>JASVER010000004.1:4002082-4077057 GCA_030449065.1 Oceanodroma leucorhoa
TGGTAACAGTAAGTCAAATTACTTGATACATTTTCTACTTGAGTACATAGCCTTTCCTGGTTGGCCAGCTGCATTACTTAAATAAGTGACAGCTGAAATGTGGTTTGGTTACTGTTAATTTCACATAGCAATGGTATAGCAGTGAAGGGTCTAAGGGTATTTAAAAACAATTATAGTTTGTACAAAGAGGCAGTATCTCATCATGTTAGATTAATAGATGGACGGGAATTGTCAATAGTGTTTGGAAAGTGAATCGGCATTGGATGGAAGATGGGTTATACTGGTGTTCATTTAGATTTCTCTGGGATATTTTTTTTCTGTGGCCTTTGGAAAAATTGATTTGTATTTCTCAGTGTGTTGTGTTACTTTCATTATTTATATTAACACTACTTACATTTATTTTCAGACCAATAAAAGTACTGATTCTCTTCTGATGCTTTGTAAATGTAACATCTCTTTTGGGAAATGTCTAGAAACAAGCTAGCATTCTGKTTTTTTTGGGGTGTGTGGTTTACTCTGTATGGAGTATTGGTTTGTGCAGTCAAATCAGGAAACGTCATGGCATTGTCATTTGTGTAGTGATCAGCTCTTCCTGCTGTATCTAGACTAGCAAGCAAATGGAAATGACATTTTTAATGTTTGAAACAGGTCTTGTTATCACTAGAGAAATAGTTTTACTTTACACTTGAAGGTCTGTTTTTCGTACTGAAACACAAGTTCCAGTGCATGTTTCCCTCTTGGTCATATGGTAGTATTTTGATGGCAGGTTTTTCAATCCGAGTTTAAGACCCTGCTATACTAAAGACTCGTGTCTTATGCACTAAATAAAACTCTCCAGAACAAAGAACAAAATGAAAACAAGAATCATGTATCACTGGATGCATTTCTCAGACTTGTTCATTTGTCTTTTTATAAATGATTTCGGGAGCTAATGTATTTTCCAGTGCAGTCATAAACCTGACCTTCTGCAGCTCGATAACGGGTGTGAAATTTAGAGTAGTGAGTTCATGACCTTCTCTGCTACCTTTCTCAGACTCCATTAGAAAACAAGCTTGCAGGTAGGCCTGAACTGGGGTCTGTATCTCCCTGGGTAATATCTGCTGTGGTCTTCAGGCTGGAGATTGAAAACTGCAGACTTGTGTATGTTATTACTTCATTGTGTATTGGGTATTTGGTTAACATTTACGAGTTTTGAACTCCTGGTTTTATCTCCTTGAAAAATCATTGGTACTTGATGACAGCCCATGCTCTTTTCATTTGCGGCTGCTTTCTGTGAGCAATTATCAGAAACGCTGCGATAAAATTGGCTTCGTATCACAAATGCTCCTGGAACAGAATCAACAGGAAAACAGGATTCACAGTAACAAGGACAGTCAGCCTGCACAGAAAACTCAAGAGCAAATGAGGAGAAAAATACTGGAAAAGGTGAAGCTTACAAGACACTAAAGATGTTGAGAATAGTTATGCAGTAGGCAGGGAGCATACTGTGCTGTAATCTGTCCAGTTAGTTATGGATTCCTTGACTGTAGAAGACAGAGCTTCTAGCAAATATATGATAAATCTGAACTTCACACTAAATGCAAGTTGCATATTATTTATATGCTGGCTCTGTGGTAGAAGGCATCCATCTTCTACATCTAGGTGATCTTGAACTGGTGTTTGCTGTACTGCTTTCAGCATTGTTAAATTCTACTTCACTGCCCACTGATCTCAATTTCCTTACTGTTTTCCCATAAAATGACATTCATATAGCTGAAATATCTCTTTGTATCTCTGCTCTGTAAACCTCTTTTAACAAATCGGATAAAAAGGTATGGCTTCAAAGGATTTGAGGGACAGATGTGAATGTGTATTGGGGTGAAAGTGTTATCTGCCTGTGACTGAGGGGCTTCAGTGCGAGTGTATCTGCATGCAAGAAAGCAGAAGTGAGTGGTATTGTGAATAAACAAAGAATCAGTGGGTGTTAGTCCTGTCAATACTTATATCCAACTTAGTTGGAAAAAGGTATTTATTTTCCATTCTTTTTCCACCTCACAAGCAGGCTGTATATGAAGCTCTTGTTTTCCCATTTTACCCCAAGAAGGCAATGTGGTTGTAAAGAATTTTTTTTCTAGTCATCTTTTCTTCACTTAACCTATATTGTGGCACTTTAATTCATTAATGGTGTTTTGAAAATTGTGACAAAGTTCTGCTAAACAGCCAAGGAGAAAGCTAGGGACTAATATATGTTCCTGATGTGTAAATACAAACTTAACTCCCCCCCCCCCCGTAGAATGTTCACTAAATACCAGTATTTGTACCAAATCTGTTCTTGGGGTGGTTGAGCTGAAATACATTACACTAGTCTGTTTGCCAACAGACATTAAAGTAGTATTGCTTTAACGACAACATAGTTGTCAGACATTTTCTGGTGCATTTTGCTTGGATGGATTAGGATTTAGTGAAATAAAACCCACTTGTGCTGGACAAAGTATAAGTTCTTTCAAGTCTGCGATTGTGGTTAGTTTCTTATCTTGTTCTGGTTCTTGTTGTTAAGCATAAAATTTTACTTAAGTGTAAAGTGTTTCTGGCAAATGATTGACTATTTCTGAGTGTTTTTGTTCATACTGTTCCAATTTACAGTATCATCTCATGAGAATTATTCATTGTGGAGTTCAGATTTAGGGAAGGAAGTGAGAATTATATTATTAAAAATATGATGAGTAATTTGTACTCCATTTTTTTCTTTTATCATTTATGATTCTTAAATATCCTATGACACATAGTTTACAAAATAGAAATTACATTATCATCTGAAGTAAAACTGCAATGAGATGTAATTTTGAAGGTTAATGCAACTGAAATTTGATGCATTTCGTGCCTTTTAAAAATTTCCTACCAGTTTCTGCATAGTTACTTTCAAAGTGTTTTGATAGTTTCTTGTGCAATGTTTCCCTCAGGAGGGAGCTTATTGCCCCTACAAGATAGCTTTTAACAGTTACAGCAACAAGGTAAAGTAAAAAAGATCAATATTTCATTTCAGAAGGGTGTTTTAGAAAATTGGTTTAGAACTGCATTTTGACCGTTCATTTAATGGTCTTTTTTTATTCTTCTGTAATACTAGGATGGCCTCCAGTTCTTCAACCTGTATTAGAATTGCTGCTGTTTAAGCTAGTAGCTCGCTTGGTTTGCAGCTCTAATTTATGTAACAGTTCAACAATTTAGAAATTCCAAATATATAGTTTGAGGACAAAAAATCCCATTGCRTAATATGATTTTCTTGTCTTTGTGTTCTAGGTTGTGTTAAAGATCATTAAACATTACCAAGAAGAAGGACAGGGGAATGAAGTGGTCCAGGGAGTGCTGCTGGGTCTTGTGGTGGATGACAGACTTGAAATCACAAATTGCTTCCCTTTCCCTCAGCATACAGAAGATGATGCAGACTTCGATGAAGGTAATGGTTACAGTTCTGTAAAGCTTTAGGTAAAAAAAAAAAAAATCCACATGTGCAAAAAAGGAATTTTTTTTTTTTTTTCCCCTCCGGATGACTAGAAGCTTGTATGTCATCAGAGTGTTTTTATTTGACCTGAGGTATCAATCAGTGCTATCCTGCGTATCCAACTGAAATATTGTCTATGTAAGGAAAGTTATAGGGWTAAATACTGTATTATGTGGACACACTTATTTTAGCGTAAGACTGTCCACACAGGAAGTTACATAAGTTTCCAGTCTGTAATTCATACAGACTTTAAAGCTTTTTATGAAAATGGCTGTGTGTGTATTATGTGTATGTATATATACACATGTACATATATATGTAGTCAGGCATATAGCCTGACTATAGCATTGCCTCTCTGTACATTTATTTGTATGTGTTAAGTACTCATTGAAAGCCTGGAGAGCAGAGCTTTGTAAGTATGAGGCACTGGTTAACTTAAAATCTGGGTGATATTTTTGCTTCTCCAAGTGAGCTAGAAGTAGCATCAGTGCTACTATCAATCTGTCTTGGTGTTTCCTTGCTGGTCCTAGTAATGTTTTGTTATTGCCACTGTAAGTCAGTATAATTGACTTGACACAGAATGGTGTAAAATTTATAAAATAAACTCAAAAGGGTTAGAATTCTAATCTTGGTAATATATATATGTATGTGTGTGTTTAATGATACTAGTAGAAATGCTTCTTTGTTAGTGCTTGAAGAGAGACAGTTTAACTTCAAGAGTAACTAAGGAGGCARTATAGTCAAAGTAGTTGTGGTTGGAAGCTCGATTCTATCTAATTTTGATAATTCAATATGAGTGAGATTACTCAAAGTATAAACTGCTTTTTCTTGCTTATAACAAGGTTAGTTATTATTAAATTAATATTTTATCTTATTATAAAAGAATCTTAGACTCTGCCTTTAAAACAGATAATTTTAAGAATTCTTTGCAACTTGGTAAGGTTTCTGAGCTGTTTATTGCTTCTGGTGTGAGATTATACAATTTGCTATAAGGGAAAAAAAAAAAAAGCAAAATACAAGGGAATCTTAATTGTCCTGTGCTTGAGTCAGAACTGTATTTTATTAAAGCCTAAAAGATGTTTTAAAGACTCCTCCTCTTCTGGAGCTCTTCAAAGGATTGGAGTAATCTAAATTTTTAATTGGAGCCCATACTTCAGTTTTTCSTTCAGAAAATGGCTGAATTGTTTCCATGTAGCTGATAGGCAAGCAAGGAGTGAAATAAATTTCTTAATTTCCAAGATGGATTCTTCTCACCATGTGATGGCTACTATGCTGAAGCTGTAAGCCTGTGATCTTGTATGCAAGGTTCAACTGTTTCTGCTTGGGAGAAACTTTATTCCAGGAAAGTGACTCTTGTTACCAGTCTTTCCCTTTTTAGCAAGTAGGCAATGATCCTGGCATTAAGTAAGGTGCAAAAGGCAATGCTTGTGGAGCTTCCCTCACCTGGATGTTTTAGCTTCTCAGCCTTCTGTTCCCATGCTACAGGCACAGAAAGAAGAGCAAACTCTCACCGGGGTGGAAGGTGAACCTATCACAGTGAYGCTGATGCATGCCTCTAGCAGTGATAGGGAATTTGCAGCCGGGTCAGGGGAGCTTGCCTGTGCTGAATCATAGAATCATTTAGGTTGGAAAAGACCTTTAAGATCGAGTCCAACTGTTAACCTAGCACTGCCAAGTCCACCACTAAACCATGTCCCTAAGCACTAAATCTGCACATCTTTTAAATACCTCCAGGGATGGTGACTCCACCACTTCCCTGGGTAACCTGTTCCAATGCTTGACAATCCTTCCGGTGAAGAAATTTTTTCCTAATATCCAATCTAAACCTCCCCTGGCTCAACTTGAGGCCATTTCCTCTCGTCCTATCGCTTGTTATTTGGGAGAAGAGACTGACACCCACCTCGCTACAACCTCCTTTCAGGTAGTTGAACCCTATAAGCCAACCTCAAGAGCCATTTTGTATTGGTTTTCATTTTCTCTARCCTCTACCCTATGGGTCACAGAGAGGTTCTCTCTGTATTCTTCTCAGTGAAATACAGGTAAATAGACTGAACCATTCAGGAAACACATAGCGCTCATGTTCATTCTGCATTCCCTTTACTTAGGTCAAAGGGCTGAACAGGCCCTATGTGGTAGAGGCTAGGGAAGATGAAAACCCCMAAAAAATGGCTCTTGAGGTTGCCAGCTGAGCGTTAGGTACCTTTTTAGGCTCTGTATAGAGTTGTCTTCTGTCTTGCCAATGTGAAAAACAATAATGTTTTATAAATACTCCTTGTTTGTTTTCCCTGGAGCTATGTTCCCTATGCAAGCATCCTGCCAGATTTTCAAAAGATTCTTTTTTCTTCTAGATACAGATACTCCAGCAGAGAAATCTCTTGTTATATGCCAGAACCTTAAAATTCAGGATGCTAACAACCAAACCAAACAAGGCACCTCCCTCCCCCTAAGACTTGTATGTTAATCAGTATCACAACTGGCTTTATATATTTGCACAAATTCGGGCCCAGAGATAGGGAAGGAAAGAATACAGGTCTTGGCACTTCAGTGCCTCCATCACCCGGAATGATACTTAACCTTGTTCTCTTTGGTCAGAATAACATTGTATTGTCTTTTTTTCTTCTTGCTTAGTGTATATATTTTTTTTAAAAAAATACCTCCCCCTCCCCGCCCTGGTCTAAGGTTCTGGAATAGGAACAATCCTATTGAAATTCCAAGTTTCTGGGCTTGGAAAAAGCATTTCTTAGCAGACTTCAGTCATACTTGCTCTTGTGTTAATGCAGGGACTGTTGCACTGACTGAAGGGCCACACTAGCCCAGCTGCCCTTCTCCTGTGAGGGGAGGAAACAGGGAGCAACCATGGTGCAGTTATCTGTTGGCAAACTCCTAATCTGCTATGCTGAGAATGGAATGAATACACCCAAAAAATAATTTCTTCTATATAATTTTGCGGGAGCTCTAGGAACAGGTCACCTGAACAATACTAATTTTCCTTGTCGCCTTGAGGTGATCGTTGTTAAGAGAATTGAGCTTATGTACAGGAGGGTGATGTTTGAGCAAATAAACTGTTGGATAATTGGCAAGAGACATTTAAGCTAATGTTTTCCTTTTTGAGATTGAACAAATCTAATAAAAACCACATTTTTGAGGGCGCTAAGAAAATATCCTTAATTTGAACTTGAAATAAGTATGCATGACATTTAAGAATCARTTTGATAAAGATGTATTTCTAACTTGTTAGCAACAACCATTTCTTCAGATATGCTTAGATATGCTTTTGTTATGGTGCCATTTTGTATCTTGCTGCTAGTGCCTGAGCTAATACTAGGTTTTGACTATTTTCTGCAACAGAATTCCTTCAAAAATGAAATTTTTGATTTAAAAAAAAATTCCTAAACTTGTTCTTTTAGTGCAATAACATTTTTTAGGGCAGTTTGAATTGGACTATTTCTAGAAACTACAGAAAACGCGAGAGGTTTTTTTTTTAGCTTCAAGTAATTCTTATTATAAATCTGGGAGGATTGTCTGCCATTTAAGAATCCACAGGTGTTTTTCATCTTGGAAAGTTTCTCCTGCAGTGTCGTCTTCCTACGATTATTTTTACAAAGTGTAATTTTTTTGTAAGATTTTCCTGTCAGGGAAGTCTTAAACACCTAGGCTGGCCTGCTGCAGCACAAGATTTTTGGAGGGGGCGGGAGGGTTCAACCCAACTCTGTGTTAGAAATCTGTAGGTGAAGTTTAGTTGATGATGTGTGAGCTAATGGAGGAAAATTGCAGAACGGGTRTGTTGTTGAGTCTTCAGCAAAGATGCTTCAACAGGAATGTTTGATATTTTGGGGCTGCACTCTGGACTTTTGGACTTTTCAGATAACTATGTTTCCTTATTACTAGTGCACTTAAATCCTCATAGGTCTTGAATTTATTTCTCACAACACAGATCTTAAAATTAAAGGTGATTACTTTCAGTTACCTACATGTACAAGCCCTATTCCCCTGCCCTCCGCCTCTTTCCCCCCCCCCCCTCCACCCGATGGATTCAACTCTTGTTTAGGGAAAATCAGGTTTCTGCTGTAAGGATTTTTGGCTTAGGCACTTCTGTGAAATGATGCAGTACCCCAGCTTGTCTTTGTGAGGGTAGTTTTCTGAGAATTACTTTCACTTTAGGGCACTTCCAAGCTTTTGTCTGAGCATAGTTTTGCTTTCTTTCAGTTAAGGTTACAAAAAAGGTGTAATGCATGAGGTGTATTTTCATCCTAAGAAATAAATGTATTATTCTTGACTATAAATTGTGTCTCTAAGCGACATGTTAAGTTCTATCCTTTGCACTTCATTGTTTTTATCTTCAGTGCTGTTCATTGAGTAGCTCTTCTCCCCRTCTAAAGGAAATTTATATTCCTTTCATGGAAAGCAACAGTTAAAAATGTAGTATACATCTTGTAATTCATTATAGATCTTGTGAGACATTATTTTGATAAGGTATTTTGAAACAGATTTTATTTCAACCTGATATATTTTAGTACATTACTTACAAAGCTGAGATAATAAATTAAGTGCTGTGGTAATTATGCCAACAGAARCTTTGAGACAGTTATATAATTATACATCAAAATAAGTTCTAGAAGGTTGTAACTTTTTCTTCTTTTATAACTATGCAGAGTTTTCATTAGATTCCCTCTGAAAGGCTTCAGATGAAAAGGTGATGCTGCCTTCTCCTTGCCCCCGCCCCCTGACATGATTTTTACTTTCTTACCTGAGAAGGTTAATTTTGTTTTTCAATTTTGACGTTAGAAGTATCTAGATGATTGAAGATTCTAATATCTGTATTTTTCTGTGCTGTAGGTTGTTACGTAGTTGTATCATCAGTCAGTAACAACTAGAAATAACGTAGTGCAACATTTCCACAAACACACTCACCATTTTCTTTGTTTTGGCTTCTATTTAGCCTCAAATGAATGCAGTTACGTATGGAGAAACATGTCGTAGCTCCTGTGTAGTACTTCTGCAGGGTTTTAATTGGCCAGGGATAGCAGCAGTTCATACTGCTGAGCCTGACCTCCAGTGTTGCCAGTACAGTGACCTGCGATATGTGATCCTTGCGGAAGCAGAGGCTTCAGGTAGCTAAAAGGAACATGCTTAGAAAAGTTAATTTAAGATAAAGCAATGAACTGAATGTGTGCTTTTGAACTGTTGCCTACTGCAGTGAGCATGAAGTGAGTGTTGGCTGTGTTAAGGCCCTTCCTGTTTTATTGAAGGACTTGTTCTTGAGGTTGCATTTCTTGAAGTGAAGCCTGTGGTCTTCTACACCGCTTTGACATTATAGGGGCTTCAGGGCCAAAGTCACATGAATTCATACGCTTTCCAGCATGCTGTGTCTCATTGCATAGGTGTGGTGGTGTTTGGTGGACTGTTTTGGCTTTTTAAGAAGCACCTCAATAAAAAAGGCTACTGTCTTCTAGAGTTATATTTTTTTCTTTTATTAAGTTAATAGAGTAGCTTCACAAACAGCCTTTTGAGTACAACTGGAGAGGTAATATGAACCCCTAAGGTGCTTGAAACCCCTGTATGGTCAAACCAGAATCTCCCAGACAGTACGTATATACTTATAGGGGCCAAATGGACTACGTAAAGGTTGGTTTCTTTTGCTAGTATTGCTGTAGAAGTCCTGATGTCATTAAATCACAGCCCCCTAGCTGTGTTGATTCATCTCCTTGCTGTGAAGACTTCTGTCAAGGCTAAATTTTGTCAGTTTTTCTTGTGAAAGCAACTTCCAGTTATTCCCATTTTAAATCTGCTAGTATTGTAACTCAAAGGTTTATCATTGTAGGTTTATCTTTTATTTCTCTTGTATTGTTGCAGGACAGAACTTGAGCATGCTGTAACTGTGTTCTGAATAGGCAGATGCAATTTTAGCTGACAAACTTTTTTCTGTTTAGGTTTATTCTCTTTAGGTATAACAGTTGGCAAAAATAAAGAAGGTCATATGTATTGTCTTTTATTGTAAGAAAATGGAATGTTTATGAAATGCAGCAATCCAATTATATGAAATTTAAGTTTTATTTCACTAAGGACAAGAAAAGATGGCTCAAAGCTCCTAAATCACAGCCTTGGTTCAGGCTCCAGTTGTGGTCCACTTATCTGAATTCCTCAACCGTTTTTTTCATAAGTTCCTATAGTAATTTAGGAAGAAAGCTATACTATATAAATCTTGACTTCTGAATTACTAAGTGCTGGCAAAAGCCCATCAGATTTGTACGTGCATTTATGAAGTTTCACTTCGTGCTCTATGTGAAAAGAATATTGAATTGTAAGTTGGATTTTTTTCTTTATCATTTGAGTGTAAAGAATTCATGAAATAGTCCATAGACTTGGTAAGGATTAATTTATATAAGGCATTCAGATGATTATGATAGAGGGTGGATGGTCACTTGTTAAACAGGCAAAATAGTCTTGTCTAGTCKTCCATGTTTTGGGTTTTTTTCTGAGTTGCTAGAACTGATATTGGAGTATACCAATTGACAGAGAGGTTAGTTATTAGGTGTGCTTAATTGTCATGTAATAAAATGTATCACAAATAAGGTTGTTTAATAAAGCTTCTAATCACACCTGAGTTATTTGTACTTTACCTGTCACTGGTGCGAGTTCTTGATTTGTTTCCTAAAAGGAAACTAATATTGACACTGTTCACATCATTGTGATGGTTCAGTGCAGTGGCAGGCATGCAGCATGTTAAATGTTTCGCGTAAGTTTTCATAAGTGCAGACTTACCTCTACTGGAGGGTTTTGTCTTTATTGGGCGAAGAACAAGAAATTCAGACAAAAGGCTACTTTTCACGGCACAGTCTGAGTGCCCTGTATGTGCGGCTACGTGGGCTTGTCTGCATCAGATACAGCAACGTACCCAAAGCGTGTTCTTGTAATATGACGTCTTAAGAAGAAGTCCTTTTAATGATCTTAAATACAACCGAGGACTGTGAAGAGTAGGTGCACGTACCCCCAGCTCACTTTTGGAGCGCTCTCAGCTGAGGCGGCGTGGAGGCAGGCGGCCTCGGTTAGAGGAGCCCCGTTAGAGGGCACTCGTGCCCAGCGCACGGGCGTGCAGCCGGGGAGCCCGGCCCCGCAGGCGGRAGGGGACAACAGTTATTTTCGTCTGATAAGGTTCACAGAATCTTTGATACAAATGTACTCCGAAAATATGTTACAAAGTGCATTGAATTAAATACAGCTCCACTGACTCAATGTCTTTTCGTTTCTTAAATCAGCCTAAATGTGCTGCGTGTTCTGAGGAACTATAGAGATTGGTAGAATTTGATTCAGAGGCTTCTGTGTGTGTGTATGTATCCTAAGAGCAGAACAGGAGCCTCTTGTTTTGCAGGTTCTCTTCTTCACTTCCCAGTTCTACCATGTGTAACTAAGAAAGAGGAGATAGCACTTGTGATGGATCTTCTTAGACAGCTTATTTAAGTAGGTTTATACTGCTAGACTTAAAAACTGCATATAACCTATTCCTTTTCCTGCTAGTATGGCATGAAATGCCTTGTTTATTGCATTTGTGGATTTTCAAGGTGATTTTTACTGTAGAGGCAATGCTTTAAAGTGGTAGGTAAATCCTTTTGTTCAACGTCTGATTTTGAATCAAAAAAGAGAAATCACTTTGCTCTTTAAAGCACCAGGCATATTAAAGTTTTATTTAAATCCAGTTCCATTAAGATTTTGCCGCAAAAGAAGTTAGTGTAATTTGCTTTTAAACACAGAAATGCTGTACTATCTTTTCTCTTTTTTTAAGAAAACATATTCCATGGCATTTTTCCTTGAGTAATTTTAAAGATAATAAACTCTGTGGCTTCCTAAATTCTGAAAAATTCAGTCATAGTTTGTTTGATTTTTTTTTTAATAATCCAATAGCTATTAACATATCTAATAAAGTTTCATGCTGAACTTCACTGATAATTATGCTTAAGAATAATCATTTAGTAATCCTAAAAATGAAGTTAGAGAAGCATCTATTTTAAGTGATTGGTAGTTTGCTGTATGTAACTATCTTTTAGCAGCATTAGAATGAGCTGGAAGACTGTATCCAGCTCAGTTTTGCATTCAACCATTTCACTATATGCAAGTTTTGAACTTGAAGCCAGGAGATTTTTACTTCATAGTTTGTGTTCTATCTTAAATGTATTCTTTACTTATAATCATGATATATGATAATTTAGTTTGCTATATGGCTATTTCATATAATTTTGTAACACTTGCAGAAACTCATTAATTTTTATGTAATCAGCAATATGAAAGTCCAATTTCTTTTTTTATTTTCTGCAATTTAAGTAAAATATTACAGATGAACTATTCTGAATTTGATTTTTCTTGCTAATATAATCAGCTCATCTCTGACTAAAGACATTAAAAGTGCACAGAAGAGAATAATTAATTAAATAATAAAAGTATATTCAGATGTTTAATATCTGTCCTTTGAGTTCAGATATCAATTTTTGCATTTTATGCCTATATTATAGTTTGTGATAGTGATTTAAAAACATTAAGCCTTATGCTTATTATATATTAGGGGAGAGAAAATGTACAGGTTATTTACCCTGAGTACTCAAAAGTTTTTAAAAATAATTTTTGATGAGTTACAAAGAATCTAAAGGTTGTTTGATTTTTACAAATTCATTTAATATATTATTTGTTCAGAATATGCAAGAACACTGAAATACGAATTTACTTTATATTCCTCCACACCTTAAATCACACAGATGCAAACGACCTTGTGTTTATATTTTATCATTAACTTGTGGAAATATTATGGTAAACAATATCTAATGTGCTACTTCCTATCAAAAGCAGAGACCCGCAAGTAATTCTTTTAGCTGTTCTAGTACAGATTAGTTTATGAAACTATATTGCTGTGAACATATGGCAAAGGTGAAACTTGCTGGCTTTTTTTTTCCCCCCAATGTACTCTATCAATTACAGAGCATTTGAATTTTTCTGTGCTGCAATTCAGGAAGAAAGTCTGTATATAGCCATTTGTATTTTAAGGAAACAGAGTTTTTTTCAGGCAATTGCTGAACATATAATAGGCATCCTGGTAGATCCTGTATTCATCTTACCCACCTGAGGTAGGTGCCTTCTTGGGTGCCTAAAAGTTAGAAAAGTAGTAGCTTTAGGCTACCTCTGTGTTTGGAGGGAGTAAAGCTTCATCCAGAAGGAAACCCAGACCGTGTAAAGACAGTGTTGTCAGTTCTGGTAAAAGCTTTCTACTTCTTCATCCTTGATGATGACTCTTCTATCTTAGACAACTTGCTACAGGAGTAGACATTTCCATTGGACTGCCTGGATCACTCTCTCTCTGCTTTTTGCATGTTTGTTTTGGTCTGTAGCATGTCCTTTCTTAAGAGACCAATTGCTTGTGGTCCCTGTGTTCCCCTGTAGCTTTGGCCAGATATTTTGACTCTATGCTCGTTTGTTCTTTTGGTAACGCTTCCCCCAGTATGACTGGACCAAGAGGAAGAGAGTGTTCCTTTAACACCTTCTTATTACCTCTTTCCATTCCCTCTCCTTTCCTTTTTTGCTAATGCAAGTATTTAGCCATTTCCTTCCCTGAAGAATGCTGCAATAAACTTGAGGGAGCTGAAGAAAAGCATGGCAAAATGAACAAATCCCACGTGCTAGTATTTTATTGAGAGCCAAAATGAAGGAAATGCCTATAGTTCTATTGAACAACAATTCAAATCAATACACCTGCATAAAAAATAATAGAAACAGATTGAAATAAGAAGTAGTAGTAAATTAAGAAAAAACTTTTTGGTTCTTGTTTCTTGCTCCATAATGTTTTATGGATTTCTCAACTGCATAGTCTGGAAAAATTATGTAGCATTATTCTCTTCTAGAAGAAATTTATACATACTTGTGGTATAGAACACATTAAACCCAAGACGCACCTTTTTTGTTTATAGCATTTATATTTATTTTATTGATAGAAAGACAGAGATGTGTTACTGGCCCAAGGTTCAGTACTGAATATTGAATTGAATACTTGAGGAACAGACTTGCAATCCATTTTGCTAACAGGAAACCTACTGCAGCAGTGGAGTTGAAGGGATAAGAAATTGATTCACAAAGATTACTAAACTTAAAAGATTTTCTAGAGAAATACTAGTCTTTGATAGAAAAGAGAAAAATCCTTAGTAGAGTTTAAATTTTAGATCTATATTTTAGCATTATTTATTTATAGTTCATACATGTTATTAAATCCAGTGATGCAGTCAAAGATATATGGAGAAACTGAAAAAGCTCAAACTGAGCAAATCTTGCATTTTGCTGTAGTGTGGTGAGACAGTGTATGGAATCTTAATAACAGCAAAATTTAAGGAAATAAAAGCTTCTTTAAAGGTCTACTGAAAATGAGCTGGGTGCGCATAGCTGCACATGTAATAGTGTATAGTAGCTTAAATTTATATAATTTCTTATCGACTGTATCTATAAAATGTATTTATTGCAGATAAGGTTGTTCTCACCCATCTAACTTCAAGACATTTACTGTATTTTGGTTTGTGGTGTGTTGGTGGAGAAGTTGCTGTAGTATGCAGCTTGTCTTTTGTTTCACTGTTGCTGAATACACAGTTTGATTTCTTTTATTGGATTACATGCTTCAGTTCAGCATAAATTCATGCAGTAGAAAAATACACATTAAAATAGATTGTTTACTCTTCAGTAAAATGCTCATACGTTTGTGTAGGTTTAGTGTGATAAATCCTCGATGCACATATTTATAGCCAACATGCAGCATTGTGGAGTTTTAGTCAATAATAGAAATGGAAAGATTTATTAAAACTTTTTTAGAAAACAAGACAGGCATGTTCTTTGTGCGATATATTTAGGTCATAAGGGACATCTGCTAAGGATAATTTTTTAACACTTGCTAACAATTCTAATATAATATGGCCTATTCATCAGTCATATTGTTCCTGACTTGGCTAGTATGGATTTTAGTGATTCCCGATGTGCATTCAGACTCTCTTAATTGCTAGTTTCTTGCTGTTCTATCTTATTGTTTTGTAGGACAATGCATAAGCGGGCACAGAATAATCAAAATGGTTTCCCTGGCCATATTAGGCACCTAACAGAGATATATATGCTGTGCAGTGTGTGCATGTTTTTGCAAGTGGAAGTATCGTTGAAACAAAATAAATCTTAACGGGGAAATAATTCAACAAGATTTGAACATGCTATTCAATATGTGTGTGTGAATATATCTATTAAAATATGTATTCATATTTATACATGTGTATATATATTTTTATATATATAAAAACCTAATCTGTGCAGTATATCTTGGAGCTTTTATAGCATGCATTTATGTAGCAGAGAAATTAGAGGGGTAAGTAAGGGAGGCACTACAGACACTGAACGTCAGGATTATAGAGTTCTCGATAAACTGTTATATAGTGCCAGTTTTGTGCCCTTGGTTTAGAAAGAAAAGCTGGTTCAGAGATATTTACAGTATAACTGAGATCTAATCTTTTATGTTCTCATGAACGCAGAATTTCACTTAGCTGTAAGGCGTTTGACTCCTGAAGAGGCGCATGTACTGTTCCTCGAACTAGCACGTGTGAGGCAGATAGTAAGATGGGCAACACCAGGCTTCACTGTTTGAAGGGGGAGAAAGGTTATGGTGGTGGGTTTTAGGTTTTGATATTGGTGAAACAGGAAAACTGACCAGCTGAAGTCTGGCAAAATTACTGAAAGGGGTATTTGCAATTTGACTTCCACATATAGATGGAAATAGATTTTTTTTTTTTTTTTTCTTTTCACCTAGCGTGTTCAGTTTTTTGGGTGTGGGTTGGTTTTTTTGTGTGTGTGTGGGTTTTTTGTTGTTGTTTGTTTGTTTTGTTTTTGGTTGTTGTTTTTTCCAGTTTGTATTGCTCCATACTGTGTTCTTATCTACCGATAGAGTAATAGCTGTTTAATGCTTTCAAATAATTGTTCTAATCATTAAGTGTTTTTTCTTAATCCAGTTTGTGCAACTCTGAACTGTCTGTGATAGTGAAAGAAAAAAAAAGTAGAAATTGCAGCTTTTGCAGCAGGTTAAGGAAGCTTTCTTTATAGCTTACTCCAGGTATTGAATCTTGTTTAAACCAAAGTCTTATCCCTCTGATCAGTTTTGGGAGTAAACAAAAGAACTTTATTTGCTACATTTGTTACTCTCATTTTTACTCAGTTGTCTTAGCCAAGCACAATAGATGAGCTTTAAAATCCCGCGTAGCTGCAAAACATGAAAATAGTTTTTTTTCTAATTCTTTAAGTGATTTTTAGTTCCRCTCTAACAAAGCATGTTTAGGAAAATGGGTTTGGGCTATTAAAGCAATACCAATGATTGGGAATAAATGAGCTTGTCGCTGTTAAGTCAGTTTTTGAGTATAGTTGAAAGACCATAGTCTACGCAAACGTTGATTTCATTCAGAGTTTAAATCTGTACCTCTGTGGCTTAATTGAAGAATTTTATCAGACTTCATAGTTGTTCTCCACATTAAATAGTTGAAAATTTAATTCATCTATGCACTGTTGATTAAAACAGTTTGGCAAAAGCTTTATGTAAACTGCTTTACTTAAACTATACTTTATGAAATGTACAGTTTAAGCATAGAGCTGCTGCTTTTCTGTGGCTGCAGCCTGGAAGAAAGGAATGAGGGAAGACCGTTTGAGAAGGGAATTGAAGACGCTGTTGTAAGGATGCAGTTTGGACACTGGGTGCCACTCCTGGTACACACTGAGGCTCGAAAGCCTTTCTCACGCAGTGGAACAACAAGCACCCTTAAAAATGGAGGTCTTTGTTACTCAGAAAATTCTGAAGGTCTTCGTCCCCTGAGCCAAGTAGTTCTTCTAGTTGAAAAACATATTCCTGAGTCCTACAAGGAGTAACTAAAGCTACAAGGGCAGGATTTTTTTTTTTTATTATTTTAATTCTACTGAGGGTGATTTTCTAGACTTGATGTGTTGCTGTCTAGTTATATTGCTCTCATCATGTACAAGAAAGACAAGGTCGCAGCACGGAGTGTTCCGTAACTAGACCAAACATGGCAATTCTCCTCAGGAATAGGAAGAATAATTTCAAAACAAAAAAAAATAGGAATGAAATGTCTCCTTGGAATTTTGGTGGTTTTTTTTGTTGTTGTTTTTGTTTGTTTGTTTTTTGTTTTGGGTTTTTTTTGTCTTTTCTTCATGTGCTTGTTAGAATAGCGCAGTGTCAAAAATCATTGAGTGGTGTGTTAGTGATGGAAGACTAGATGAAAAGACAGTTGAGGATCGGTTTGGGACTGATCAACTTACAGAAACTAGAATTGGAGGCATATAGTGACGGTTTCTCATAGGCACCAAGTGCTGAAGATAAGCGGAATGCTGAGGAGACGGAGTGAGGAGTGGGAGTAAGAAGTGTTTAGATGTAAATTGGAACAAGGTTAGTGCTCCCATCCTGAAAGCTGTGTAGCTCTCAAACTAGGAAGCGCAACATGATTTATGCTTTACTGTGCTCATGCCCGGAGGCGTCAGCTGGCTCTGGGTGTCCTAAACATCGTACAAACACATACTTAGTCAAACATTTTAGAAACGGCACAGGAGTTTAGGTGTCCAGGTCTTAATGGCTTTCAGTGGAATATTGGCATCTCTACCTGGCTAATTTGGAAACTGAAATTTCAGTTATAACTGAAAGGCAAATGGAATTTTGGAAGGCTAAATGCCATAGCATTTTAAAAATTTTAGACTTCTAAACCTGATTTCCATGCAAAAACTTTATCCACTCTTTTGTTTGAAAAGGAATTGAAATAGTGGGTCGGAAATTAAGATGTGCTTGGAGTAGGGGCAAAGCAAGTAATAATTTCATTATTACTCGAAATAATGAATGGCAGGGTGAGGAATGAGAGAGTTCCTTGTAAAATTCTACTTTGATGCAATGATGTAGAATTAAAAACAAAAAGTGCCTCCGTCCTCAAATGTAGAAATTTGAGCTCTTGGTTTTACTTTTTAAAATGAAATTTGAAAATGGATTCCTGTTATTAGCAGTGCTCCATTCTGTGACATTTGACTGAATCTTCCAAGCCACTTTTCTTATTACGATGTTTCAAGTGAAAAATTAATTGATGTTTTTGGATGCGTAAAGCACAAAGTTAAAATGAAGAATAAATGTCAAATCATCTTTTTTTTGTCTGCCTGCTGTCAGAGCTTATACTCCTTTTAAAGGTAAAGACTTTCAAAAGTAGTTAATATTTTTTGACTGTGTTTTTAATTGGAACTTGCAGGTTAAGTCTCTTAAAGTTGCCATTAAATTTTTTGGACTTTCCAGGACAAACACATTGGCCCACAGAAAACTATGGCAAACATGAGTCATTTGATACCTCCTTTGTAAATAGCTAAGCTTTATGTAGATAGTGAATAATACAAAGCCACATTGGTTTCTGTGGTTTTGCCAACTGTGGCAAAAAGCCTGACTCTTAAAATAAGTATTTTTTAACTTTTTTTTTTTTTTAAATTAGACCTTCTTATCAAAAGGCACCAGATATAAGAGCAGAGCCAGAAATGAAAGAACTGGCAACAAACCTGCTTTTGTAGTCACCTGGAAATCTATTAAATGGGCCACTTGAAATAATGAGTATGGCATATGATAAGCTAGAGCCACCTGGGTTTTATTAAGCTACTTGATGCTTTGATCACAGCTTTATTTAAAGAGTTGTCTGTTTATAGTGTCAATGTTCCTTGTCATCGATTTAGATTTTAATCTGACACAACAAAAAGAGGGATTGCAAAAACCAAGACAGTACTCAAATCAGAAATCGGTATGGGAGAGATGCTAGTTCAACTTGTCAACCTTGGAACAAAAGCACCTGTTAAATAAGACCTGTAACCTGAAAGTAGAGCGGTAGATGATTTTCAGCGGACGTGGGACACATCTGCATCATGCTGCGGAGAGCGATGGTAATGACTCACGCTTGCTGGGAGCAGACAGAGGAGTTCACATGGAGCGGTGCGCTGCCATCTCGGGTGGAGGGATGAGGGTGGGCATCAGTAAGGACGTGTGTAAGTTGCCATGTTGCAGCCATGTCCCTTAGGGGCTACTGTCACGAGTAAGCATGGCTGCAGTGCCGCGTGCGCAGCTCTGCATTGCACTGTGAAGCAGTCGGGTTCTGGTCCAGCTTCGGGTTCCCCGCACCAGCGCTGCCCTCTGTACAGTGCGGACATGCTCCTTATGATTTTCCTTTGCTTTCCCTTCACGCATTTAAGTGGCACTTTAACATGAAAGAAGGAACACTTAGGTCTATCTTCTGATCCTGCCCATTCTTGCTAATAAATTAATAAAACTTGATCCATCGTGATAACTTGAATATGGGAAGTATCTGTCTTCATTCTTTCTCTTAATAAAATTTTAATGTGTTCAAAGAAGGGCAACGAAGCTGGTGAAGGGTCTGGAGAACAGGTCTTATGAGGAGTGGCTGAGGGAGCTGGGGTTGTTTAGCCTGGAGAAGAGGAGGCTGAGGGGAGACCTTATCGCTCTCTACAACTACCTGAAAGGAGGCTGTAGTGAGGTGGGTGTTGGTCTCTTCTCCCAAGTAACAAGCGATAGGACRAGAGGAAATGGCCTCAAGTTGCACCAGGGGAGGTTTAGATTGGACATTAGGAAAAATTTCTTCATCGAAAGGGTTGTCAAGCATTGGAACAGGCTGCCCAGGGAAGTGGTGGAGTCACCATCCCTGGAGGTATTTAAAAGACATGTAGATGTGGCACTTAGGGACATGGTTTAGTGGTGGACTTGGCAGTGTTAGGTTAATGGTTGGACGTGATGATCTTAAAGGTCTTTTCCAACCTAAATGATTCTATGATGCAGTTTTGCAGAGATGAAATAAAACCACACTATATACAAAATGCCTCGGTTGTAACTTTTTGAGGCTTTGCTGACTCGCAGAGCTAGGAGAACTGCTTGTTTGATAGCATCTGTGTATTTGGTTTGGTTGTGGATACTTAAGCATATTATTCAGCTTCTGACAATACTACTTTTCTTGGTGAGTTTATCAGGTACTCGGCACTGCTGCTGAAAATAACTTTTTTTTCTATTTTTTTTTTAGTATATAACAGGAAAACAGCTAAAGTTTAATAATAAGGATGGCAATAGTTCTCAATTTGGATTTTCTTCCTTTCTCTTGTGTGTCTTGGAGTTCTTCAGAGTAGATAGGGTGAAGGTACATTTGATTAAGTGTCCTTTAAGAAAAAGGTTTCTGCAAAAGAACGACACTGGTTTTTTCTTTTTTTATGTGTCCAAGATGGCTGCAAGAAGAAGCAGTGGGTTTAATTTTTATCAAGGGAGGGTTAGGTGAGTCACGAGGAGAAACACTGTAAGGGTAGTGGTACGCTGTGGCAGGTTGAGGGGAAGTCTGGGGAGGTCTCGGAGGATACGTTAGCCAACCGCTCACTACAAACAATATGTAATGGGAGGAAACAGCTATCAAATGACTTTTAGCTCTGTCCCTATGATTTTGATATCCTATTTATCCTGAATTCGAAAGAGACACTTAAATTACCGAAATCTATGCATTTCAACATGTGTAATGCGATCAACTTGTGTGGTAATATTTTCCATACACACACACACCCCACCTGCCATATGTGGAAGTTTTTATCTGTGAAGGGATTGATGTGAAGATGGTTTGATTTCACTGAAAATATTTAGAGTTATGAAATTGAAAACTGGACTGCGTATGAAAACATCTCAAATGTAGTTCAGGTATCTCAGAATAGTGTAAAGGAGGAATAATATTTTACTTTTCATTATTTGGCGTTTTACTCAATTGTATGTGTTGCAGTTTTTCCGCTTTTGACACAGAGGAAGGTAGTCGGTGTGAACGCGGTAAGCACAGTGTAATGTCCAAATGTCTTTGAGATCCAGTACATGATAAAATGAGAACATGTCATTTGGGGAGGACAGGGGGGTGGGTGGGAAATAGGGCAAATCCTCCACACTTTTGATTTATTTTTTTTCTTGTTTCTAGGTTACATTCAAAAGTTAAGGCCACCTTATCTAATTTTTCCTTAATATTTTTTAGGAATTTGAGTGTAAAATTTGAAGTTCATTAAATATATGCAAGCAACTGTTTCATTAATCCGTGTTTTCTCTTTCAGAACAAATAAAGTTTCAATATTTAGCCTAATAATTAATTAGTTTTAATGTTGACATCTTCTGCATTCAAAGAAATGCTATGATCTTAGCTAAAATAGCAGCAGATCTGTATTTTCAGGTCATATGCATGCAGCGTATATATATCCTTCTTGCTTATTTCACTTCTTTCTTCAGAAGTTCTCATCGTTGTGTCACTGTCCTTCAACTGTCTTCAAAGCTTTAGCAAACCTCTTCAAACATGTGTCCACAGGAGATGCTGGACTGGCTTGTATGGACCTGCCCTGTAACTCCTGCCAGTTGTGCTTCTGCGATCAGCGAGGGCTCTGTCTGGTTTGTCGGTAGCGCTGCTGGGTGGTCCTGAGCGGGCAGGGGTCCTGCTCGCACCGTTTGCGTGAGCGCTTGCGCCAGCGAGATCTGTAGCCGAGCCCTCGCGGGTACMTGCGTGAACTGGGAAGTGCCATATAAAATGGGGATAGATCTGTGGCTGCCTGTGGTTATCTGGACCTAACCCATGTGTTTAAGAGACTTCCAAGTGTCTTACACAATGAGTCTGTTTCTATCTGGATCRGTTCTCAAACCTGGTACTATGCTTAATGTTAGAAAGGTATTGGCCAAATAAAGCAAACGGTAGCGGTTAAATTTTATATCCAAGTGTCAAAGAACAATATTAATATACACTCCCAATCCCATTAACTCTTTTTTTTAAGTTAGCTAAAATAGTGACACAACTTCCAGGATACTCTAAGTCTTTCTGCCAAATGTGTGCGTTTAAGTAACTACTTCAACTAGTTGACCAAATGATTTGTTTATTGTAAATTTGGGTAAAAATTGCGGTAGTTGTTTTTAACAGCACGCTTTTGTATAAGCCATTGTTAGGAAATGCGCTGCTGAATTCTGAGCCTTCAGCTCAGGTAGACTTTTCTGTTTTCATTTCCTACTAAGGTCTCGCAGATCTTTGGCTCAGATAAAGGCCCATCCCCATTTTTTTGAAAATTACAGGAAACTGTTGTGGGAATAAAGTAATACAACTTCCACTGTCATGAAAGATCACTGTCATATCTTGATAAAAACGAGATCACGGTTCTGTTTTTACCAAGAAATGGCTAAAAGTTTTAAGAGAATTGTAGACATGGTTGAATAACTAAAGCTTTCACTATAGCTATTTACTACTACTAATTGTATTTTGTCTATAAATCCATTCAAACTCTTACAAGTTAACAAAAAAACCCATTTTTGTTATGTAGGAATAAAATTAGTATATCATGACATGAGCAACATAATTGATCAGGTGTTTTTAAACACTTCAGCAGTCTTTTAATTTAAAAAGTATTAAATACTTAGAAGTGCCGTTAGTATTTTTCTTCCCAGAATACTTTTCTTCTCCAGTCAGGACTTCTGTAAATGTATATGCGTGCTTCTTTTTGTCTCTGTATAGCAGAAAGGTGTATAGCGCACTGAACATCTATAAAACGCTATTGCTGTTGGCTCTGTGAAAAGGGAAAAATATTCAAAAGAGACTTGGAAGGAAAGAATGGAAAGGGACCTTGGTTTCAGGCCTGGGGAACTGCAAAGCACTTCTGAGCTGCTGGGAGAAGAAAAAAAAAAAAAAGGCTTTGTTTATACTAGTAAATCATAACTAGAAGCTATAGTGAATGCAGGACTAAAGTGGATTTAGCCAGTGTTGTGTAACTTTGATCATCATTGGTTTGTTTTGCATTTCCTTCGCAGTGTCCCACCAGGCTGTCTTTGAATCGGCTTTGTTGTCATCTTGTCATCCACACGTGCAGACTCCGAAACTGCTGTTCTTCCGTCCTATCTGGAACCTTGCTAATGCAGTATTTTCTTTAACTTTCTAAAGTGTTTTGCTTTTTCTTCGATCTTTTGTATGGAATATCACTTTATGGTAAATTAAGTTTTACTGTCACCTCTTTTCTAAAGTCTCTCCCATCTCCCATCCAGATTATGGCATTAGAGTAACAGTTGATTTACGACTATTTTCGTCTCGCTCCTTGATCTTTCTTTTTCCTTCCCCCAGCTTGTCCTGTTAATATAGAGCAGATCTGCCCTTGCTTGCACCGCTGCTCTTTTTCCCCTGCCCTTCCTGCTTTGAAACCTTTTCTCTACTTGATCCTCTGACCTGCAGACCGGGCTGATAAAAGCGCGATCTCTTTGCTGCACCGTCATTTTTGCTATGTCTCCTGGATCCGTATCACCAGTGAATCATGACTGAGAATTTTCCAGTGTTTATGTTACTGCATGCTCCAAAGTTAAGATTGTTTTATTAATTTAGAGGGAAATCTTCATTTAGTATATTATTTAAATAACATTATGATGAAGTGTAAGCATTAAAACTGGTTATAGGCCCAATGCACGTTTTGAAAAGTGTGCAATTAAAAGTTAAACTTACAAAGATGGCCAGTGATCCTTTTGCTCTTCCTACGCTACAGCTTTTATGCAAGTTAGATGGTATCTGGCAACATATCTGTTACATGCAGCTGACAGAAGTTTCATGGATCTCACAGCGCTGCAGCCAAAACCTCGATGTCTCGATGTATGCAGCTCGCAGGCTGTGTATTTGGGCAGTCTACCTGACGCTGCAGATGTCTTGAACCATGCCCTGTTTTATKCAGGAAAGTGTAGGTAGCTGAACCACAAAAGTGCACTGTGTCTAAGATGTCTGCTGCAGGGAACCTGGCCAACGTATGTAGTAGGGAGTTTAAATGGTTGTAAAGCTGCCAACACTAGGTGGAAGGTGGGATAAGAGAATGATTTGTACCTGAAGTGTGAGATTAATACCCTGCACTTGCATAGCACCTTTCATTTGAGGATCTTGGCACAGTTTATGATCAGTTAATTGCCTCATAACCTCTCTGTGAGGTAAACTATCACTAGTTTACAGTTAAAGAAACTGATGCATAGAAGAATTTAAGTAGCTTCTTTGGGATGCCTAGGTAGTTGTGGGAGAAGCCTGTGAAGTTTGTCTCGTGCTAATTTTGGAATGTCTAACATCACAACACTTAATTTCCCTAAACAAAAGGCAATAACTGATTCTCGCTCTTTCTTGCTCCTCCAGCTCTTCAGTTGTGTGGGTTCCTTTCCTGTGTTTTTATTCCCTGTGGTCCTTTGAACTGTGGTCTTACAGGTGGCAGCTGTAGGGAACTGTTGGAAAAGGAAACGAAGTGCTCTTTTAACTGTGCGGTATAAGCACTGCAACTTGTCTGTCTTTTTTAGATGCTGAAGAGCAGAGTTTTACCATGAAAAGAATTGAAGTCTCTTGACTTTCTTCCCATTCTCCTCAACATACAGCTGTCTTAAAGCTTCTTCCCATGTTCCCTATTGTTCTTGTCACTTAGAGAAATCGTAAATCAGTAATCCTGTAGTGCCCGAGTTACCATGCTCGTTCGCTAAATGTGTGTATTGCTGGTGACGGTCCAGCAGTGCTAGGTGAGCTAGACATTGCTATCTAGCAATGCTCAGGTTAAGGCATGGCTTTGTTAGAACTTACAAGCGTTAAATAAAATTGCATTTCTGTTCTGGTGTATGAACATACTTCTCTGTGGCCCGAAGAAAACTTTCACAGTTAGTTTATTCCTAATTGGCCTTTTTTCACGTTAGGAATAAAATAACCAGAGCTATCTTTTTAATTGCTTTAACCATGTCTGTATAAAATTCCTGCTTGTCTATACTGGTTATAAAGACAGGAGTAAGTAGAATTTAGTATGTGCCAGGAAAGGATACATCGCGTATTCGGTT
The DNA here is from genome assembly GCA_030449065.1 of Oceanodroma leucorhoa. Taxonomy (NCBI): domain Eukaryota; kingdom Metazoa; phylum Chordata; class Aves; order Procellariiformes; genus Oceanodroma; species Oceanodroma leucorhoa. Next base: position 4,026,466 of record JASVER010000004.1, read on the forward strand.
GAAGAGGTGTTGGAATGTGAAAATTAGATTTATCTTGCAGGGACACAGCGCTACAGTTTGCATCTTTTGTAGTAGTATATTTAAAAAGCTATCTTTAGAAAGGCAACTGAGAGTAGTGATTCTTAAGATAGAAAAGTACTTCAAGTGTTTTTGGAACTGTGACGATTTATATTCTGGTTTGAAGTACACATGGATAAAAATGGGCACTGCCTACACACCCCCCACGTCCCCCAACTTCATGAAACGTGATTTCCTTATTACATGTACCAGTTCTTGTTAGCAGTRACTTTCTTCTGGTTTTAAGACACTGGACAGTGAGTGATGGCGAAAGAAAGCTGGTATTAGCCATGTGGTCAATCAGCAAAGCATATTTTTTGACCTCAGCTTTGGAGAAGAAAAAGAAAAAAGTAAACAGGACTTCCCTTTAAGACACTGCAGACTTGACAAGACTGATAATTGGTTTTAATCTTTCATTTCAGCTGCTGTTGCCTCACAAGATAAAGTAATTTTTCTTCTGCTTCTTAATAGGCAATAATGCGTCTCATGCTGCAAGGCAAAATCGTAAGGTCAAGTATTCAAGACAGACGAAGTTTTTGTTATTTACATTTTTTTTATCCCAAACCTACTGTTTAATTGTTCAGCTTTTCTGATCTGCATCTCAATTAGCAAAGCTATACAGTACTTCTTCCTTAAAATAAGAGCAACTAGAGCTGAACATAATTTAACTAGTTTCTTAAAGAGAGATCTTTTGAAACAGATGTACAAAGCTTGTCTTTGTTACAGGAGACAATTTTAGGAATTTTTTAGATAGCACAAGAATGACTGTTGTGATGGGAAAGGTGATGGGTTGTTTCCAGGGAGAAAACTTACCAGCTTTAAGTTCAAAAAACAACAAGTTGAGTGGTTTTGAGCTAGACGCATCTGCTGATGCTGTTTTTAAAAATGATGCTTTTACTCCTGTAATGTATAGTGTAATATTAACCAGCTCACTCTAGCTTATCCTAACTCCAAGAAAGTTAATTAGGGTCACATTAGGTATGTTAGAAATTTCAGAGGTTCATACTGCTAAGCGTTCAAACTTGCATCATAGATAGCTGAGCAGAATTAATCCCTTGTCTTGTAAGTGTACCTGCAAACCTTCTGACCATAGCTGTTTTCTTCTAGTATTTAATGGTGCTTGTTCTGCATTTGGGCTGTAATTAAAGAGCAGGCATTACTGGAGTACCTGTCGCTGTAGCCTCAGTAAAGTTATGGTCATCTTGAAGAAAAACAAACACCTTTAGTTGTTTTTCTCTTCTGTGTAGTACAAAAACGTATGGTGGTGTGGGGGTTTTATTCATTTATGTGCTCCTTCTGTGTGGGGTTTCTCTCCCGACTGACCTGTCTGCGTTTTTCATTGTTGAAATGGTACTGATGCATCGCCCGTTTTCAGTGCTCAGTTAATTTGTCACGCAGAAGATAACTGACTCTGCTGGCCATAAAACTTGTTTTATTGCCAATACATTTGAACACTTCTGATTAACTTTTATTGGGGTCATTTTATTAAATTTGATGCCTGCAAGTACCATGCTGAGGTAAAGATTGCTACTTCAGATGCCACAAATTTTATTAAATTGCTATCTGAGAGCATGGTGGTTCTTTGTTCCTCTCCTGGACATCAAGTTGATTTGGAATCTGGCAAAAGAACGTGTTGTTTCCTTATTTTAAATTGGTATCATGCTAAGTAGTAGGGCCTCCCAAATGCTTTACACGATTATTTTTTAAGGATGCAAAATACCCCAGAAATACAAAGAGACTTCCTTTAAAAGCTTGGATGGCTCATCTGAGGGACAGATTTATTTGCTTTGCCTCTTCTACAAAAGAGTTCACAAAATAATAATGCCCAAGAAAATGTACCTCTTTGCAGATAGTTTTATTGTCTTTACAGAAGATAATCCACCTGACCTATTTGGAACACGTATTTGCTGTTTCCCTTCACAGTGGGCTGGAAGTGAAGATTTTTAGTATTTAATGATTCAGCCCTGGAGGAGATTTTTTTTTTTTTTTTTAAACTGAACTGGCTACTTTTAGTGCAAGTTAATTAGATTTTACTCCCAAGAAGAGTAAGACAGTAGTAGTCTCACTGCAGCTTAATGTTGATTTGAAGATTACATTTTATTAATTTATACTTTAAAAATAAATACATTTTCATTATTTAAGAAACATTGCTGTTAGAAGTAGATGTTCTTATTTTTATTGATAATAAATAATTTTTATATAACCTAATGGAAGTTACACAATTCTATATTATGAAGACTTTCTGTGGTAATTAATTGGTAGCATAGCAATCAAATAGTATTACAAGTCCATTCTGTTGAGGAATAGAGACGTGCCAAACAGTTACATACTGGGACTTGAACAGGCCAAGTAGGTTATTAATTTTAAGTAGTAAATGGGCTACTAGGTAATGTTTACCTACAATTTATACTGGGAAAAAGAATGTCTTTAGTAGGTTTTGGAGAAAATTTTAGATTGATTAGCCCTGGTCCCCAGCGGTAAATAGCAAGGCAAAGAAGGATTAGCAAAACATGTAATGCTTAAGAGAAAGGCAGAAGGTGATAGCTTACTACTTTTATGTTTACAAGATGATAATTTACTACTTTTGTATTTATTCAGTGAGAGTTGCATAAGTAAACAGGCAAAGCTTAAGCAGCAGGGACAATGAAAAGTAATATGGGCATTAAATTGGCTGAGAGAGATCACAGCAATAAGAAATAGAGAGAAGAGGAGAATTTATACATTAATAAATAATGTATTTACTGTGGTGTGAGTTGTAATTTGGTGTTACTGGGAGTGAAATGGTGAAGGGAAGTAGAAGTTATAAGGCAAAGTATTGGTCTTTCTTTTTGAGCATAGTCTCTCTTTTCATAAAGATAAAGCTAAAATGGGTGAGTTTATTTCCTACATTATAAAAATTGAAGGATTTGATTCAATGCATAAAAACAGCATTTGAGAAATTCGATGAGCTGTGTGCTAAGTGATTATTTTACCTCCACGAGAGACCCTGAGGACCTGCAAGTTTTTGACACTGAGGGAAATGTGTAATTCTTTAAAATAACTCCTGCTGCTAACCTAAGTAAAGAGAGAACTTTCTTATGGAAACCTAATACATGTGTTTCCTTAGTCATGCCAGAAATGCAGATATGGTGTTTCATGTAGGCTTTTCTGTGGCTCCCAGTAACACAATTGCTGAACATCTGACAGCAATGAATGCATTTCACCATAAATTGGTAATAATCTGTGCTTTGGATGAGAATAGGATAGTAATCTTTTGCCTTGTGTCACCGAATCTGATTTTCAATTCTTCAGTTACATAAACACTACAAAATCAAAATGTGGGCATCTGTTCTGGAACATTTGGTGATTTCTTTTATAATAGTAATTTCTATTTTCAGTTTCTGTCTTCTGTTCAAAAGGATTTTTTAAAATTTTTTTTCCTCAGGCTTTCATGGACTAATCTTCTGCCTTCATATTAAACCATGGCTTTCCTTTTCTAAAAATGAAGGAAATAGCTGTGAAATGTCTAATTTCTTAAGCATTAGTTCTTCATGTGAAGAGCTAAAGCATACCAGCCCCCTCCCTTTCTTTCAGAGGAACATGCTTTGTATGCTTTTTAAAAATTACGAAAAATACTTTATCATTGTGTGCTCCACCGTGGTAGACAGTATTTCATGATAAACGCATATAAGGTATAGATTACAAAAACTTAGTTTACTGTATAGATGTTACGGAAGGTGATCTGTCTACATACTAGGAAAGTTGTTTGCTTCCACTCAACAAAACCAGATTATTTTCTTAAGCAAGAGAGCTGTTTATACAAAATATTGTCACTTCAGGATACATATGAAGTTAATGACTAGATGAATCTGTTTGAGGTGCCATCAGATGGTGGTATGCGTTTTTGGCACACCACACTTGCTAGTATTCTGATGTTTCAGGCCAGATTTTATTTTAAACATAATTTATCTGAAAACTGGGCATGTAAATAGTGCTCTCCCTCCTCCCCAACACTTTTTAAAAATTTTGTCCGAGAGGTTTAACTATGTCATTGTAAAACCAACTGGAGGACAAGACCTGAACAGATGTGAGAGTCACAGTATCTGAAGTTTGCTCTGTCTGCTGTTTTTTGTAGGAGTATTTTTTCTTTACAAGTAAGAAGAAAATAAATTGCAGTAAATTACTATAGCTGGATGGCCTTCATGGAAGTTGAAAAAGAAAGAAAAACAGTTGACTTGCTAATAGATTGTAGAATTTGTTACTGAAAACAAGGATGCTTCACAGCTATTAGAAGACAGTGGACAGTATTGTAACCAGCTAGAGGAAAATAGGTTGTAAGTCATTCCAAAATAAATAAAGCTTCTGGTTCTTACTGTGATATTGAAGAGAGGGGAAAAGTAAAATCTTTAGAAATATTTTAATGTGTTGTTTTTCTAAGTGTAATTAATTAATGACTCCTAAGGCTTTTTCCATGTAATTTGTGTAAGTCAATTATGACTAATGGGGAAAAAAATACCCAAATCCAACAGATTTTCAGTTATTTTGAATAAAATTCCACAAAGGATGATGAATGAGGTCTGGTAACTGCACTGTTCCTTGCAGTGGGCAGATTGAAGCAGGATTTTTAAGCATTTCTTTAGAATAAGACAGCTACCTACCCCGAAATTTTACTAGGCTGAGATAATTGAAAATTTCACTAGTCTCAGATAATTGACGGAAAGGACACTGACAAATTGAGTTGACCCTAATCTAGTCACACGCAACACTTAACGCTGTGGACAGGAGGAATCCTACTGTTTTTCAGACTCCTTTTTTGACTTTCTTAAATTACATGAAAGTAACATGTAGGTTTTCCTTGTACTCTATAGTCTTTTGGGTGTCTTGGTGGGTACAGCTGCTGTGGAAGTGGTGGGCAACTGCAGTCAAAAGGAGCAGTTTACAAGGGTGGGGGAAGGACAGGGTAGTAGCTTGTGAATGTCCCTTGACAGTATCTCGGAGGCCAAATTTGCTCTATCAAGACAGATCTCCCTAGGCTCGCTTTTCATTTGTGAGAGGAAAAAGCTCAAAGAGAGTAGCTAATTTGGTGTCAGGGAAGATCTCAACTGACATGTCACCCCAGAATGAGAAGGTGAGTATCTGTGATCTGGCCATAATAAAGGCACACCACTGAACGGAATTAAGCAACAAATGGTAAAAATAAATATTTAAAGCAATGCATAACTAACCTGTTAGATGTTGAAAGTATTTACTGAAGGAGATGATAATTTTTCATTTCAAGTTTATAAGGCAGTACTGTGTTATAACCTCACAGAAACATGCAAGTGAAGAGAGGATAAAGTGAGATATCTTGTATTTTACTAGAGACGGGAATTACTTTTCAAGGTATAACAAACTTTGTGTAACACCTTTTGTTTTAAGGTAAGGTATTGGTTTTAATCAAGTTTTTCCTGTGCTTTATCTGATAAATTTCGTTTTTTTGCAAAACCCGTCATGAGTTCTTTGTTTAAGCACATTTTAAACTGTAATTGCACTTAATGTTCTGGTGAGATGGAGGGGACTGTATCTGAGTGGTTTTTTTTAATTATATACTGAAACAGTTTTTAAAAAATATTCTACTATTTGTGTCCTCATGGTACCTCAGCCTTCCTAGTATCCAGTTTAATGAAGTGTCTCCGTTCAAACATAAGTATGTTTTCTCTGCTGTTTCGTATGTGCCTAAAAGCTAGGTGTCTCAGAGGATTTTGAAAGTCATTCATAAACGGCTCACTAATTTTTCACGGAATTCAGTCTTTTTCCTGTGAGTTACATTTAAGTGACTCAGAAGTTGTAAATGGGTCCTTCAGTTCCTAACTGTATAGGAAAGCATCCTCCTCCCTGCAACTTCCATTCGGTGGTGTAGCAGTTAAAACCTATATTAGAAAGGTGGGCCCAAAGGGGTTGCTATACATTTGCTTACTTGTGTTAAGATATTTGTCAAACCAAAATGTGGTCACGTTGCGTTTGTGTGATGCACCAACTGCCATGTTTCTCTGCTTGGACATGTTAGCAACTTGAGCATGGGTATTAAAATAGACCTGATAAATCAATATACTTTTATCAAGCTTTCTTAAGCATCCTGACAGAGGAGTGGTTTCTCAAAGAATGAGAAGGATTTGCAGCTGGTTTTGGACAACTCTTCATAAGCAAAAAGGGCAGTGTTTGTGCTTTTCTTCATAAGTTTAGTTGAAATACTGCAAAAAGGTAATGGGGATGGGTATGGGGTGTGGGAATAGCAAAAAGGAAATGAAACTTTCTTTCAGTATTGAATGAGAATTTACATGCRGAAAATGGAAAGGCAGACAAAAGCCTTAAAAGTGGAGAGATCAGCTTACATTTGTTGTAACTATAACACCCCTTCTGTTCCAGTCTTCTTTATACTGTATTAGAGTGTATTAAAGCGGTTGTATAGGAGAACTATCTGTATCAGCTTTGTGAATTGATATGAAGAAATTATTAGTATACTGGTCAGAGCCRAAGGAAAGCAAATGTCAGATTTATAATCAAGAAAATATCAAGAGACTGGATCATTTAATTTTCCRTTTATTGATCCTGTGTACAGGAATGGCTGTGTTTTAAGTTGTGATTGCCTTCTCTTAAGGATGGGTCTAGGATAGAACTTGAGGGGATCCCTACGTGCTGACTGTAAGCAGTACACTTAGTGAGCTTTACGTATCAATAAAAGCACGTGTATTCCAAGGTGGCATTTTTCATGTAAAGTAAAGCTTGCTTGGATTGACAAGACAATGAGCCATAGGGAATGTCAAACTAAGGAGGGCGGCCAACTGGGAAGAAGAAGAAAATATACTGGCTAGTTTTTATTAGCTGTCCTATGTAAAGAGGAAATTGAGGGGTTTTGAGAAATGGGGAAAAGGTGATTCAGACTGTTGGTATAAARCCTGAGCTGGTGAAGTAGCGTTCATTCAATAGGAAGATGCTCAAAGATGTCAATTCTCTAGGAAGGGCATGGAGGTGTTAGCTGGTGCTGTGGGAAAGCTCATGCTGTTGTGATCTAATCTGAAGGATCAAACTCAATTTGGGGACTTGATCTTGCATTTGCTGTAAAATTAAACATATGCTTCAATCCTTTTAATTGTTCTGTTATTTTACCAGTCTCCCAGGARTAGAAATCTCTCTTCTCTTGCTTTCTCACAAGAAATGCAATTCACAGTTGGAGTTTGAATAAAATTCTTTGTGATTCATCTTGTCCGTATAGCGTTCTGCGGAAAGGGAGACATTTTCTTTGATGGTTCCTGTTTTGACTTATTTCATGTAGTTGTTAATTGGTCGTAAAGTGAAATACAATATGTACCATTATTTCCTCTGCATAATTGATCCTACTCGACCTGCCGACAGCACCACAAAGCTATGTGTATGGGGGGAGTGGTTTGCATGCACTGCGGGATGGGGAGAAGAATGCGGAATGACTTAAAGCAAGATATGTCAACATTTCTGAGCCCTGTAAGTTTACTTGGTGATACAACTTTTCAGAGACTATTTCCTAATAATTTAATTTTATATAAAAATATTCAAATCAATAATTCTAACTCCAAGCAGCCGGGAGACCTTGAGTATTAATGCAGTCTTCTATTGCATGTTTTTCTGTTTCAAACTGTTCTGGAGCTTTCCTTTATCATCAGGGTACTTTCTGTATTGATACACACTACCACCAAAATACCTGTTTTAGTTGACAAATCAAATGCTTACCCTTTACACAGCTTTTTACACAGAAGACTTTTCTTTTTTAAAGAAAGATTTATTATTTTGGAATTCTGACACTCCTTTTTAACCATTCGCTGCATAAATCCGTATGTAGGGCACTCTGAGTATGGATTTGTCCTCCTTCACATTCTAAACTTTAGTGAATTAAAGTTTCCAGTTAAGGTCACAGGGCTCTTGCTTTGAGTTTTACAGTCTTTTTTCAGTTTCTCATATGTGAAAAACAAAGTAAGGCTGTACGTATGTCTTRTTTGATAAATTCTGTAAGTTCTGGATGACTTTAAATCATGTTAATGCTATTTAAGTTTCTTTCTTGTGATTCTCCTAATTAGTTACAGCTCTTGTTAGGGCACGCATTACTAGGAGCAAACCATTTCATTGCACTGCCATTTCTGAAGCAAATAATGGTTGTTACAGGGAGACCTTTGTAGGTAGTGTTTAATTTAAATATGTTCTTACAGCAGTCTCTTGGCAGTTAAATTTTGTAATTCAAGCATTTGTCATTCAGAGCTCACTCCCTGGCAAAGCAAATCTTAGGTAACAGAGGCATTTATATTGTGGCCTGGAAGCAGCAGTGTATTGATTAAGTTGGATGGTTTCAAGAATGGTAAATTAACCGTAACATGTAATTTACCCCTTCTTTGTTATTTTAGTAGGACAGTTTTTTTGAATGATATATAACAAAAAAAGAAATTGATTGGGTGTTTCTAGTTACGATACTGTTCATTCTAGGAGGAGTGATTTGTTGTCTGCAGGTGAACTTTCATAATACATGTAATCTAACAGCCAAGGGACGGGAGGGGTCCCGACTGTTCCTCTGAGCCTCGGCTGCACGTTGCTGCCTCCTCCCTTGCGTAGGATCTAGTGATTGCATGGCCACAAAGTGAGTCAGATTAGTTTGTTGATCTGCTGGAGAGTGAATCCAACGAGCTGATGCAGCTCACGTAGCTGGAGGAAGAGGAGGATTGAGTAGGGACCACCCATTTCAGCAGCAATTCGGGGAAAGGACTGAGTGTAACGTGAAACAGTATCATTTTTGTTCCCATCTCATTTACTTTGCTGTCTGTTAACACAGCAGAGAGTTTATTTTACCATAAAATGATCAAGAGCTGTAAACATTATGGGGGTGACTTGKTTTAAGCTCAGCTACATATCTAGAAAACATGTCAGATACAGTTATTCTGAAATAACCCTGAGCAAAATATTATCTGTATCACAGATGTAGACTTATTTGTCAAATGGTGTAGAAAATCTGAGCAACTGTTTTGTTTCTCATTAAGGGAAGAACTAAATTTGAGCTCACAAAGACAGGTTAGGTGAGTACTTATCTTTAAATCATACTTTGCTTGAGATTCCTCCAAACTCTGGTACATGGACAAGGTAGTGTGAACAGATAATGATTTATAGACCCTACCATACAAATTTCATAGGGCTATCCGTGTCAAAATAACATTTTGGTCATTTGTACTGGTGGGTTTTTTTTTGGTTGGTGGTTTTTTTTTTTTCCCCCTCCCGTCCCCCCCCACAGCTGATTTGAGTTATGAAAACCTTTTGCATCACACTTGATCTCAAGGTATTTCAAACTTACATTGTAAGGTAGACTATTTGCAACAGTTACTTGGAACAGAAGTTGAAGCTTGCTTGCTTTTTCTTAAAACCGAACAAACACGAGGGCTCCCTCCRCCTCTCGGTTTTCATTGTGTCAGAGGTGGTCCCTTTCCTTATCCATTCTTCTCCTGGAACCTTTCATCACTTCTCTGCAGGGTGTCAAGGAGCAGGACACAAGCCTGATATCAACACCTAATAATTTGGTATGCTTGGTATCGCAATTGTATTTCTGCATGATAGATTCTTGGTATCGTGCATGATTTATATCATGACACTACTTGCTTAACCATGTTTTCCGTGGCCAGTTCTTAATCTCCGTTTTCCCTGGTTGACCACATTATTCATCTGTTCCCTGCTTTTGYCTCATGTCTCGCATTAAGTACATGTAAAACTTTTTTGATTATTATAATAAAGGCTATTTTCCAAAGTGGGAAAAAAGGGCCCTGTACTGAGAGAGTTCTTTGCAATACAGTTTGTGTTAACGTGTGGTCTATTTGGTGGAAAAGTTTCAGTGTTCCTGTGATGGCATTAAACATTTTAATTGCTTTCAGTTCTACTATGAAATTTTTATCCAGGAAAAATAAGTTTGGGTCTGGATATCACTTCTTCATCTTCGAAGTTTGACTAACCAAGTGCCCAATAGGGTATTTATTCGTCTGATTTTTGTCCCGGGTTTGATGTTAGAATTTTTTAGTGACCGAGCTCTGTCTGCACTGTCAGTAATGTTCCTACCATTTATAACACTGTGTAAAATCCAGTCTCTCTTTCATCAGTACTAATGGAAGTGAATGATAGTATGAGGTGATGGAAACATTTTATTTCCTAAACACTTCTCAGTTTGCCGTTGATTTCGGTTACTCTGGAGGGCTGATCTTTCACAGCTGTTGCAAAATGTAAGTGGGTTTTTTCCCTGCTGTGCAGATATCTGCCTTTTTCTAAACTCTCTGTGGCACAAAAGGGTCTTTTTAAAATGTCACAAATACAAAGCAATTTGTGTTGGCATTAAATGTAAACATTTTGCTGTCGTTGTTTATGGAAGAAATTGAGTGAATGGGTAGAAAAAGATAAATATTGAGCAACCTTCTTATAGAAACAGGAATGTGAGTTACACACAGTTTATTCCTTAGGAAATATCTTAACATTCAGTTTTATCAGTTACTGCTTGAAAATACTTGGCGCTTCACTTTTATATAATTACAGTAACGATGCCTTTTACTGTCTACTCTTGTTTTAATAAGTTTTGTCAAATGTAATGACGTATGGATGAATTAATTGTTGTAATTTTGCTTGTGGTCTAAGACTAGTGAAAACTATATATGTATATGTATATCTAGTTTTATCTAGGTATACATACATATATATGTGCATATAAACACGCCTAGATAAATGGTTGCATGTGCATAAAACTGCCTAAAATCCCTTATGATATAAAATGATAGGGTAGGTTTTAAATGAGATAACTTTACTTTTAGAAATTATTTTCCAGTGAGGGCTAGTGCTGGACATTAATGCATACATATGGAAGCACAATGTTGATTCAGATGGAAGAGGAAATATCAATTTAGATTGAGGAATGTGTTCTCTATAATCCTCCCTGTTCTCAGTTATTCTTATAGAGCTTTGCATAGAGCTTGTAGCTATGGTGCAGGAATACTAACTTCAGTAGCAGATGTGAGCCTGAAGCTTATTACATGTTTCACCAGATGTTTCATTTATCTTTAGGGCAACCTTCTGGTTTGTTTTTTATATCAAACGCTGTGAGAAATCAAAATTCAGAATGTATTTTAAACATGTTATRGGTATTTGGAGATAAAGGAACCCTTTTATAACCTGAAGAAGCATTGTAATGTCTCATATTAAATATATTTTTCTTTTAAACTATATTTCAACAAGATACTTTATAATTTCATGTATCGATCCAATTTGGTTTACACTAAGCTTGCTTGTAAAGATAATGTAATTCTAAACTGAGCAGGTTTTGTTTGTTTATGTAAGCTCATTGTCTACTTTTATATTTCTTTATTAATAGTTCATGCGATTTAATATCTTACGTATTTGATATTAAAATTTGWTTACAGCTTAAAATAATGTTTTTGTTGAAGAAGCTTCAGCATTTTCAGTAATAATGGTGAATCTCAAGAAGAGATCCCTCAGAGGGGGTGATTTAGTTGGTAGTTGTGGAAGGAAATTGGTCTTTGGGACACTTCTGTGGCTCACTGTCTTTGCCTTTGCGCAGTGGCCATCGCCTCTGCRCAGGATAGGAGGTCAGAAATTCAGCTTCTGTGTTCCTGCACCTGCTCACGTGCTTAAAACCATGCGCTATCCTTGCCATGTTTGAGTTACAAGATAGTTCTGAAGCTGGTGTGTGTTTGGTATCTGTTAATGAAAATTTTAGCACTTGTGACTCGCGGTTCAGGAGTATAACAAAATCAGACTTTGGAAAGTTTTACCAGTGAAAATTGTCAGGGACAGCAAGTGAAATATCTATAAAGTCTGTTTAGTGATTTTGCTCATCAAACACATTTAATGTTTTTGATGTGCTCATCAGGCACCATCTCTGCCTTCTGTCTGTTCTTTCATCACCATATCGGTTCCATGAAAAAGAAATGCCCCGTTCACAAACTTACTAAAAAAACAGAGTGAATTGTTAGTCAACTTCAACTAGAAGGTAAGTAGGAACCAAGTAAACACTTAAATCTGACTCTGTTCTGTAGATGTGAATATTACACTTGAGAACTTGAGTTCTAGAGAAAAATTGTCAGACTTTACAAAATCAAGCAAAGATCGAGTGCAATTCTTACACTTGAAATGCAGCATTGGTAAACAAGTTCTTTATTGCTCTTGTCCTTGAAGGGAGAAGTAAAAGAGAGAGTAATTTTAAAAACACTTTGGATCAAGAGTTTGTGAACTCTTGTGTAATATGGAGCAGGTCTTAACAAAGACTATTCTGTGTACATACTCTTCCGTTTGTGGATCTCTCCTTTGTGGCTGTGCAAACGTCTCTCTCCTTTGGGACTTAATTACATAGCATCCTTGTAACAGTTACAATTGCTTACACAGAAAAGTAATATCGGGAGAATATTTCGTGTATTTATAGCTATCTTTTAAAACAACAGCTGGCTACCAGAGCCAGCATGATGTGATCAGCAGTTGCTCTCCAAAACAGAATTTGGAAGTCTATTTTAAAAGCTAAGTGGCATATCTTTAAGTCCGGGATAGTATTTCTGTTCCTCTTCATGCTGCCAAAGTAATGCCTAAGAAAGGAGGCCTTGAGGGTAGACTTTCATTGCCACATGGCCTTGTGGGGATAGAGGAGTAGAGAAGAGAGAACAGCCTGGGCTCCACTTCTCCTTTAAAAGACAACAGTGGAAGGGGCAAAGTTTGGTTGTGTTGGAGTGATCATGTAGCTAATTTAGCCTGTTGCCTAAAAATCTCACTGAAGGATTGTCCATTGCAGAAATGGTATAGTTTACCATGGACTGGGTTATGCTGAGTCTCTAGTAGAAGTCTGGATTTGTGAAATCATTGTGGATTCAGCTCTCCCACTCTGAGGTTTTGGTAGTGCAGTTGTCAGTTTGTTGAGTGTTTCTAACTCACAGGACTCTGGCGAGGCCGTTTTTCATGTGGAATCTTCTCTTCCACCCACCGAAGGAGCGTGACACGGTTTCCAAGATCCCTCAACTCTAAGTGTAAAAACTCAGGAAAGATTATTTGTAGAAAAAGTGTCTTAGACTCTTAAGCTAAACAGTAACTGAAATGATTTACTATGCAGAAAAAAAAATCTTTTTTTATTATGCTACCAACCAACATAATCTAGTTGGTGTTGTATGGCTAAGGACTCTGTGCACACACACTACAAGCTCTGTGTCTATGTGGATACATTAATGCTCTCTAATAAGCAGTGCTGTCTGTGGCTCGCAGTCTTCCTACAGAAAGAAGGATTTTWAAATTTTTTTTTCACTCGGCTGGAGTATATTCTCATGACAAAAAATGGAGGAGGTGTTGGAAATATAAACTGCAGTTTTTAAGTAGTTGTTTGGAGACTCTGAGAATGGTATAAACATTTTTCTTCTGAGGCAGAGAACTTTTGACAAAGTTTGCAGTGTTTCCTGCTGGCACCTGATACTATGATTGTGATACATAAAAATAAAATAAATTGGGAGGTTTAAAATAATTATTTTAAGTAAACAGAAATTGAGCTTGTCCTTACTGAATTATCACCTTTCCAGATACCTCAAAGTTACCTCTGTTCGGCTCATTACACTTGTATTATTCTGAACTGTTTTCTGGTATGAATGTATATCTGTGGCACATGTAAATTTTTGTTTTTCAGTGAAATACTTCAGACAATAGCGTTCTTATAATATCTTGCAGGGAAGGGGTCTTCAACAGTTCATCTAGATTTTATTCTGGTTATATTATTATTCAAGAGAATTTACTGACTTTGCTGTTGATGGCTGCAACAGTATTTCTCAATATCCTTGATTTAAATGCAGTTTTAAACAGAGATGATCACGGTCAGTGTACTAAGATGCTTTTCAATTTGTATTTCTTTCTGCCATGTTTCCCCATCTGTTGAACAAAATGAATTCTCTAGGCCTCTCTTTTCAAGTTCTCTTGACATTGTAGTTCAGTGTTATTCAGTCCTTGGCTTTGTTTCCTTTCTGTCCTTTGACAGGTCTGTATTTTCATGTTTGCTTACTATATTGAACTCCAGTCACAAATCTAAGCACAGTTTGTGAAACAAAATATTTTCGGACTGGCTTACCCATGTTAATTTTTTGAAACCATTTCTGTTGCATTTTTGACATTCAGTGAGAATGGCTAAAATAAATACAGTCTGTGGCTGTTAACCAAAGATTTTGTACCTATTGTGACTAGTGTCTTGTTTGCATTTGAAAAAGTATTTAGGCTGAATCCTTTGAGAATTATATAGTGCTCTGCATAATTGCTTTTAACGTTTTCAATAACTAACAAAAAGATGAATGCAGAATGAAAATAACTGCTTTTGAAACACAAAAAGTCTCCTTTGATGAAGTTTCACACTATGTTTGTTTGTTTCTAAAAGCCTGTATTTTACTCAAACCAAACTTGGATTACTTAGATTGCCATAATTTTTCTTTAGTGTGTAGCAGAACTTTTGGGATTTTGGCCCCTTTAAAAAAAAAGTAAAAAAATCGAACAATAATATTTTGTRTGACTTGAATTAAGGTTTGGTGTTTTTTTGGTTATTTGTTTCTTTACCATGTTCTAACTTACTAAGCCATCTTTTCCAGTCACAGAATCACTCAATAGCTGAGGCTGGAAGGGATGTCTAGAAGTCTCTGGTCCAATCCCCCTGCTGAAAGCACGGTCAACTAGAACAGGTTGCTTTGGGCTTTGTGCATTTGGGTTTTGATCATCTGCAAGGATGGAGGCTCCACAGCTTCTCTGGACAGCCTAATCCGGAGTTTGTCCATCCTCACAACTTTTTTTTTTTTTTTTTTTTAAAAAGGTCTATTTCCTGTGCCCATTACCTCTAATTCTGTCATTAGACACCACTGAGAAGAGTCTAATTCTTCCTTCTTGATATCCCTGCTCCTCCCTGGTTAAGTGTTTATGCACATGGGTAAGATCCCCCTGAGGCTCCTCTCCTCCGGGCTGAGCAGCCCCAGCTCTCTCAGCCTCTCCTCGTGTGACAGATGCCCCCAGTCATCTTCATGGCCTGTCCCTGAACTTTCTCCAGTAAGTCCATGTCTCTCTTGGAGCCTGGCACTGTCACAGCACCTCAGATGTGTCCCATCAGTGCCCCTCGACCTACTGGTAATGCTCTGCCTAATGCACCCCAGGAGACCGCTGGCGTTCTTTGCTGCAAGGGTGCATTGCTGGTTCATGGTCAGCTTGGTGTCCACCAGGACCCCCAGGGTCTTTTCTGCAGAGTTTCCTTCCAGCCAGTCAGCCCCAGCATGTGCTGGCGCCTGGCGTTATTCCTCCCCAGGGGCAGGACTTTGCATTTCCCTTTTCTGAACTTCAAGATTCCTGTCAGCCCGTTTCTCCAGCCTGTTGAAGTCCCTCAGGATGTCAGCACAATCCTCTGGTCTATCAACCAYTCCTCCCAGTTTTGTGTCATTGCAAACTTGCCGAGGGTGCGCTCTGTCCCGTCATCCAGGTCATTAATGAAAATGACAGAAGAATATTGGACCCAATATTGACCCCTGGGGCACACCACTAGTGACTGGCCTCTGGATGGACTTTGTGCTTCTGATTCTGCATGCCTCGTCATCACTGTGTCTTTTGTCTGAAGTCTGTTTGGCTAGTATTAATCTTGATGAACTTTTTTTCTCCAGCTATAATTTAGGTTTGTAAATATAATTTAGTTATGGAGGCATTTTGGCAGTCAGTGAAATATAGGTACCACCAAGTGATTCAGTGATTCATCTTTTCCTCACACTGGGCTGTTTTGCTCTGGGGCTGTGTTCAGAGTAAATGGTGAATGCTGTCCCAGGGGTTTATAATCTTCAGAGAAGAAGCAGGAATGGAAAGAATTGTCTTGTCCAGCCCCCATCAGGGAGTCCTTCAGCTGAGCGAGCAGTGGAACCGCAGCCTCCTGCCTCCAGCTCCGATGTACTGCACATTACACTGTGCTTTTTCTCTTACTCATTAGAGAATTGATGGCAGTAGATCTGTCCCCCTGCTTCCCAACTTGTTTCCCATGTACAAAACCTACTTTAAGTTTATAACTTCCTCCTTGGCACAGAGCACTTTTTCTGCCTGTTTAAACAGGGTGTGAGTTTAGTTCTTGGCTACTTTAAAAGAACAAGCCACACTTAGATATAAAAGTTGCAAGTGTTATGTTGCTGAAATATTAGCTTTGGCTTGCAGAATCCTGCCATATGATGTTACAAGCCCTAGAAAGGGGAGAAATTCACCCTAACTCCGTCTTGTGTAGCTTGATCCAAAAGCCACGAGCTTTATTTTCTAAATTTAATATTCTTAAACTGTTGAGGGTTTTAGTTTTGTTTAAATTGTTTGATATCTTTTGCATTTGAACATAGTGCATGATCTCAAGCTGTTAGATGCCAGAGGCTGCTTGTGAGAAGGCGTGACTGTCTTTCACCTCAAATATCTAACCACTCCTGTTTTTATTGTTCCTCTTGCTGTGCTATGGAAAAGACTTTTTGAAGCTGGCCTGAATTCATTGTTTCTTTGAGGACACATTGAAGAAGTTATACTAACGACAAGCACTGCTAGTGTTAGCCTGGGCTTTAGAAACTCTACTGAGTAGTACCAATGATAATGCCATTCAGTAAATACCTTGCAGTGTTATACCTCCTAACTGCAGCACAATTAAATGGGGATTTCTGTTTTGAGTAACCTTGGTCTGAATTCCCTAACTGTCAGGTTATTATCTGGGCAGTGGTGTGAAATCATAAGCTGGATTTTGAGGAGATTGGGGGATGGTAGAGATGAACCGTGTAGTACTGCGAACAAACACATGCTATCAGGCTTCTGTGTCTTGCTGAGAAGATGCCTTTCCATTACTTATTGTTGAACTTGCTTTACAACACCCTTTTTCTATGTATATAAAAGTACAGCCATGTGCGTTAAACATTTACCATGGTATCCACCTTGATTCTTGGTTAAATGCCTATGTAAATATTGGACGGGTTGTGTATATTCTCTCTCCTTCTCTCCCGCCCCCCCCCCCAAGGTATATGTGTGTGTGTATATGTACATATACATACACACATAAGCAAAACCAAGGAAGCAGTAAGTGATGAGAAATCTGATTTCCTTGGGAAGAAAATGGGACCTATAATAGCTAACTATTCAGGTTGTCCAAGACAAGGTTGGAAGTCTGATAGAAATAGTTTGGGGATTTGGAGAATGTTAATGCATCAGCACAGTTGGGCTGGATCTGTCTTGGCCAGTTGAAGTGTCATTTACTTGTACCAGTTTTTAATTTCTTTACATCTGTGTGGAAAGCCTCTGAAGATTAAACAATGCTTGTTTAAGTACTTCAGTAGATTCTTGTGTGTTAAAACAAGGACCGGCGGTTCCCCCCCACCCCACCCCCCAAGTGTGGTGTGCTAAATTGTATTTTTCTTCCCCAGATTAAGGAGTGAGCATTCTGGTAGAAAGGTAGTGGGAACTGGTAAAAAATTATTTTCATGGTTCTTGAGTCAAAATGGTGTAGTTGCTGCCAGTGAGCCTTTCAAAACTCTACCCGCTGGCTTTCCATGGCACCTGTGTTGTAAGTTGCTAAC
The DNA here is from genome assembly GCA_030449065.1 of Oceanodroma leucorhoa. Lineage (NCBI taxonomy): Eukaryota > Metazoa > Chordata > Aves > Procellariiformes > Oceanodroma > Oceanodroma leucorhoa. Next base: position 4,044,111 of record JASVER010000004.1, read on the forward strand.
CCTGTGTTAAAGCATCATATTGGAGTTATTTAGAAGTCTGTACTGTTATGCCTGAAACCATAGGCTTTTAAAACATTAAGTATCTTAATACTGTTTCACTAATTAAATTTTGCACATGCTACTTGATAGCTGTTGTGGCTGCAGTCTTGTAAGGAAACAGTACAACGATGTAGTGGTGATGTTCTTCAACATCTCTGTGTTGGAATTGGCATAAAAACAAGGTTTCACTTAATGAAATAACTTACTTCCTCATTTGATTAGCTCCAAAATTCTTAACACATTGTTTTTCTTCTAACATTAGTGCTTAGCTATATAGGATGAGATGTGTTGAAAACTTGGATGCCATCAGTTCTGGATGATGATTTTCTGGTCAGAATGTCATGTGTCTCATCACTGTAAGCTCTTGCTTCCTGCTATCCATGGCCACTAAATAACTTTTTGTTTGCATCTCCAATAGCCTGCTAATGCTATTGCCTGTCATGTTGACATTTACATAATATTATTTAGCTTCAGGAATCACAGGAGGCTGGTTTTCATATGCAGGAAGGAACTGCCTCTATCAGAATTTGATTTAACCCGCTGTTTCTTGGTGCAGCCAGCAGCTTCCAAAATGATTGTGCCGTGGCCATTGGCAGGGAGGACTTAATAAAAAGGCCTAGGTTTTCATGAGACGTGAAAATGTCTTGTCATCTAATTGCAATCATTTAGGAGTCTTTCAGGCAAATTCTTTCACAAGGTTTGAACCACTAGTCCTATTCTTCCTTCAAAATTGAATATTTTTCATCACGTTCTCAAAATGTTAATCAGGGTCTTCTACTCTTGAGCCTACCTACAATCAGTTTCCATCATATTGTTTCACAAACTCTAAACTATCCTAAGAGAGAACTGAGAACAGCTCTTGGTAAACCAACATGCTGCAGTAAAATATTAGTGTAACATGCATCCCTTATGAATATTTTAATATATTAAAAAAAAAAGACAGTTATTTCAGATATTAGTTCTGGCTCTCATTAGGCATCAGCTAAGTATGGATCCACAGCCTCCACATGTGCAACACAAGCCTTTCACTTCATCTATAGAAATGTTTACGTGAGGGGTTGTTTAGTTATCCTTTCAGAAACCTGCGTGTAAGAATTTTTTGTGTTAGCGCTAGAATAGTAAAAGTTGATTTTCCGTCTCTTTTAAAGGGTTGCCCAGTGATAGTAAGTGACGTTGAGTATGTCTGTCTCCTGTGTAGTGGTTGGATCTGTAGCTTGAGAACTAAACCAGCAGAGAACCTGTCACTCTCAGATCTTCTGTCTGCAAGCTAAAGAAGGGTAAAGATTTTTAGTGTGTCAGGGATTGCAAGCAAGAGGACTTGATTCATTTTACCTGAAAGTCAGTGCTTGGCAAAGCGAATGGCTGGTCCCGGATCTTGTAGTGAAGAGATGTTTTCTCATCTGTCTACTGGGTAGGACTTTGCCTGGATTCTGACTTACTCGTACCTTGTGTGAATTAAAGTTATGTTGCTCATGGCTTGAGGACTTGGCTGACAGCGATGAGGAGTGCAGGTAGACAGTAGTACAGCAGAGATCTAAATGAAGCTACCCTCATTTGGAGCTTTCATATGGCTTAATCATTGCTCTCTTAAGCTAGTCGGATGGGATGTCTCGGTCTTACTTTGCGTTTTTCTGCTGTTTGATCGGTGAGTAATAGCATCTGGGCTAGATAAAACTGGTAGAATTTGTAAAACTAATGTGAATTTTGGGGCTTGTGTGGAGTCCTCCTTTCTTCCTTAAAGGAGCAGTAGATGTTAAGTGCTTCAAGTCTTCCTGGCGCACGGGGAGATCTTGCTCTGCACTGGTAGGCCCCGGATGGAAGAAGCTGTAAGCCTGAGACTGAAGACACACTAGTCTTGTCTTCCCCCCCAAGTGCACTTAACACATTTGAAAGCTAGATACTTGTGTAATTTTGATTCAAAAGACATGTGTTTATGGGGGTAGCTACCATGTTGTTCTTCTGTTTTGCCAAAAATTAGAACTTTTCTTGACTGATTCTCCCTGCCAAATGTTTAACAGTGTTATCCCTACATGATGGGCTGATGGAGGTCACAGAAAACAAATAGCTTGTGTAATGTTCAACTGAAGAAACAGTCTGTAGCAATTATTTTCTTTTAATGAATCCTGATTTACTATAAGGACAATTCAGGAAAATTATTGCATGGGGGCTGTGTCTGCTTCAGTGTTCGGACCACGTTCTGTGAGCTTGAAACTTAAGAACAGTGTGAGAGATTCTTCAAAACAGACGTGTGGATATTTAATACCAAGGCATCAGAAAACCACTTGCTTYATTGTATCTGGTAAGACAAGATGGGTGTTTTGGCTTTAAGTAAGCTGTTGAAGATGTCCCTCCTCTTTRCCCTGCCCTTTGAATTTTTTGCAATGCGAACACCAAGGGTGGTACAAGATACCCAAATTTTGAAGCTTTACAAAAAAGAAAAATCTTTTTCTGCTTTTCAAGAGGAGGTGGGGAATTTAAAAGCCCCAAAACCCCTTATGTGAAGTCATTGTTGTTTTTCTTCACTTACAAAATGAGACTGAATTTCTTGTGATGTGCATGACGTTACTGATTTTTGAAGTGCAGTGATTGCTAAGTTGCTTCCATTTCAGTGTCTGTCCCTATTCTGCTTTCAAATTGTTGAATACGAAAATCTGTGTTAAATTAAAAAGGGAAAAATGACCGTGCAATTCATTAATCTTTAAACATTTCCAAATTTTTTCCAGATAATTTAATAACTTCTCTGAACATTTATGTAATATAAAATTTCATAAGAATACATTAATCTGATTGACATTTATGTAGGAAAGGAATTAGATTTTCACCACACATTTTTGTGTTATTGTGTGCTTAATTGCTTTGTAACTTGTAGCACTGAGGTAGATATGTTCATAATATTTTGTAAAGAAAGAGCTTTTACCTGTTAACATAACCTCACTAGAGTAAACAAGCAAAAATCAATGGTCAGGGAAATCTTACTGAACTTTTTAAAATTTATTTTGTTTTTTTAAAGGAGGTGCTTAGTCAGATATGAGCTTATTCTACCATACAGTTGTGTTTTGACCATGCTGATTCCTTTTCATGCCTTTAATCCTACTTTGCATTTTAGTGGCTAGAATGGTACTGATTGGACAAAAATTGTATAAGTAAAGGCTTCAAGGTGCTGAAGTTCATGGGAGCACATTCCTAATAGAAAACATTTGATGCTTTCATTAGGCATTTGATGTTTATTAGGAAATGAGATAGCATCTTCTTGCTCTTCTACAAGGAAAGCATGAATTAAGTTGCCCAGATGGCATTTTTAGTTGTATAATTTACTGCTGTCATGACTATGTAGGCTGACTGAAACTTTTTTCTTGATAAAGATTTTAATCTTGTATCAAATCCATCTTCAGTCAACATAAAAATAGTAGTGTAGTAAGCCAAATGGATGCTTAGATATGGATAATGTTTACTTGCCATATAGGAGGAGATTGAGGATTAAGTGGTGAGTGTTTGTAAGATACTGTGAAGATGGAGCTTTCTATATAACTGCAAAGAAWATTACTTCAAATATATGGCAGAAAACCTTCAAAACATGTTGCATTTTCTTCTGGCAGTTGCTTCTTAAAGATCATCGTCAACAAAAGAGTGAAATTATATTGCTTGATTTYAACTTTAATTTCAAGATGATAGTTTAAAATGGATTTCTAAATTAAAAATGCTTTCAGAAGTGTTTTAATATTTCTGGAAGATAGTATTGTAATGCTTTTATCCTTTGGAATAATGTTGCATACCTTAGAAGACAATTTTGCAAGTTATCTTGACAGTCCTGCCCATCTTCTTTAGACTATTCTTGAGGCTCGGGTGTGTTCATTTAAAAACAGTACAAGTTTCCATTATCTTGAGTTGTGTAGAGAACTGTGTGGTCAGTGAGATTTATTTAGTTTGTCCAAAGGCTTATCTGAGTGTTTGCTCATGTGTTAATAAAATGATATGATAGCTTGATTGGTTTGATTGCCTCCTAATTCAGTGGTTATGTGCTTAGACCAGAGCCCCAGGCTTGCTGTCAGAAAACACTGGGCGAGTGCCAGCACATGTGCAGGAAGTGGTGTGCTTCCATTTGCTGCTTTCCCGTTGTCCCGTCACGCACATCCCCATGCTCCCGGTTCCCTTGTTTTACTCCTTTTCTCTGAAAACTTGTCCTCATCCTCCTTTATTCCCACCAAYGACAGAGCTACCCTTTCCAACCTTGCCCTGCTTTGGTAGGAGGTATGTCCTTGTGCTGGCCCATGTTTTGGAGCCACCTCTGTAAAGCAACGAGGTAGTGATGGGCAGTTCCTGCCTGCATTGGTGGTGGTGTCCCACGCTCCAGGATGGTTACCTTTGCCCGTACTGCCAAGCCGCTAGTCATCAACTCTGGTGGAGACTATGCATGGGCAACTGCTTCTAAACTGGTAAGAAATAACAGTCTGGAGGTACATGCTTACATCTTGGGTAAGTATCTCCAGACAGAAGCACTCCAAACATGTTGTTTTATTTTTATTATGTTCCTGTTACTTTTCACTGTTCACCTGGTGATTGTGATACCTCCTCTGGGTGTCCCATACTTTTTCTGTAGAGCACAGTTAGTATCACACAGTGCTGTAGTAAAACTAACATTGAATTGTGATCAAGGTTAAAAATGAATGAGTTTACTGAGCATACACAATGAATAGTTACTTAAAGTTTTCCCTCTTCTGTTTCTCTCCTTCTTTCTCATAAAATGAAAGACTTTTTGCTTTAGAAAGCATTAAGACCCTAGCAAAGCCTCAGTTGCTGTAATGAGTATCTACTCATGGAAGATGGTTGGGCTTGCTCTTGCTAGAGCAGTAGCATCAGTGGCATAGATGGAGGTGATTGCTACAGATTTGCTTTCAATTTATCCCATAGTCTATAAAGAAAATGGAGATTTGTATAGCGTGCTTTTCAGATGGTGTGCGGTTTTTCCATCACAGTTGCTAATTTATTAAAATATAACAATTCCTGAAGAAAAATTTAATCCACTTCGGACAAATATGTTCTGCCCTTTTTTCATCCTTGAATTTACCAATTAAAATGGAGTTGAATTAAGTCTTTTGACTCACTTTTGGTTTTGTGGTCTTGTGATTGACTATGACTCTTGGACTTTTGCCTATTTTCAGGTGATTTTTTTCCCATCCAGCTACTCACAGGCCCTGGTCTGCTTAGCTTCCAAGTTTAGAGGAGATCAGGTGCTTTCAGCCCAGTATAGCAAAAGTGCATAAAATAGAGTACTGTTTTGTAACCCTGACTTGATATTTCAGGAGAGGAAATGAATATTATTGAGGAAGGCAATATTTACTTTTAATTTTTTTCTCCCTGAATAGGAGAATTGTTGAGTTACTGAGCTTGTGCATTTGTCTTGGGAGAAGTGGCGGGGGGGTGGGGGGGGTGTTGGATATAGATAAAAATCTGCAAATACGTGCATGCATATGTGTTGCACACTTAAGCTTAAGAAATATATTTCAGCACTATCTAAAGGCTTTTTCAGAGAAAACATTGCCTTTGCTGGAATGAACTGTGAATTCTTGTTTCTCTTTGCCCATCCTTTTTATTTGTATTTCTTAACCAGAATAAGTTGGTTGTGGTACTAATTATATTTGTATCTTCACAACTGGAATTGTTATCAATAGATGCAGTCATTGTGATTCATAGTTTTTTAGACAATTAATTGAGATTGTGTGTGTGGAGGGAAATGAATTAATCTGTTGTCTCCATAATTCTCTGTGCTTAATTAAGTTAAATAAATCAATTTTCCTTCTTTTCAAATGCATACGCTGGTTCCTTGAACTAGCATCTGCTAACTTGTTTTAGTCATTGAAGATACTGTCTGAAGCATACATGTGGTTTGGCAAAGCTTAATATGTATAGAAAAAACAGAATTTTTTGTGCTGCTAAAAAGTACCATGTAGTGTATAGCACTTGTTCAGTACGCATGCTACCACATGGTAGCACTTCAAAAGAGACAAATTATTGCCTTAAAAATACTATCCACATAGTAGTGGTGCTATAAAAGGAATATTTTAGCTGTTTTTCAATATAGTTTGACCAGAAGAACCGAAATTTGCCATGTTCATGTTGCCAGTTAAATTCAGAGAAGTGTTAGTGTAGAGGCTGGATGCTGTTTCTTCTGGTGGACTTCTGTGTCCCTTAGAAAGTATGCCCAGTCTTAAGTAAATTTTAGTTAGCGACAACCCTAAGTTGTAGTTCATCTGTCTTCTGGATGCCCAAGATTCTGCGAGTAAACAATATTAATCCTCAGATACTCCAGAGAGTCTTTTTGAGGAGGCTGTTGTGGGTGAGGGAGCAGTAAAGGTCTACCTTGTTCTTGAATCAGTGACCAGCCCTCATGAAGACATGTGTAACTTCTGCTGTTTGAGTTCATAGTTTAAGGACAAATTTGTGAAACGTGAGTCAAGACAAACACTTAATTGTGAAATACAGACTGAAGGGTATGCAGATGTTAGTGGTTTGTAGCACAGGGTTGGTTGTTACCTCCTTTGGTAGTGCTGCCTGTGTCCAGCGTATGCTGCAGTGAGCTGGGTGAGCAGCAACGTAAAACCAGTCTGCAGCATGTGATACTGGGCACGAAGTTCTCCCACCTTGGTAGGGCTCGGCTTTTTAGGAGACATGTTGGTTGCTGCTCTTAAAACCAGATTTCTTAAGGGGGATCAACTTAAAATACGTTTTGGAAATTAAGGCCTTGAGCATCTGAGGTGCCATCAAATGTATTGCCTCCAGGCCATCTTTGATCAGGGTTTCACATGTCATAATATTTACCAGCAGTCTGAACACGGCCAGGCTGAAATGCATCTCGTCTGATGGTAACGATAACTATTTAAGGACTAAACTTCGGCAACACGTACATTGATATGTGACCCTCTGAAAGCTGGATTTTAATGAATTGTTTATAAAGAAATAAAAATAATACAGTTTTAGTGATAAATAAACTTGCATCATGTATCAGGTTGCTACAAGAACACTTGTTTTGGAAGCGTTTTAGAAATAAGCTGTTATTTCAAGAAGGATGTGAATTTGCTAGTTTGTAAACTCTGGTGTCTTATTTGTTTGTATTTTAAAATCATCACGTGGGCCTTTTTTTCCTTTTTTCAGTGCCTCGGTTGATTTGACCTATTCTTAAATTAGGTTTTCAAATAGGGAAGTTATTGACTGAGGGTATTTTAAGATATTTAGAGAACGTGGCTGAGCTGTCCCAGTGTTGAACGGGTCATCACATTATTGTTCAGTTCTTGGCCTTGTCTCTGATTTATTATATAATTTTGCATATGTTATTTTCTTATTGGTAAGGTAGGGTATATACCTCCTATATGTTAAAGCCCAGATAAAGTTTCTAATGTTGCCAGTACTTTTTAGAAAAGGAAAAAGTGTTTATGTTATTTTAGTATTTTCTTTGATCTTTTACAAGAAGTTTGTTAAAACGTAGTTGAATTCAGGGGGAAAAAATACTCACCAAACTACTGTAATAGGGTTTACTGTTTTCAGTCAAGGGATTTTGTTAGTACAAATTCACACAAGTCAGTCATATTCAAGCAAAACCCCCATACTGTATAGTTTTGCACTTTTTCTGCTTTAGACAAATTATAGTAACACTTTCTAACTGCATTTATTTCCCCCTCCCCATTTGTTTGCAAACTAACAAAAAAATTGCCCTTTTACAGAAAGGAGKTTTTTTTTTAATAATAGTAAAAGAGAGAATCTTCTGTTAAAAAAAAAAAAAAATCCACCCCAGAGAGGTGTTCAGGAGATGCATGATGGCTCAGGAGACAGAGGCTGTGCATTCTCAATGCAGGAAGCACCCTGAGAAGCGCAGGCATGACTGTTGGCTTTCCTCATCATAAGGACACTCCTGAACAAATAATTTGCTTAAAAATATAGGTACAGTGTTTAAATGTGGGGGGGAGATGGGGARAGCATCCTGGTCTGGCTGTTCCCCTGCCCTTTTCCTTGCTCACCTTAGTTCTGGGCACTCTCAGACGTAGTGGCACTTTTCAGTGGCACCTTTGTGGCATGGCTTGGGGGGGACTATGACTTGAAATGGTGAACTCCTCGTTAGAAGAAGTGCATGACCATCCCAAGTCCTAGCAGATTGAGGATTGGGTAGGAGTGAGCTCTTGTCCAGTCTGTGCTAAACTTCTAGGTAAAAAGATGATGTTCTGTAGGTTGGACAAAAGATGTAAAGAAACAGTGGTAACTATATCAACAAAAGCAACTTGGGGGCTGYTACCCATTTGTGCAAGTTGGCAGCTTGTTGAAGCTATCTAGCTACTAATACGTATTATAAAATATATATGTTTGGTTAAAAGAGTTTCCATTTCTCCCTGGTGGGGACTGCATCATGTTTTAATTTCTGCAGTTGTTTTCCCAAGGCAGAGATGTTAGCTATTGATGCTTTATTGGTTCTTTGAGATTTTTCCGCTATTGCCTTCATTATCATCTAACTGCTAACAGTCATGAGAGGAGGAATTGCTGACTTGAAATCTGGATGGTGTTCAGTGAGTCCTTTTTCTTCTAGACGATACCACTTACGCTTATGTTCAGTTACGTATTGCTGGTTAATACCATGTTTAAGAAAAGAAGTTGTCCTGGAACTTGGTTACTAGTTACCTTTCAGATGAAAACTTTTAAGAGTATAATATACCTTTTTTCAGGCTTGTAAAAGATCTGGATGTTTTCTTGGGGTATTCCCTCTCTTGAACATTACACCTCTTAAGGGAGAAATTATCTGAATGGGTCAACCACATGATTTCATAGGAATCTCTATATAAAGTATCTTTTTCCCATCATTACACGACCACCTCTGCTTTGACAGTGTCCTCAATTACAGGAGAATTGCCACTGCAAGGGTAGCTCAGCTATCTAAAAATCCACATTTAACTTCATTCTCAAAAAATGTTTTATCTCTTTCAGCTGCTTTTGAAAATCCCTTTCTAGTTTTTCCTTTTCATGACTTCATTTGGCCAGAAAGGATCTAACCGTAATTTCATGTTTTAGCRTGTTGTAGCACGTCATGTCAAAAGCAAGTCTTACTTGCTTTCCACACAGATATAACTTTGAAAAGCTTCTTTTAACCAAAATAGTTTATTCTAGCTACATTTAATAAATGGATCATATGCTTTTTCAATTCAAAATCGTGGTCACAGCGGGAATCTTTTAGTTTGTTCCAGGGGAGATCTGTGTTCTTTATGTTTTAATTGTAAAACTCAGAAACTTAACATCTTCTTCTCAAAAAACCCCAACAAAACCTTTAAGGACAGAGCTTCTTTGACAAGCTAGACCTTAGCTTTGCTTTTGTGAGAAACTTTGAGATGCTACCTGCTAAAGCATCGGGGCTGCTGCGTAAGGAGTATGCTTGAAACTGGCCGCTATTTCCGGAAGTTGTGCAATGGAAGTGGGATTAAAATTTATTTTGATCTGGCAAGGGGGAAGGTTTTCATACTGACTTTAGCTGTTTGATCTGTTCTACTGGCTGTCTGTCCTGAAGAGTGTAGTGGCATCTTTAGATTTGCCTCGGTTTAGAGACAGCCAAATGGTGCAGGCCTTTTCTTTGCTTGCAGTGTTATTATGGGATTTCAGACTGTAGCCTGGATGGTTTTGCTGTATTAGTTTTGGGGTGCTGTATTATCATGGTGTCCCGGATGAAACACAAATTGCAAGTCATTTCTATTAAGATATTATGAAGTAGAATGCAAGCATCAACATATGCTGATGGAAAAAGCCTGCAAGGGTTTATATAAGTGTACGTAGATTACTTTAAAAATACAGTCAGTAAGATATGGCATTTTAATGAAAAGGGCCAGCAGACTGCAAAATGTAGTTTGTGCTGTAAGGGTGATAAGTTGGAAAAATATTTGTCCAGTCTGGAAAAATGTCTCCTTGTATCTTTAAAGAATATGGTTGGATTTTTTTTTTCTCTTGAAAGATTATGAAGTGGGGTCTGAAAACATAGCATATTCTGTCCTCTAATTAATTTATGTTGCTTTCTTTTATAATGAGTATCGTATTTTCATCTGCACAAGGAGAAGCCTTGAAAAAAATTCACAAAAATGAATGCATAGGAGGGGGTTGCTTTTTATCTTTGTAAATTTTGCAGCTGCAGACAAAATTTAAGGATTGTGTAGTGTTGTTGCATTTGATTTCCTATCAGTTGGCTGTGAGTGTTGGTTCATCGGATAATCACACTGAAATCTGTTTCCTTAAATTTAACCAGCAGGCACAGTGTCTGTCTGTTTAAAAGGTCTGATAAGTGATAAGGTGTGTTGATCTGCTCGATGGGATTATGTTAAACATTTCTGAATAGAATTCTGTTCCATCAAGGCAATCTGTTTGAATGAAGCATTTACTAGAAACAGAATTTATGCGTTGGTACAATGAAACATTACAGCTGTTGGTGTAAAAAGCCTGACAAAAAATGTTCTCTACTATCCAAGAAAACTTACTCTATCTAAATACGTGTGTGTATTGCRTATAATATATACATATATGCATACATATGCATTTATATGCATCTAAAAACAAGAAACAGTGTTGAAGAATTGCAGATAAATGCAATCAAAACTATCTGACACCTATAGCTGGTCCCCAAAACACTAATACTGAAAATGTAGTTTTACATTGTGAAAAAGACAAAAATAGTTTATCTTCTATTTCATATACTCGTTAAGTAGTTCTCCTTTTGATTCCAAAAGTTACCTAATTCCGGACAGTACTACAACTTGAATCACAATATTTCTTTGTTACTAAATGGTAAAATATTACTGCTTAATGAAACCCAGTATCAGATTTTTTTTTTTATGAATGAGCAAGGTAATGCACACTGTAAATGACATGTAACAGTTTGTTGATAACTTTAGCAATTAACTGCAGCTGAAAAAAGGCTGCTTACTCAGGCTAGTCTTACTCTCATTCTCTGAGGAAGCTCTGGATTTTAATGAAGACAGTCCAGCAGTGAATAAACAAACTTCTATGCCGTTGCAAAAATGAAAATAAAATAAAATACAATTCACTCATTTAATATCAAGCTCTCTCTCAAAATAGTACAGATTGTGTAAGTTTACTTTTTAAACATACTTTTTATTTAATCTAGTTCAATACCAGATGGAAATGATGCGAAGCCTTCGCCACGTAAACATTGATCATCTTCACGTTGGCTGGTACCAGTCCACATACTATGGCTCTTTTGTCACTCGTGCCCTCCTGGACTCCCAGTTCAGTTACCAGCACGCAATTGAGGAGTCTGTAGTTCTCATTTACGGTTAGTATGAGGTTTCCTTTATTATTCTTTTCCCCTCTTAATATTATTACTACTATTTTTGTATTCTGTCTTTTGCCTGTAAGAGTAGCCTGGCAGGCCTTTTCGAGTAAATACCAACCCTGTGTCTACGGCAGCCTCAGCAGCAGCTAAGTCTAGACAGGGTTTCCTTCTTTCTGTTTATTTTTCTTGCTATCAGAGCCCTGATGTGTACGTTTTGGAATGCTGGAGTAGCTGCTTCATTTTTATTCCTTCATCTCCCCTCCCTCGTCGAAGGGGCTGGTGGAACCCGACCAGATGTCTAACAAACCCCGCTTGCTAGCGTGTCTGGCTCTGTACGTGACTGACCAATCATCGCACGAATTGCCAAGTTTTTTTTTATACCTCTGACAGAAGCATACAAAACCTGGACTGTTTCTTAGCACAAAGATTTTTTTCTTTTCTGCCTATTTAATGGTGTTTCCTCAAGCTCTCCAGACCAGATGTTCTGTGCTGTATCAGAACCGTAGGCAATTTAACAGCTTTATAGCCTCCCCCTCCCCAAACACTCACAGTTTGCCATATCTGGCAGACTTGCATATAGTTTCCAGCTGAGAAGTAAATGTAACGTCCTGAGTATCTGTCAGAAAAAATACTAATGAATACGATCAATCTTATGAGCTGCCCCAAAATTGTTTCAGTATGTTAACAATTGGATTACAGTAAAGAACAAGTTGTTAAAGTATACTTATATTGGCTGGAAACATTGCATCATCAGACCTTGATGAATTTTCCACTTGTTTCAGTCTATTTTGGTTTTCATTTTATCACCGATTGCTAAAAGTTTTACTGTGTTAAGTTTCAGACAACATGAATGTTAACACAGCTTTTATTCTCATGTTGGCATGCTTCAGCCGTTATCATGCTGCAAGTGTTAAGCTTCTTTGTCCTAGGAATGTAACAGTTTGTTTAGAAAATTTCCCCCTAAATTCAGTAGAGTATGTCAAGGCAAAACTAATCTTTTTATATACCAGTTACATTGTTATGCACGAAGCAGCAGGGCAACTTGATCTGAATTAGCTTATTGCTACTCTAAAATTACAATTTTTTTGTATAAAATGTAGTTTAGTGAATATTTTAATTTACTGCATAATGACTGGAGGGAAAAGTCTTTATTTAAATGAGGTAGCTCTTACATAAGTTCTGTGGATAGTTCATATGAAAGAAAAGAAAACGTGAATTAGACCTTTAATGGGCAAATAATGCTGTGAGTAGATTGGGTCTAGTTCTCCTCATGTTCTCCAAGTTAAGTTAATTAATTAGCTTCACTGTATATACTTGGATGTATTTTTACATTTTAGTACAATAGGTTTACTTCCGCTGTAATGTCTTTTCTGTGTTGTTGTCTTAATTTTTTTTAATAGGACTACTTAGTTATTTTCTTCCTATTTATGTCATTCAGATATTAAAAAAAAAAAAAGGCAATCTGGGGTTAGTAATAATACACTTCCTCCATTTTTAATYATAGATCCCATTAAGACTGCCCAAGGATCTTTGTCACTAAAGGCATATAGGCTGACTCCCAAACTGATGGAAGTTTGCAAAGAAAAAGACTTCTCTCCAGAAGCGTAAGTAACTTAAAAGACTGTTTTCTCATAGGTTTTGCTGGATTATTTGGGAGGCAGAAGGGTACACAGGATGATGAAATACTGTATTTTAAAGTCTCATGTAATAGTGTGTGCTGGGGAAACTGGATATGTATTGGTAGCGAGTGCTGGGGAAACTATATATATGGGTAGTGATAGATGTGCACTGATACAGTGGGCTGAGAAGGCACGAAAGTCTGCCTTTGGGCATCTAAATAACAGCTGAAGTGGTGGAACTTGAACTGGTTTTGGAGATGGTCAGCGGGCTGGCTGTAAGGACCGTGATGAAGGTAGCTGTATCTGGGAACAGAGTCAAAAATATAAAAAAAGAAATGGAGAAGGGGAAATAGCTGGTCTGTCTTTAAGCTCTTTTTTTCCAAAAGGAAAATTGAACAGGTATTCTGGAATAGCTGTTCTTCTGTATTTATTCCAAATTAACTCCCCCGTGTGGACACAAGATTCTGTAGTAAAGCAAAAATTACTCTGTTTCAAAAGATTAGCCGCTTGTAATAGATGTAGGCCTTAGCTGTCATGTTTTTCCGCAAACAGCTTGGTGTTCAACAGCAAAAGCACAAGCACTTGTTAAACTTTATTCGTTGAGGAAAAATGGAATCATTTCATTGCTGGGTGTCAAAACCTAGCATTTCCATGATGAACAAACAAATCTGTGCTCAGTCAAAAAATAAAGGGGGGGTTGAAGGCAAAAAGCAAAAGTTTTTATTCCAAAATCCAATATGCATACAAAGAAGTTAAGGATGTATTTCCTTAGATACTTATAGATCATGCCTTTATTTCCAGATTTTATTAAAGGTATTACTGTCTACTTTATTATGAAGCAATAACAATAGTTTTTATATGTATATTGTAAAAAAAAAACATACACTGGAAATTTGTATTTTAATAGCCACCATGGAATTTAATTATTCCAAAACACCATTTTGTCAATCTAATTTTTAGTCAGTGAAAGTTTTAATTATTCAGCTATTGGGGAAATTGTTTTTCATTGTAGTAGTTATGATTTTAAAGGTATTTCAGTGTCATGTGGTAACTAACTGTTCACTTCTATTTAAGAAACCCTGATGGCAGGGAAGTCAGTAAAATATTTTGGAAGGGGCAGAGTTAATCCTGTCAGTACAGTCTTTTGCTGGAGGCTTTTTCATGTAAGTAATGAATTAGCAAGTAAAGCGGCTGCTAGACTTCTGAGAGTTTTTCCTAGAGCAGCTTTTCCTAGTCTCTGTAAACGTGAGGTTTTGCCATGCAAATGCTCTTTCCAAAACTTGACTCTTGTTTGATTGTGGAACTATGAAAATCAGGAGTTTTTCTAAAATTGCCAATTGTTGTTGGAGCAACAATTCAACAAAAAGAACAAGAGAGTTACTGGTTATATTAATAAATATTTTTAAACTTTTTTCACAGCTTGAAAAAAGCAAATATTGCTTATGAAAACATGTTTGAAGAAGTGCCCATTGTAATTAAGAATTCATACCTGATCAATGTGATGTTGTGGGAACTGGAAAAGAAATCTGCAGTAGCCGATAGACATGAATTGCTCAGTCTGGCTAGCAGGTAAGTACTTGTTACAATAATGGATGTATTTTTATTCGCTTTCCCAAACCACAGTTTAACACCTTGGGTGAAATCCCAGTCTCATTACAGTCCATGGAAGCTCTGCCTTGACTTTTAATGGGGGTTAAGACTTTACCCTCCATGTTCTTTTGCTGAAGGAAAAACTGCATGGTAAAACTATAGCATTAGATTCAAGGACTAAATTCAGTCTGTAATCCGCATATACCTGTACTGCCTGAAGTGTATAATCTTTTCAGTAGTGTATATCTCTTCAAGAAAATACTGGCATTCAGAAAACTCAGGTAAATAGATCTGAAAATAAAAATTGGTTTTGTTAAGTATTCTGTAAGTAATTCTATAAATTATTTTAGTAAAAAATAGATCTAACTTGTTGTACTTTGGTAGAAGGATGCATCTGAAAATAAAACAACCCTCTGTCTGAGAAAGTGGCAAAAAGGATCAGACTGATTGTCATGACAGCCAGCATTCATGATGCCAGAAATTGTTTAAGAATTTCTAGAATGATGTTCTCATAACTTTATCTAAGAATAACTTTTTGTTCTTGTAGCACTTTGCCCTGAAAATACATTTATGATAACAAAGTAGGCATGACCTCTAGCAGTATGATCAGAAATTTGGTGGTGCTTAAATCTTACACAACACAGTACAGTTAATTGGATTATTATTGGGCTGACCAAAATAACTAGATACACAAAATGAAGCAGTATCTTGTTGCATGTAGAAACTGGGCTGTATTCACTAATAGGTTTTTGGGGTGTAACACTTTCTTTTTATGTCAAGGTATTGTCTGCCAAGATTCTGATCCCCTCCGACTCTGACAACCAAGTTAGCTGAATACTAGTGGCATCTTTTCTTTTTCCTTTTTTAC
Organism: Oceanodroma leucorhoa; assembly: GCA_030449065.1. Lineage (NCBI taxonomy): Eukaryota > Metazoa > Chordata > Aves > Procellariiformes > Oceanodroma > Oceanodroma leucorhoa. The sequence goes on from JASVER010000004.1 coordinate 4,059,535, forward strand.
GTGCCTGCCCMCCCATCATGTAAGGCTGTTGTTAATGGATACATATTGCTAGTGGTCCATATGTTGCCTGAGTTAGCTGAAATTTTCCAGTCTATTTTCTTTACTTGAGCTTATGTGGATGTATTGAAGGATCTGATAGCTGTTAGAGAAATTGGTCAAGAGAGAGCAGATACAGGGTTGAACTCTGCCAGGGAATTTACAAATGTTGCAAGAGATACTTAGTCAATAGTTTTGTCCAGTAAAGTTGTGTCTTTGCACCTTGGAATTAACGAAGTGGAGAATTTTTGCTGAGATGTTCAAWCTGCTTGACTGTGCCGGCTTTCTGTCAGGCTCTTTCCTTGGTCAAAGATCACAAAACTTTTACCATCTGAGGAGGGGGTGGGCACTGGATGTAGGAGATGACAGCGATTCCTTGTGAGCTCTACCACTTTACTGTGAAAAGGAGGATGCAGCAGGTTTCCAGGTGACCTGACAGTATTGCCTTTGGTTGTTTCTATGGGTTTGTTCCTGTAAAAAGGGTTGGAATTACCCAGCATCTTGGCTCCTAGCACGGGCTGCTGCTAGTCACGTGATACAATTCTGGAAATGGAAATTAATTTGAACAGATCACAAACCACCGTTGGAAGTTTTTCATCAGCTTTACATCTTATGTAGTAACTGTTCCATACCATTGCCCTGACTCAAGATAAAAGATAAGAATTGTACAAATTAATTTCCTTTCTGGAATGATGGTGTTAATAACCTGGTACAAGACAGGCTTTTGTGTTGGTCCTCACATCAGAAAATGAGATGAGAAATGAACAAGAAAAACGTGAGCCCAAAAGAAAAAGGAAACTCCATCATTTGTGTTTAGGAACCATTCACAGCAGGAAAAAAGGAGAAATTTTGTCATAGTGAATCAAAGTTTCTTTTCAGTGGGTGTTTTCTTGGAGCAGTGCAGCGCTGTTCTTCATGGTGACACAGGTGGAACTGGATTCTTTATAAACCTGGTTAAAAGTGCCTTTTCAATTAAGTGTGTTTCTTTGAACTTACACAGTTACTATCCTATATACTGGCAGCAATTTCTTGAGCTTATTGAAGTCTCGAATTTCCCACTAATGGGGAATTAATTCAACAGATTCAACAGTTTTTAGAGGTATTTCTGAATTATGTCTCCTGAACTGACGTTCCTGGCAGCATTCTTCTGGCTCACCTGGTCTATTTGAGGAACTTAAGGTGCTTAGTTTTGTTTGAAGCAGGGTAAAGTTTTGGAAAGTACCCCAATGGTTTATTTGCAGGTTTTTGTATGTGTCTTTTTTTAATATTTGATAGCTGCTTTAGAGGCAGGTTATATTCAGTAATTTCTTACATTGGTATAACTCAGCTGGCAAATTAAAACATTTTAATGCTCATTTATTCAAGGTACGGTGACTTATACTGCCTGCTGAAATATTTAACTAGTTTTTACTTGAATTCAACAACTAGGATTTCTCTGTCAAAGAATATATTGCCTGAAGTAGGGGAGTTCAAACCCCCACTAATCTGGAGTTTTATTTTCATTTTGCATTTCCTTATTTTTGTCTTTGAATAGCTGTGGCTAAAACATCTCAGGTATCAACTTTTAATTTTGGTGCATGTCCTCCTCACTTAACTTTGCTATTGTAGAATTAGTTGGCAGTAACTTTTAAGTTTACTTTTTGGGGGGGTGGGGGTGGGCAGTGTTTTTTGGGTGGTTTTTTTTTTTTTTGGTCCTTTGGGAGCATCCCTGAACCTTTTTTAATCTTCTGAAGCAATGGTTTTGGCAATGAAATTATTTACCCGTAGTTCTGCTCCTCTGGAGAGTTTGTTTCATCAAGATTCTCACATGTTCAGCCACCCACCTTGTCTGAGTTTGAAGCTGTACCTATTTGAGGTACTTTGCACCTTAATATCTTTCTCCTTTTGAAGTACATTTGTGATAATTGTATAGAGTCGTTTACTTTTTTGGGCAAAAATTTGTGTTTCTCTTGTGAAATCTGAATTGACTGGAATATTCTAGGGAAATAAGTTGAAGGCAGAATAGCACAAGGCTAGCAAGTAATAGCAAGTAAAGGTCTTCTGCTCAAACTGTTATCCTCCTGCTACCCTTAAGGATCAAAATGTCTTGAAGACCTTGGAGTACTGCCAGTCTTTTGATAGAGACTCAAGAATTAAAATCCTGTCAGATAATGTTCCAGATCTTCAGAGAAATAATTACAACCAACTTTCCCATTCTCATCCATCTCTTCCCTATTCTATTGATGATCTAGTTTAAATTAAAAAAAGCTTTTTTGTGGTCTAGCTTCATAATAGGGTTGTTCTATAATATCTCAATTTGTCTCAAGCAATTTTTCTAATAGTGTGCGTCAGTAGAAGCAAACATGTGCTGAACATTTACTGCAGTAACATCTACTTGGCAGATACTTTTTTCAAACATCAGATGCAGTATTTTTGCAAAAGTGACATAAGGAGGGTTACTTTGGCTTTTGAAAACAATATTAACCTTTATACATTGTACTGCTTATTTAGAAATCTCAATGTGCTTAACGGATTATTAAGATAATTATGAAAATCTCTAATTTGCAGATGAGGGAAGCTGACACTGAGAGAGTAAATGTGTTGCCCAAAGGCACACATCAAAGTCAGAGTAGAAAAGGGAATGGAGCTCAAGACTCCTGACTTACATATCTCATTCAAACAAAATCCTCTTAAAAAGAGCACAGGTTGAACTTGGGTTGAAATGCTGAGATGTAAACAAGTTCTACTAAGCGGTGGGAATGTTCCTTAGAAATATTTAATCAAAAAGATGTGCTTTGCCCGGCAGTACCTCTAATCCATCCAAAGCTGTTCCCACCAGGAGGAGAAACGCTGCACAGGGTGGCACCTTTCCCAGAAAACTCTGAGAGGGGCCTCGGTAGAGCTGATGGAAAGTGGAAAAATGGGGCAGAAGATACAGCATTTTCTTACGCTTGCTTTTGCTGCTCCCTTTTCTCATCTTCCTTAGCCAGGGTGCAAGCAAAATGAAATTAAGTAAGTGAGGGGATCCATTTATGGTGACGGTCGTCAAGTTTAGGGGACCATCTCTTTTTGGACACCTCCAGCTTCAGAATTGTTGTATCCAAAAATTAGGTGCCTGGGTACAGCACAGTGATTCAGATCTCAGAGACTGGGTGCCTCTGCTCCCTCCTGGGCCAGTGCAGGTAGGTGGGCTTCTCCAAAAGTGCAAGCTGAGGCCCACGAGCTGTGTGTAGAGACAGTTAAAACTAAYGAGCAGGACATGGGAAGCTGAGAACGATGTAAATTGCTGCCTCTCTTTGAAGGCTTGGTGTCTGACTTGAGGCTGCATTTCGGGTGTTTCAGACCTTTAGTGAGTGTGTGTCTGAGTCCTGTCCTGATTAAAGATGCTGAAGTAAATGTGGGCTTCATGTGTAGTTCCCCATTATGAATCCTACAGAAGCGGAGCCAGTTTGAGGTTCCAGCCCCAGCTGCTTGCATCATTCTTCCCCACTACCCTCATTTCATCTCGACACCCCTCCCACCCTCAAAGATTTTTTATTTCTTCATCTGTTTCAGAATATGGCTGTACAAATAGCTTTGTGGAATAGTCTGGTGGAAAAAAGTCAGGCTGCCACTCTTCCCTTCCAGCCTTTCCCTCAGCCTCCCTAAAAAAAAGAAACTCCAACAGAGGGTGTTTTTGCATTTACAGTAGACTATTTCACTGAAAGAGTTTGAAGTGTGCCCACGCAAACAGCTGAATCCATACAGCTGAGAGTGCTGTAATCCTTGGGCAAAGGGGGAGGGAGGGGCAGGAAGATGTTGGTGCTGGAACCTCTTAAACTGGCTTTGCTGGCAACAGCAAACTGCACCTTTGCTCTCCTTAAAATATACCCGCACAGGGAGGCTCTGGTGGTACGAGTGTTCCCTCAGGAAGAGGGAGACTTGCATTCGGATCTCTTAGCCAGATACGTATCCTAACAGGATGCCCTCGTGTAGTTACTGATCCGTGAGTTTAGTTAATGTATAGTTGTTGCTTTCTCCTTCTGTGGATGTTAGACCGCAACACCGTCAAATGCAAGGCTCACCAGTGGGAAGAACAAGACAGAAAGGACCATGACTGTTATCTGCAGATTAGGATACTCTGTTCACAGGTTTCTACTTCTCACCCTCAGAATTATTTGACCTTTGTATTTAATAATTGTTAAACAAGGAATCAGAAGTATTCCATGTGGCAAGGACTTGATTTCATATCTGCCCTTTTGGGTGAAGGATTATACCCCATCAAGTATAAGGCTGTTAGCAAAAATGCACTGCAGGAGAAATTGCTTTGTGGGCTATACTTCCTAGTGTGGYTTTTTTTCTAAACAGACTTTGACAGTTTCCCTTTGACAGTTTGTATGTGTTTGTCCTTTTTTGGCATTTTTGATTATGTCATCCAAGCTACACAGATAAGTCTCAAATGATAAATTTCTAGAAGTTTTATAGGTCACTCACTACAGGTGAGTGATCCTAATAACAGTTCTGGTGAAGGAGTGCTCTCACATTGGATTATTTCTTCATTAGATGTGTAAGAATCCACATGACACATTTTTTGACTGTCCTAACTGCAAGAAAAGCTCCATTCTGTTTTTTCCCCTTTTATTATCTATATTTCTCCCCAAGAAAGAACACAGTCCCCATGTGTGAACTTTCTGATGCATAGTATGACAGCAATTCTGCAGCTGATATTCTTCTTCCACGAAGATTCACTGATACCTGAGGTGTGGTGGTCTCCTGGTGCTGTCTTAAGGTGGAGCTATGTCTTTTAGTTCAATTCAAGAGTGTACTCAGATCATCACCACTGGGTAATCTCAGACTGACTTGTTTCAGATGAAACTAAAGTGAAAATAGGCTTTAGGAGGATACCTACTGTGCTTCAGCCACTAATGGGCTTTCAGATCACTGGACCATGTCAGAACTAGTGATAAGAAACCCCCCTGAAACACGTGTAGCGTGGGCATTGGTTTCTCAGCACCAGCTGTTTTGCTTTATAGATCTGTTCCTGTTGGTCTACACTACTCACTAATCTAAATGTAAACTCCATTTAATTGACTCTTTCACTGAATCAGCTGACTGAAATGCATCCATGGAAAATGCAGTTTCTTTATTAGCGATGCCTTCAGAATAACAACAAGTGTAAGTGCTGAGCTCCATGTTGTTTACTTGTAACTATCACAGAGCCTTGTAGGAAAGTGAGTCTTGATGGGGATGTGAGCAGCATTTACTGGCAYGCCTTTTTTTAAAATTATCTTTTTATTTTAATTTTTTTTAGTTGCATTGATGCATAGGGGGCATTTAGGTACCTAGCAGTGTGATCTTTGAGATCTGCTGTAGGGGAGTGCACAAAATAAGGAGGTGCCTAAAAGAGCCTTTGGGCTAGTAAGTGTATGATGAGTCTTATGGGCTGGAGCAATGCAATTTAACTTCCTAAATCTCACCAGAATAAACTTCATTGAATAAAACTTGCTTAAACATTGTATGTATACATTTTTACAAATTACTTCCTATGAGTCTTTCTGTTTTCTTGAGAGATGGAGCAAAAAAAGGTATCAACCATATGAGAACTGAGGAAAAAGCTGGTCCTGTATTTGCAACATACTTATCACTTCACGTCTCAGTTCACATCTGTTTAAGTTATCTGTTTTTAGCTTTTTGTTTCCCTGGCAATGAGAGCAAACACAATACTACTGCAACTTCTAACAATAACTCTCTGTTTCTGTATTCTGCTGTACTAAGCTGGTCCCAAATAGATTCACATAAAATCATTCTTTGTAACCAGCTATATATCATATGGACACTATCTGTAAAATAATTATGTATTCCTGATGTTCACATACCGTACAAGGCTACTAGTGTGTACCTACATAGGCATTTCTCATAATATCCAGTTCTAAAACTAACTCTGTATAATACAAACTCTATAAAAACCTGAAAATATGCACACCCCTAGTCATGGCAATATTCCACAGTTCTAAATATCATGCGCGTGAAATGCTCAACCAAAAAAACCCCAAGAAGTTTAAAAATAATTATTATAGTGGCGCCTTTCTTGCTGTTTTGTAGCTGAAGTCCTCCTCACCATCTGAGGAGTTGTATGCAACTGAGATTTAAAACTCTGGCTTGTAAATAAATTGTGGTCTGAAGTTACTGATACAGCCTTTTGTTCAGTGAGCAGGCAGCTCAGCTAGTGAAATAGCTGTCCTAATACTCAGAGGTAAGGGTGTCTTTAGCTACATTCTCAGCAGGTATCCTCTGGTGCCTCAGCACGTTACCAGCTTCTGTCTCCAGCTATGAGTTCTATGGATTGGGGGAAAAATTTACACTTAAAAAGGGATGTGCATAGTATTATGTATGTGGATCCCTTTTTACTTTATGCCTGTCTCTTCCAGTTAGAGTTTCCCCAGTCCATAGGCTGTAGGATAGTGGGAATGCATTGTAAAAGGCAGAAAGAATCTCAACGTGGAGAAGCAGTGACTGAAGGATATGATTCTGACATAGAAGTGCACCAAACTTTTTATTTGAAAGAAACTCTTATGAACAGGAGTGGATTTCAGTTGACAAGGATGGAGTTTAGCTTTTTGAGTCATTGGTCTTCAGCCAAGTAGGASTGGGTAAGGCTTAGATCAGAGGCAACAAACTAGCTTCTGATCAAAGGGATCAATAGAGAGCAGTAAGTATCCTTCTTTTACTGCACTACCCTGTAAACACAACTTAGGATGAATACAGTTTCCATGGGCACCAACCTAAAAACTTCCAAAACTTTAACTTGGAAGCTATACCTTAAGTTGAACATTCCTGCAAATACTGAATCCATTGCTAAAAATGGTTACAATAAAAGTTGTTTAACAGACTGCATTTGTCTGGCCAAGGCAGTAGATCGCATAACTGGAACTGGACGCGCCCAGCCTAGCTGCTTCCATGTTGCCTATGGTATGGAATGTAGAGCTGGCTGGACTGGACGCAACACTCCCTCTCAACAGCTAAGATCAAGCGATGTCTGCTGAACTTCTAGGCGTGGTTTGATAGCCTGGTTAATGAGATGGAGTTCTGAAGAATATTTAACTATCCTGCAGAGGGATAGTTAAATATTTGTGAAAAAGCTAGCAGTAACTTAAAACCAAACTCTTTGAACACATCTCCTGGAACATTGTTTGGGGTTGCATGTCACAAAAAGCATCAGACTTTTTCTTTTAAAAGTTTGACCTGCATCTGTAATATCAGTAAATTCATGCAAGGCATTGTTTTTTTCATAGAATTCATAAAACTGCGGTATTCATAGAATCGTTTAGGTTAGAAAAGACCTTTAAGATCATCGAGTCCAACCGTTAACCTAACACTGCCACGTCCACCACTAAACCATGTCCCGAAGTGCCACATCTACACGTCTTTTAAATATCTCCAGGGATGGTGACTCCACCACTTCCCTGGGCAGCCTGTTCCAATGCTTGACAACCCTTTCGATGAAGACATTTTTCCTAATATCCAATCTAAACCTCCCCTGGTGCAACTTGAGGCCATTTCCTCTTGTCCTTTCGCTAGTTACTTGGGAGAAGAGACCAACACCCGCCTCTCTACAGTCTCCTTTTAGGTAGTTGTAGAGAGCGATAAGGTCTCCCCTCAGCCTCCTCTTCTCCAGGCTAAACAACCCCAGCTCCCTCAGCTGCTCCTCTTAAGACCTGTTCTCCAGACCCTTCACCAGCTTCGTCGCCCTTCTCTGGACACGCTCCAGCCCCTCAATGTCCTTCTTGTAGTGAGGGGCCCAAAACTGAACACAGGATTCGAGGTGCGGCCTCACCAGTGCTGAGTACAGGGGCACGATCACCTCCCTACTCCTACTGGCCACACTATTCCTGACACAGGCCAGGATGCCGTTGGCCTTCTTGCCCACCTGGGCACACTGCCGGCTCACGTTCAGCCGGCTGTCGACCAGCACCCCCAGGTCCTTTTCCGCCGGGCAGCTTTCCAGCCACTCTTCCCCAAGCCTGTAGCATTGCCTGGGGTTGTTGTGACCCAAGTGCAGGACCCGGCACTTGGCCTTGTTGAACCTCATACAATTGGCCTCGCCCATCGATCCAGCCTGTCCAGATCCCTCTGCAGAGCCTTCCTACCCTCAGGCAGATCAACGCTGCCGCCCAACTGGGTGTCATCTGCAAACTTACTGAGGGAGCACTTGATCCCCTCATCCAGATCATTGATAAARATGTTGAACAAGACTGGCCCCAAAACTGAGCCCTGGGGAACACCGCTCGTGACCGGCCGCCAACTGGATTTGACTCCATTCACCACAACTCTCTGGGCTCGGCAGTCCAGCCATTTTTTTCGTAACTATGAGGTTCCCTGCAAAGACCAAAACAGTTAAATACAGTATTTGCAGCGTGGCAAAGATGCTAGAGGAGGAGATGCCATGTAAAGTATCAGCAAATAAATATATGAAAAATGATAACCAGGAACTTAAAAATTCGCAAATTGTGCCATTAGTGCAGAAATGCTGGTCACGTGACTTGAAATGAATTTTAAATTTTGAATCTTTTTTTTTTTTTAATAAATTCAGTCTTCCATTAATGTTTCTTGTATTTCAGTAATCACCTAGGAAAGAGTCTGCAGCTGCTGATGGACAGAGTGGATGAGATGAGCCAAGACATTGTTAAATACAATACCTACCTGAGGAATGTAAGCAAACAGCAGCAGCAGAAACACCAGGTTGGTAACATGGAAAACCTGAATGAGAGGATTTTTTTCCACAACATAGGGTTTGGGTGGTGTTATCTAAGGCAGATGAATTTGGATCTAAGCAAGATAAAATTCTTACAGAAACATATCCATTAAGTAGATTTAAAAAATGTACTAGTCAGTGGGGATTTATCAAACGGATTCACTTCTGCTGACATGTAGTGCGGCTTGGTCTTTCTTTGCTATTTTACATGCTTGTTAGTGATTTATGATAAACCAAAATCATTGCTAAATATGCTGTGGACGTAGGGATTTGAGGTTTAGCAAATGAAAGAGCTGAAACTACAAGTGAATTGTTCCAAAACAAACGGTGTTTTAATACTATCACATGTAGTCACGTATCTAGAAATAAAGAAACGTAGTCCATATTTAAAAGACAGCGTACTGTCCTCTGATCGGAAATGACATTTTAGTCATGTTTTGTATCAGTAGATAGTGATACTGATCAGGTGATGCTGACTTTTAATTCCTGATGCCAGGGGGCCTCTTCAAAATCCAAAATAGTCTGATTGGAGAATACCGAGTATGGAGACTGGCTCTAGGTGGCCCTGCTTGAACAGAGGGGTTGGACAAGGTGACCTCCAGAGGTCCCTTCCAACCTCAACCATCCTGTTATTTGGAGATGGTATTACTTTTATTTGCTGTTGCTGCATTTGATAAAGCAGTATGTCTAATTATAGAAGAATGCTGGTAAATTGGAAAAAAGCACTATGAGAATGATTTAAAAGCCTGGAAAGCAGATCTTAGCGAATGCAATTCACTTCACGTGATAAATTAAGTTAACGAGTGACTTGCCTACTCAAGAAGTACCTGCATGAAAAATAAATTTGAACTCTTTAATCTAGCAGACAGAGATATGACAAAATTCAGTATCGGCCAACTGAAAATGGGCCAGGCCACTTTAAAGATAAAATATTGCAGGTATTGCTACACAAAGTAGCTAATTATTAAAAAGAGCACCTGTGGTTCATGTGAAATGCTTCATCACTGACTATTTTAAAATCAAAATTGGCTTTTTTCACTTAAGTAAAGTGTAGCTTGATCAGGGAGTGCTTTAGGGAAGCAGCACATGGTCAGTGGTCTCTCCTGGCTTTGTAATTCCTGAGGACATAGAAGCTTTGTGCATGTTACCTTCAGAAAATTTATTCTCCTTTGCTGCCTAATTTGAATAGAAAGATGGCATCCACTTCAAAGGTTTTTGTTAATAACAAGGGGATCTATTTATTTTGAAAAGCAGAGCAAAGTAGGTTCCATGGTGTCTCACTTCATTTCTTTACTAACTATAGCTGCTTTAGTAGTGGCTCATTGCAGCATAGTTAGTGGTCTTAACTTCATTTTTAAAATGGAGCAATTGTGATTAAGAGCAAGCCGTTTCAATAGAGAATAATAGGCAGACTGCTGAGAAGTGAATGGGGTAATGCAAAGAAAGAAGAAACTACATGCAATTCACATACAAATATGGGCATTTAAGATTTTATTTTTAACATTGTCCAAAGACATGTATTTGTCACTACTACTGGAAAAAAAATTACTTCATTTGAGTATGCCACCAAGTATGAACTGTTTTCAAACTCTTATGCGTGGATACATTTAAGTAAGTGAGAGAAAACACCCTGTATTATTTGGCCTGTTTATTTTAAAGATTTTTGTGTGTTGAACATGGGGGCTTCGATAGACGAACCTTACAGCTAATTCCTGACTGTGACATACAGTATGAAATCTCACATACGTGTTTTTGAATGTATGTACATCTGCAAGAACAAATGTTTATCCAGTAGCTGAAGAAGCTGGTAACCCACAAAAAAATGGCATCAAAGTGGCAGAATATATAAATAACTGGAATGGAGAAATGGACCGTTACGCTTTGTTTCAGCCACCACTTTGTTCTCGGTTTAGAGTTAATATTTTTTGGCTTAAAATACCTTGTTTAATCAAGTTCTCTTTGCCTTTCACATTAATATTGTTTTGACCTTTAACTTGCATAAAATTGAGTATTTCTGGTTTGTACAACTATGTGAGGTAATGGCTTCTCATACCTGCATATTCCAACCTTGTTTTCCTTTTTTGCATGGGGAAATGGAGGCCTTTATCTACCGTGCTGTATTCTTTCCATCAGATACAGTATTTATCTCTATGAAAAAAATTTAAAAATTAACCCCACCACCTCAGTACTATATAATTTTCCAGTGCCTTGCTTATTTAACATGCCAACTTGGGGGGGAAATGCTTGTTACTAGTGAATTGAAATAAACTGTGAATTGCATTTGCATTATTTGAAATAAACTGAATTGCATTGAATAAGTATAATTTTTAAAACATACTTGCTGGTTAGGTAAAGAGCATCTGAAAAGAAAAACTTTTTGCTGCTTTGGAAATCCTGTTGCATTCTGTTTCTGTTGCTTTATTTTCAGTACCAGCAGAGACGTCAGCAAGAAAATATACAGCGTCAAAGCCGAGGAGAAGCCCCTCTTCCTGAGGAGGACATCAATAAACTTTTTAAACCACCACAGCCACCTCCAAGAATGGAGTCACTCCTTATTGCAGGTGAAGTTCTAGCAGCCTCTTCAACTCATCTTTTCATATATGAAAGTTAGCTTGGGGAAAAAGCGCAGTTGTTACCCTAGAAAGCATCTTAATTTTTCATTACCTTTGCCATTATGGTGTGATATTTTGGCATTGGTAGAATTCCAGATACTGTCCTTCATTTGGTCAAAGGCAGTGGTTTCAACCTGTGATCTACAGCCCCAGTGTCTGAAGTATTTTAAAAAAAAAAAAGTAGCTTAGAAAAACAACCTTATTGCCAGTAGGCAGTCCATGCCCTTGTTAGAAAGTACACTTCCACACATAGAAGAACTTTAAACCATCTAGGTAAGTAACAGAGGCATGTTACCCATGCAGGTATGAACATACGTAGTTTTTTGAAAGCAAGCCACTGTGCTTAACCAGAATGGCTGCATAAAGCTTTAAACTTGATGTATGGAGACTTGCTCTCTTTATTTCTTATTTTGCCTTATTTTATACAAGCTCCTGCTTGACCATCTGTGCCTCCTGGGTTGATGGGAAAGGGCAGGAGCAGCAGACAGAGCCTCTTCCTGGCTCCAGTCTGAGCGGGTGAAATGGGATTTTAAAGGGGAGCTGGAGGAGTGCCCCACAGAGCAGGCTCTCTGCACGAATGGGTGTAGCGACTACTGCAGTCAATAAGCTGCTCCCTGCGCTCGACTCCAGAAGTTAGGGGGCTGTGCAGACAAGAGGCAGGAATAAGCTGCTTGGGCTGGAACTACTGATTCAGGGCAGAGCAGTTGTCTGCAGCCCTAAGTTACTGATAACATCCCTAGGTGTTGAACTGGCTGTTGCAGCAGCTRAGAAGATTTTACTTCTAATTTTACACAGAATTGGGATAATTTCTTTGATTTCTAAAGCCAGGGCTTTAGGGAAACTATCCCTGTCTTCCTGCACCCCAAGGTGAATGAAAATGTAAACGGAAACAAAGGTATAGGTCCCAGCCCCCCCAGTTTCTTCAGTTTACTGATATGCTGCAGTACGTAGCCACAGTTTGGTACAAAAGTCAGCACCTGTCCTGTGTCTTCTGGAAGGGTAAAAATACTTGGGACCTCACAATGGCAACAGAGAGCAGGAAACCTAGATGCCCTGCTAAGTAATCTAAATTTGGAAAATGTCATGAGAAAGCAAATTGTTTAACTATAGCAGGCTTTTTGCATCAGTAAGCTATCCCCTTGTTTTGTACTGAGAGAAAATTAAACCAAAGTCCTGGTAATTTAGTGTACGGGAAAAAGTGCTTTGACATTTAGAAAAAAAAAAAAGTGAATTTGAACTGCCACTCTTAAATTTTGGAGTGACCAAGAGATTATTATTTTAATATTAATACTGTTTCACACTGCTAATAAGTGCTGCTTTTGGAAGAAATAATGTTCTTGATTTATTATTCCTTCCAGTGTCTTTCAAAAACTATTGTTTTGATAGTTTTTATCAGTTAATGAATCCTAGCAGTATTAAAGTGTTTAAACATTCAGCTTTAGCATAGCTTAAAAATGCAACGGTAGTGTGTATGTGTGTACATGTGTGTTTTATGAAAGTGATAGTTTAGGGTGAATCATCTCTTATAAGAGGAGGAATTGAAAACTATTATACTTCAAGGAAAAAACAGTTTTCAACCAAAGCACTCTCTTAGTTTGTTCTTTTACCATAATCAGGGGAAGAATTGAAAGCATCCACTTCAACGTAAATGAAGTAAAGTTTGTGGATAAAGAATATAACAGCTTTTTTGTCTCTGAGGCATTTAAAAACTTTTCAAATAGAGCATTCAATTGAGAGTTTATTGGCCTTCTAAACAGTCTTAATTTTGATTAAACTGGCTTCATGTTTTGCTATTCCTAGCTAACAAGGGAAATAACTTGTAGCAGTATGTGTATAAAAATGTTTTGATGGGCACGTTTGATTTGTCTTCATACCCTGATGATTTTTGAAATAGCTAATAAAGTGAAATATTAGGTGGAAAAAAAGGCTAGCAAAATGTCAAACAGGAGTACCACAATTTTCAGTTGGCTACTGAAAAATATTTGTTACAAATATTTTAATAGGGACAGCAGATACAGAAGAACAGAACTGAACAATTAATGTGATTAAGCTTCCAATACAGCAGCAAGAACGGTTTATTCTTTTTATTGTCATACGTCATTTCAGAAATTGTACGTAATAGAATTGTAGGAAAATTAAGGTTATTTTGAGCATACCAGTTTACCTATTCTGCTAATTTAGTTTCTTCTTCTTCCCAAACCTATTTGGGAATACCGACAATGTAAAATTCCTAAGTGTCGAGTAGTTGAGCTGTTTTGATTGCTTCTCTGTATAAATCCTGAATGATTCATGCACACTTGGCTTTTTAAAAATTATGTTCTAGGAYGTCTTTCTGAATTTCAAAACTGACAAGGGTTTACTCTTCTTTCCTATTGACAGGTCAAATTAATACCTACTGCCAGAATATTAAGGAGTTCAATGCACAGAACCTGGGGAAGCTTTTCATGGCTCAGGCTCTCCAAGATTACAACAACTGAAGAAACTTCGCTGTAGCCTTCAACAGGAAAAGTTATTTACAGTTTTATACTGTTCATGATCCTCTTGAAGATCTAGTATGTTGGGAAAAGGGTCTTGTAAAACAGAGTCACCTTGGTTTGTGTAGAATTCTCCTGTAAGAAAAATAAAAGCAAATTTTAACGATATTTTAGTATTTCCTTATTTGTTGGCCCTATTGGACTGGAATTTTCTGTGGTCACTCAGGTTTTCTAAATGTTTGGCAGTTGTTCATGTTTAGTCATAGCAAATAATACAGGTTTTATTTAACTTGGAATCTGAAGTAAAAACAATATGTTCAGCATAGCTGACTTCACTGAAGAAATTTAAGATTTCCCAGTTTTGGTTGAGAACTTACAACCATAATGTGCTAGTCACTTGGAGCAGTTGCTCGTTTTTATTTTAATCTGTTTGGACAGTCTGGTGCGATGGACCTTCCATATCACAAATATATCATAGGCTTCCCATTCGGAACATACAAAACTAGTGTTACGTGGAGACTGATCCCCACCATATCATGCTAAGCTGTGTTCCCATTTTCTGTTTCCGTCACCAACTGGATTGAAATCCAGTGATGCCACTGAAGTCTTCATGACAGAAACTGTAGAAGTAGCTAACCTGGAGCAGCTAGTGTGGGGTAAATGGACGCCATTGACTTTGCCATCTGGGTGTGCCTGTATTCCTGAACTCGGGCTACTTATCTTTTTAACAAGAATGTTAATTTAAACGTTTAATACGTGGCAACTCACACATGTTCCTGTCATTGATTTCTTTTTTTTCTTGACTTTTTTCTTGCATGTCATTGTGTGATGAGTTCTGAGAGCCTAAAATGGCTGAAGGAGTGTGGTTTGGTCTTTTAAAATAAATAACATCCTCTAAATATGGACCTAGCATGGAATATTTCAGCCTCTAAGGTGAATGTTTTGGAAAGTCAGAAGTGTGTGAAAACTGGGGGTTAGACTAAGAACTTATCCTTTTCCAGTCTAAACTATAGTGATTGCAGTATTTATGTAAATATGGATGCAAATTTTGTTCAGCCCTCACATATCTGGCAAATTGCCAGTCTGATCCGCTGCCTTGGAAACTTCAGGCACTTTTGTGTTAGCTTTCATACAGTGAACTTCTCTGAAATCAAAGATAAGTTAAGTACCCTGCTACAGTGCCACATGATTGAGTTTCATTTCCTATACAAATGATATTCAAACCGTGTTAATTTTCTAGTTTTCTGAAGGACCAAAATAACCACCAGGGAAGTAGGAGCAGATAATTAGACTAAGATGAGACATTTGAGATAGAAAAAAACGATCTTCTGGATAACTTGGAATAGAAGACTGACTCTGTAGTGACTGTGTATAGAAGGAAGCAGCAGTAACATTATACATACTAGAAGGTCTGCAAAGGAGGTGTTAGCAAAATAAATACTTGGAATAGGTTAAAAACAAGCTGTGTGTTTTGAATTAGTTCTTGAAGATTGAGGATGTAAATGCGAGAAAGAGGGCAGTAATATTCTACTGTGCTGGAGTTTAACAATATCAGTGAATTTTATATAGCTAGATCAAATGTGCTAAATGTCAGTTAAAGTCCATGAAGAAATATGGAAGGCTTCTGAAGGTATGGATCTGAGTCAGACAGAGGAATGAGATATAAAAGTAGGTGAGGTATAAGTAGACTTTGGAGGTGATTTGACTATTYTGTTCTGAATCACACTTTGGTCTTCCTTCTGTCATGGTGGAAATAAGAGGAAGCCTCCCTGAGCGAGGGARGTAGTCAATTGAATCTGTTGGTCTATAAATGAGAATCAACAACTGTGGAGATAAGGAATTAGAAGGGAAGGGGCTGTGTCTCCATGCTGGGTTCGGTGTGAGCTTTCCGCACTATCTCTACATTCCTGGAACTGCACTTTTACATGTTCTCTTCCTAATGTGAGTGAGCTGGCCGCTCATTCACCATAAGACATGTCCTTTGCATTTCTAATTATCATAGCGCTACCTGTTTTTTCTCCTTCCTTGGCAGTGAAAGGCTTTTCTGTATACTAATAAAAATGTAATGACATTAGAGTCTTTAAATATTACTTCTAAAGAAGTTAGAAGATCTTCTTTTTGCTCAGTGAGCCTATTGTCATTGCAGAGGCAAGCAAGGCCTCTGCCCCATGGTTGCATCTCCATCATGTGTCCACAGGTAACGCGTATGCACACAGGAGGCAAAATGTGCACGTAAGGGAAAACCTTTCCTGCAGTCATTAGTTATCCACATATTCCACATCTAGCCATCGTCTCTCCTGTCACGCTCCTAACCATGCAGGTCTGTGTTGAGATAACTGTTTTGGAATTGTTTTTTATTTGTGCAGAACTATAATCCTTGTAAGAGAAAATGTTGCTTTGGAATCCATCTCTAACTGGCGTGAGTCTTAYAGGCAAGTCTTCTAAGCTAGACGATGTGCAAGTCTTTCAAAAGTGAGGTTTGAAAGGAGAAAAAGGGGGACGATTACTTCAGTTTTGATGCTGAAGAAAAGCAGTATTTCTTCTAGTTGGTCGATACTTGGGATCTTCACTGGTATAGCTCCAATTTTACTGCGACATTTACTGCCTCTGTTCCACTGCTGCTTCTGAAATGCTCTAATTGTACTGATAATTTGAGCCTGTGTGGGATGTGAAGTGCCATCTCCCTTAAATGACCATTAGCGTGGTCATGGTGCCATGCCTGCCTGCTTACGGGAGGGTGTCGTACTCTGTCCCAACTCCCTTTTCATGTGTAGATGAAACATCAGGGCTTTGCTGGTGTAAGGTAGGGTGGATGCAACTTGGTGTTGCATAAGTAGTTAGAAAGTCAGTGCTCCCATCGTTCGAGGTAACATTCTCACTGGGGAGTCGCAGTAATAGATGGTGCATGCTCCTACTCGGTCACAACACAAAGTGAAGTAGGTTTGTCTCTGAGCCTTTCTAACAGTCTGAAATGTGTCTGGTTGTACTGACAGCCCTGAGGTTATCTTCAGGACTGGCAATAGGAAAGGGTGCTAAACTTTGGACCATCTACTTGCTTAACTAAAAAAATAAAAAGTCTCCCCGGAGGGCAGACTTTGGCCTGTTCAGGAYGCTGGTTGAGAGAGTCCCTTGGGAAGCGGTCCTGAAGGGCAAAGGGGCCCAGCAAGGCTGGACGTTCTTCAAGGAGGAAGTCTTTAAGGCGCAGGAGCGGGCTGTCCCCGTGTGCCGTAAGAGGAGCTGGCGGGGAAGACGACCGGCCTGGCTGAACAGGGAGCTTTTGCTGGGACTCAGGGGAAAAAAGGAGAGTCTATCGCTGTTGGAAGGAAGGGCGGGCAACTCGGGAAGAGTACAGGGATCTCGTCAGGTCGTGCAGAGAGGAAATTAGGAAGGCAAAAGCCCAGCTGGAACTCAAACTGGCCAGTGTCGTCAGGGACAACAAAAAATGTTTTTACAAATATGTTAACGACAAAAAGAGGGCCAAGGAGAATCTCTCTCCCTTATTGGATGCTGGGGGGAACATTGCCACTGAGGATGAGGAGAAGGCTGAGGTACTTAGTGCCTTCTTTGCCTCAGTCTTTAATATTCAGACCAGTTATCCTCTGGGTATTCACCCCCCTGAGCTGGAAGATGGGGATGGGGGGCAGAGTAAACCCCCCATAATTGAAGAGGAAGAGGTTAATGACCTGCTATG
>JASVER010000004.1:4078412-4152486 GCA_030449065.1 Oceanodroma leucorhoa
AGATTGGATATTAGGAAAAATTTTTTCACGGAAAGGGTAGTCAGGCATTGGAACAGGCTGCCCAGGGAAGTGGTGGAGTCACCATCCCTGGAGGTGTTCAAAAAACATGTGGATGTGGCGCTTCGGGACATGGTTTAGTGGGCATGGGTACTGGGTTGRTGGTTGGACTCRATGATCTTARAGGTCTTTTCCAACCTTACTGATTCTATGATTCTAAGTGTAATTCCTCAGATATGGTTAACTGCCACAGTTGTCAGAGACTAATCCTTAACACTAATGTTTAAGGGAAATGAAACTAAATGGGAGAGCTTTTCTGTAATCCAAACATGCTTGGTGTGCCCTTCCTTATCTCGACATCAAGATACGATGCACTATTTGCATTCTCCTTTCRGTGTTCTCAAGGTTGGACCAAACTCCATCTAAACTGTAAGCATTCTGCTGCTGACTGCCCACATGGAGGAAACCTGGGGTGCTTTCCCCCCTTTTACAGGGGTTACCGTGTCCTTTTCCTTCTCAGCTCCACACAATGTTCCCCAAATGCTTAAACATTTTAGAAGTTGAATTTCTTCTCCTTTGCATCCTGTCAAAGTTTGGACTTCTGTGCCGAGCTGAACAGCGTGAGGATAAGGTACTGCCAGGTAAGAATGGGTGGTGTTTGTGCAGATGTGAACAACTGCACGGAGTACAGAGTAGAGAAGGTCTGGGTGAGGTTGCAGATGTCCTGTTTGGTGCTAACAAAGGCGTTGGATGGGATTGGCAGTGGCAACCAATAACACCTGTAAAGAACATCTGACATCTTGGTGTTTACGCTCTTTATGCTTTGCAAATTTCTGAGCTCAGAGTCATTCGTTAATCTTCTTGTTGGTCAGTATTGCCTGATTTTTTTGCCTTCTGTGAATCTCTGATATGACAAATCCCTGGTGACAATCTGGGACATCTTTAAGAAGCAAACACTATTTAATGGTTCTCACTTGATAGTCAAAGGACTCCTGGTGCTCTGTTAAGAAGTCATTAGAACCTGATGATGCAAATAATATCACCAGCCGAAATATGTGCAATGTGTGCAGTAAGAGGAATTGAATTGGTCTCTGTAGAGCTGCTTCTCATCCAGTTTGCCAGCCCTGGGGTGAAAGATATGTCCCTCATGATTTTCCATGCCTGTGCATTTTCTKCCCCTGGATTTTATACTTCCTTTTAATTTTCTTCAGGTTTTGCCCACAGCTTGTTGATTTTTAAACAAAAAGAGCATGCTGCTCTAAATGCAATGCCTTCTGTCATTATGTGCTTTACTTTTCCATGAATTCCTCTGGAAAACTTTGTCTGCAACTGGAAAGATGTTTTAAATTTTGTGAGCTGAACATCAACTTCGTGGTGGAAGTTTTGGTTGCTCAGGTGTCAGGAATGGCCCGGAGTTCAACTTTCTCGTGTCCCTGGTCCTCAGCTGCAGGGGACTGAATGCACGGGCACTGCTCCGGAGGCGGTGCTGCTCCTTGGGGCTAGGCCAGAGGCAGGGATTCAAAGGCTTTTCATACCGACTTTACAACTGGAAAGAGGTTTACACAAAGTTGGGCCTGAGTGTTATTTTTTGATCTTTTAATTGACAGACCAGATTGCTGTTGACACAACTCATCATATGCTGAGCAGTAGCAAATTGCAGAGCTGTAGAGGATGTCTTTAAAAACAACAGCTTTGGCAAAAGGCTCCTTAGTGAGAGAAAAGTTAATGTCTTATTTCAATTAAAGCAAACATTTATGTGGGAGGAAAAATGGCCAGATCCATTTTACAATGATATTAAAAGGCATTAGGGTGTCAGTGAAAGAAACAAGGACGGGTAGCAATGTATTTATCCAGCAGAAACACAGCTAAAGACTTCAAAAGCTTTGTAAGATGAAAAGAATGTGTGCAACGAGGATTCCATTCTGGTTTAAATGATCAATTTATTAATCTGTCACCATTACTGAGGGTGATGTTCCCTAAATATCGTACGATACATCAAGCTTTTGATCTTTTTTCTTTCCAGGCTTTGAGCAATGCAAACTTAGTCTTATATGAGGAAAAACGTCCTGTTTTCATCATTCAGTGTGTGATTTCATCTTTTATTTCTTAGTAAAACTGATGGAGTGGGAGTCATATCCAACAGTTTAGAAAGCCAGTTGAAGGATTCGGGGGTTTCATCCCACATGCAATGTTTGCTTGCTTGCATATCCTGACATTTGACAACAAATCACTGAAGGATTTAAAGTAGTTTTGTCTGTCACAGGGTTGATTAATGTTTTTGTTCCCAAATCTTTCACTTGCCTTCTTTAACATTAGCAAGTTTAATTATTAGCTTGCAGATTGCATCTAAGGCAGGAAAACTTACAACTGGAATGGACCAGTGGCAACAGGCTTGCCTGTTTCAAGCTGTGGTAATAAATATGCCTAAAAGTGAATTCTAATAATGACCAGTTTATATATTTTAGGAGAAGAAGTAAACAATATGATGATCAAGGCTGGTCTGTCTTACAACAGATTGTAGCACTTGAGCAGTTCTGCTTTGGACCAAATGTGTGACTTTCACACAGAATTTTTTTTTTTTTTTTTATTAGCTTACCTTGAGCAAAAAGTGTGGTCATATTAGTTGCTATAATGTTTAACATAACACAGTAGTCAGGCAAATCCATTGTTATTAGCTGTGAAAAAACTAGTTCCAAAAGGATTAGCAATTATGAGCTTCAACAATGTTAACATCTTGTTTACATGGACTACGAGGTCATATTTTATTTAATAATTTTTAACAATTAGGCTTTCAATCGGGGAGGAGGGGGGGAACCCTTCAGTTTATAGAAGAGCACTTTCTACRGTTATGTATGTGAGCACAGTCATGGACTTGGTTTCTTGTGGCTTTTTGGCCTTTTTAGTTGAACCACAAATAGCTGTTCACAATGACTCCTACACACAACTGCCACATTGGATCTTCAGCTCCCTCCAGGAGTTTCTGACTCTCCCTCCTTCGAGCGTGTGCTGGTCCAGCGCTCTGCCTCGGCTGCCTGGCCTGGCAGGCCACGCGAAAGGCTCTCCATCGCTGCCGGCCCCTCTCGGGCCGCCTGTCCTGCAGGTCTGCTCTCAGCGGCTCAGCCCACCGATCTGTCATCCCGTTGAACTTGGCCAATGAGTTTAGAAGTTATCAGAGTGGAGTTAAGAGGCAGCATAACTGCATCAGCTCTGTTTCTTCAGAAAAGCTCGAAATCGCCCTTTACTGATGCACAGCTGTTAATATCAGCATAGTACGGGGGGKGTGTGTGTGTGTGAAGAGGAAGCTGTGCAGATCTGGGTTCACATGGACCACCAGCATGTTATTCATCCGGGGTGAGTAACAGAGATTGCAGTTGAACAAGCTACTTGGAAATGAAAACCTCTCCCGTTTGCTGATTGATTTTCATACAACTTTAATGAAGATTTAATGAATCCCCACCCTCAAAGGAAAATTTTCTACTTGGGAAGGATAGCCAGACATTTTAATTTTATGTATCTCTAGAAGGGAAATAAGGTGATCTATGAGAAGAAAAGAGGCTTCTGGACTGAGCACTAACCCAGTTACATGGTCACAAAGTGACTGGGTTGTGGCTGTCTGCAGATTACATGTGCTRGCATAGAAGTTAAATCCTATAGCATTTGTTGGTGTGACTATTTCTTCAGTCATAAGAATTTTCATCAGATCACAACGTTATTGGAGGAAACTTCTTTTGTACATTTATGGTATTTTTCAGCTATCTTAAATTACTGAAGCGGTACAAATCAGACACATCAAATCGATCTGAAATTTCTCATCCCCTGCGTAGGCGGCTGCTGCTTCCTCTCTTGGGACAACTGAAGCTTTGCTTTTCTCCTACATAATGTAGGAGGGCTTTCCTCATTGAAGGAGGCGAAAGTGGACTTGGGCTATGGGCTGAGCAGTCCCAAAGGAGGAAACCACCATGCCTGGGGAGAAGCAGCTTGTCCCTGTCTTGTGCCCCACTAGCCAAAAGCTCTCCCTGTCACCATCTCTGCCTGCCACCCAGGCGATGGCTGTGAACYTGCCACTCCAGTTACCAGAGGGTAAGTAGTGATGGTGGGAGGCATAGGTGGATAATTTCCTTAGGTAAATGGCAGCTCTTCTTGACAGGAAACATATGAGCTGCTTTGTCATTCACAACAGCCTGGCAATGTAGACATGAGCCTAGCGGGGAATCCTGTGCCTAAACTTGGATTCAGTAGATCCGGATAAATGCCCTGAGCCAGTCCTTGAGTCCCYGCGTTCCACTCCTCCAGTGCAATAACCAGCCATTCTGTCTCTTTTGTATTTTCAGAGTGTGAGCTCCTTCAGACGGATGCCATGTCTGTCATACGCGTTTAAAGAGCTTCATGTGCTCAATCCAGCCCATGCTCAGCAGGTCCTTGATATCATTTGGCGAATCTAAGTATAATTGCCTGATTATTACATCTTATGGAGAAAATAGTACATGATTAGGCCATTAAAAGGTGGTGTGCTGAGTAACTGGATGAAGATTGCACTGACAATTCAAGTTTTTCCTGTCTCTTGAGGGCTCAAATTTCCGAAGTTCAGTAAAGCAGATTTTATCATATGAATCTGTGTAGACTGCCGTGCCGRCTGTATTTTGAGGCTGTATAGAAAGCACATTTATCCTCTCTCAGAGCTAASAGAGTGGAAAGCAGCAGCACAATGCAATTACCTGCTATATGTACCTGACGGAGAGAGGTGTTAATGGGTTTCTTTGCTACTTGCCAAACAGCAAAGCGCTGTTGAGGCCAAAATGCGTAGATGTGATGAACACTCCTAGCCTTGTAACCCTACCAGCCAGACAAGGTTGTTCTGCCTAGCCTCTTCCTAGCACCTACTTCTAATTTCTTATGTCTCTTTATTCTGTAATTAGCTCATCATGTTATTTATTTTCAGCCATACTCTGTGCTCTTTTTCAGCCTTACTCTTTGGTCATTCTTCAAATTTTGAGCAGGTTGATGATCAAAACTCTTGTTTTACTTTATGGAAGCACCAGAGCTTTGCATGTGAAACTGTAGTTTTTCTTCTCCTTTTTTTTTTTCTTTTCTTTTTTCTTTTCTGTAACCTCAGTCTTGGAAATAGCTGAATCCCTTGAGCAAAAGCTTCCCAAAAAAGATCCTATTAGTCAGACAGCTAACATCAGGAATRTTTAGCCTGAATTGTTCAAAGTTATCCCAAAGCGGAGTATTACAATGGAAAATGTTAAGTAGCCTCTGCATAAATGCGGCTACTTGTGCTGCCATTAATAACCTTGGCCTTGTAGAGAATGTTCTTGTGCTAGCTAAATTAGATTAACCAGTAAATTTTCTCCATCTTTAATGTCTATCAGATTTAAGACTTCTGGGCTTAAGCCTGCAGCCACTAAAGCTGATGGTAAAACTGTTGAATCCTGTGTGAACATGGACTTTTCAGGAATGATTGTACTGTTGAAATCTGGGAGTATTAAGAATACAAGAATATAGACATTACAATGCAAAACTAAAGTGAATAGCTTTCAGACCAGACTTAAGTGTGAACAAGAATGTGTATGGCATTTCAGTCAGTTTTAATGTTAGCTTGTAAAAATCTTTAAGTACATTAAGAACATAGCAGTCCCCATGGCTTCTGGTAAAATTAATTTTTGATATTGTAGAAAAAAAAATCATGTGATGAAGGGTTCAATTCCATTTTTCTGAATGCTTCATATATCTGAAGAATTACAACTCTCAGGAGAGCATAACATAATATCTAAAGTCATATTGGTATTTAATGTTTTATCATTGTAGTTCTGCTTGCAGCCTCTGCACCTTATTCCATCACCCTCAGATATGCTGTGGCGTTATTCAGATTTAAATAGCTTTTACTACTCACTGGCAAGAAAGCCGTTCCAAGAATATTGTCTGTACTGTTTGCTAAAAAAACAGATAATATAAGCTGCTGCCCTTTTCAACTGGTGATCGTTGCCTGGTGCCACAATTAAATAGCAGGTAAACAAGCAGCATCCCAGGGTCTCAGCGGGCATATTGCCACTCGGGCGTAGTAATATGTGCTGTACTCCTAAATACAGGTGAGACATTTGCAGATTTAAAATACTGAGCTATTTTGTGCTATATTTTGTATGTGCTAGGCCATTTTTTTGTCCCCATGAAAGTCTAGAGTATCTTCAATGCTGTTTCATGTTGGTTTTGAGTTCCCAGAGGTTTTTTTTCAGAGTAAATCCTGCTGTGGCAGGACGTGGGCCAGACTAGAGCTGGCTTTGGGAGCAARTAGTTCAGTGGGATGAATCTTTGCCTGAGATAACTCACCTCACTGGACTGCTGTGATATCCCAACTAGCTGGAGTATTTTTGCGCTGCTCTGCCATGCGTAGTATAGAACTCAGCCTTCAGTCTGAGATCCCTGCAGGCAAAATAGGCTGTATCTGTGAGCTGAGCCTCTCTGCTCAGCCCTTGCTTGGTTCCTCACACCGTGCCAGGGAGTAGAGGGGAAGATGAGAGGTTTCGGAATGTCTGAGGTCGGAATTCTGTGCCTCCTCCTCCCCAGTTGGAAAGCGAGCGGTGGCGGTGACTGAAGTCAAAAGTTTTATTGACCATGCCTGGAGAGCAGGGGCCTATTCCCTGCAGAGGAGAGCTGACGTCCCAGGAAGTGTGCAGGGACAGGAGTAACATTTAACCCAAAAAAGACAGACTGTCCACACACTCATATCCACCATACAGAGAACTCACAGCGAGTGCTTGTACTTGACCACCCTGCAAAGTGATCGGATCAGCTGCAAATGAGCATCTCTCTTGGAGATGCTCTGCTGAGCTAAATGGGACAACCTCTCTGAAGCTTGTTCGTGGCTGATTTTAATAGCATCAGTCTCATCTTGGTGTGCGGGACTTTAATTGTGCACGTCCCATTAGTGCTAATGGAGTTACGCACCTGAAGTCCTGTGCATGGAGATGAGACTATAAATCTAGGGTTACAACCTCATTAAAGTTGTTTATTTCACGTATAATAGCCCTTTTGCCACCAGGATACCTTAATTCATTACTTTATTTGTCCCTTTGAATGAAGTCTCCTCATCTCAAGATCATAACTGCCTCTTCTGTGTTGTGTCCTGAGATGAGTACTCATACCTTTCTCCATCTTTATTGCTCAGCATGGCAAAAAAAGCCAGGACCCATCTCCTGAGAGTTATTGGGAGCCTGATACAGAGAATTTTTTTTTCTTTTTTATCTTTTAGGCCTCACCAGTTTCTGTATTGTTTTTCATTATGAGTGCTGGAAGGTGCTGCTAGGCTATGCTGTTTCTCAGCACAATTTACCACTGCTTTTGGAAATCCAGCTGTACTCAGCACTTCCCCACGGGCAGGGAGCGCGGGGGGAAGCGGGGCGCAGCGGCAGCCGGGCTCCTGCTGGAGAAGGTGCGTGGGCGCATCGAGGAATGAGCTGCTGTGTCACCTGGGGGAAAGGCTCTTAAATATGAGCAGGGGAAAGAGTGAGGGTGGGAAARCCAGGGGAGGACTGGGCCTGGCAGAACTGAAGAGAGCTCACTTTCCTAAAGAACAAGTGCCAGCGACTGACGGGATAAAAAGATGGGTTTCCCCAAGTGTCAAAAGCGGGCTCAGGTCAGGCAGATTATAAAAGAGGGTGGTTTGTGAAGGGATGGAGTGTGCTGAAGGCAAGCAGCCTACGAGGGGCACTGGGTAGAGATGTCTGTTCCCGTCCCAYGGGAGAAGAAACCTCTGACAAGTAAGTACTGCATCTCTTGTATCCATCTTATGAAGACGGATACCTTGGTCTTCTGCTGTCTTGTAGTCTTTTCAGCTCTGAATCCTGCTTGTCTCTGAAGCGTGATATATACAGGAATAAGAGGGCCTTTTCTAATCCATCACAAATAATAAAAAAAAGACATTTCATTCTAATGGCCTTTGTTTTGAACGTCTCATTTTTTTCAGCAAGGGTGATTTTGTTCATACTGGTCTTGAAGAGCTTTGTGATCTCCAAGCCAAGGCTTCCTACAGCAGTTAATAAGCCGAATGCCCATCACAGGTTGTCTTAAAAAGACTGGTTTGCCAAACCAGTGAGTGAAGTCTGAACACTATAAAAAGGGTATAAAAAAGTTAACGATCATTTCAGAATACTGGTCTTTTCTGACAGGGAAGGGTTGAAAAACCTGCTTTAGGCCCATGTTTCTAGATGTGGATTTTCACGAGTGTTGTGCTTTTGGCAGGGGGACATGGAGGTTGCTGGGAGGACTGGGGGGAAGCCAGCGCCTGTGCTTTGGCCAGCCCAGTATGTTGGAGGGCAGGGGAGTTGGGGGCGCAGGGGCCAGCTGGGAAACAGTTTCAGAAGCATTGGTAGGAAGGTGATCATTTAAACAATAAGAAAAGGGTGGATCATTTTGGAAAGTCTTTCGGTGGGGGAGAGGAAAGGGGAGGAATGAGAAAGGCGCAGAGCTATTTACTTGCCCTAGCAAATTGGCTGACTTGAAGAAATGCCCATATGTAAGGAAGACATTAAAGGCAGATGCAGATGTGGATTTTCATGTTGAGTGGGAAGAGTGCTGCATGGAGTAAGCTGAAACTAGGTAGAAAAATCACGAATGTAAACAGATTGGAGCCAGTGATGAGCAGTCCGCTGCAAGCTGTTGGACAACGTTGGCGAGCTGGGAAGAGAAAGTAGAGATTTGGGCAGAGGCAATGTTAAATGGAAATGCAATTGGTGGGATAGGAAACTTTTTCCCAGGTAGTCGTTCACAGATGACACTTTCTTCTGGAGAAGCGGAGTGTGTCCTTGTCAGTTAGGTCTGTAAAAGTGGAGCCCAACCCCTTCACMAAGACCCCCATTGCATCCCCCGGCACCATCGCGTGTTGTCCAGTGATTGATGTTTCTGTTCATGTGTGCGAGTCTCTTTCTGAATAAGATTTAATGGCATTGCAGAGCTTCCACTTCACTTTTGCACTCGATTTTCAATATGCAACTCACTGAGTTAATTCGCAAGGGTAGTTATGGTTTGAAGCACCTCATTTGGAGATGGATCCAGATGAGACAGCAGCAGGTATTGAATTCTGTGTTGTGCATTGAAATAATAACCAAAATGGAACTTTACCTTGTTCTTTGCGTTTCCATTTTATTTTTGTATTCATTTAAGTAAGTAAGTAAGATGCAGGTTGCCCCCAAGTATCTGATTCACCTGAGGGTGCATGGTACCCTGGGCAACTGGATCCACAGAAGCCACCTTAGAGGTGTTTTAAATTCATTTAAAGACTTGGTTATKTGAGACAGCTCTGACATTTCAGGTATACTGAATGTTTTTGTCTGCTCCACTGTAATAAAGGTACGCCTGCCACTGGCAACGCGTTCAAGCTATGGCATCACAAACTCAGCTAGTGTCCAGGCACAGCTCTTCCTCTCCCCATCCATAACTGAGACCATCGCTTCTCAGCCATCCCTTGGTGCCCCACTGGCAAGGTAGGCAGCTAAGCYGGCCTTGCAGTCATTCAATTTGTGCAAGCCTAGGGAGAGAGTGAGGACCCTTCAGTCGAGGACTCTTCAGTGAAACTGCTGGCTCTACCCCTTTTGTGACAATCACAGACATTTATMTATTAAAAGAAACAAATTCAGACACCGTCAGTTTGTACCAAATTTTTGTTCTTCTGTGCTGATCTGGTTTGTTGTTTTAGAGCTGTACAGTTTTTTGTTRTTTTTAAGGGGTTTTTATTTTGATCAAATCAGCACAAAGTAGTAGTGGCAGTAAAAATCAGGCCATTTATTTTAACATCTGGCTTTGAGTTGTGTTTGACATTGGCAGGGAATAAATAAAGGCATTCTGTTGTTTCCCTGTGAAACGAGATTTTTTTTTTTTTCTGGGCATTTAGGTGTGTACCGTGCTCTGCAGAAAGTGCATCCCATAGTTCCTCACAAAACTTTCCTAATTGTGGGCTGGGTAGGATAAATGTTTAGCAATTGACTTGGCAGGGGAAGTGTTGCTGGGAGCCACCACCCAGGGAGCACTCCACCACCTACTCCTCCAACAAATCCAACAGTACCGGTATCATCGAGATGCTGGCTGCCGTGCCACCCGGGTTGCTGGTTGCTGGCCTGGGCAAGCCCTTTGATGAGGCCACACAAGCTGGCTTTCATCTAGAGGCTACCACCTGCAAGGGGCTCTTGTGTATCACTCGCCCATGGCACGATTCATCTCAGCTGGCTTCTGCTGCCTGTGTTGGACCTGGTCGTCTGGGTGCCTCTCAATGAAGCATGCGATGGTCAGAGGACCAGATGTCAGCACCTACTTTTGAATGAGGTGTTTGTGCCCTGAGCTCTGCTGACTACAGAGGAGGCACAGGGTTACGTGCTCAGGTGTAGACAGACCTTCAGTGAAATGAATATAGCCTCTGGTACCTCCAACAAGATCACCTTAGGGGTGAGGGTCCCACCTGGTTTGTCCTGGCTCACCCATATCTTCTGTATGTCCTTTATGCATCGATGAGATCCATCTCCTCATCCTGGGCGTGTGCTGCTCTGCTTCTTCCACCTGGAAATGGGAACAGAGCAAGTCCGCATGTGAGGAGTGTCCTCGCTGAGCTGTGCCACCCTCAGCTGCGTCCACCAGCAGGTGCTTTGCCTGTGCGCTCCTGCGTGTTCTGAAAATCGAGTCCCACTGATAACCAAGCTTCGAAATACGGTACGTGCCCATCCTAGGGAGAGAATCGTGTTGGTTACATGAAGTGTATCATGTTGCCAGCTTTGTTGATATTTTTGTATAGCTACAAATATTTTCTATCAAGTTTTATTAAGTGAGACCCACATACTTCTTCCAGCTGTGGCCGTGCGGTCTGTTCCTACATAGCTGTTCACCCCGCCCTTGCTCAGCAACACTTCACAGTCATGCTGTGGTGCAGATGAAGAATTTGAGTTTGAAGCTGGCAATCTGATTCCCATTAAAGCTGTATGGAAATTTGCCACACACCTGCCTAGGAAGCTGGAATAAATAATTCAGTGCTGCGCAGTGATACCTAATGGCAAGCAGATAACTTGAATAACCTTGTACTGGGTTAAGCTCCTCAGTGCTTTGTCCTTTCATGACAAGAGAAGGAAAAAACCCCAAGACAGACGTGGGGAGGTTAAAAAGGGCTGTGGACTTTCTCTTGGAATGAGCTTTCAGCCCTTCCGAAAGGAAGGGACTGACATCTGGTACAGCTGAGGAATGCAGCGACGAGTGCAGACTGTGAGACCCAGTAACACTCGCTGGGGATAGTCGGGAGCAGGGAGAATGCGTCCGAGTTAATTGCTASATGTTAATAGCCATACAAGGCAAAAAAAAAAGAGTGTGCAAATCTTTGTGT
Source organism: Oceanodroma leucorhoa (assembly GCA_030449065.1). Lineage (NCBI taxonomy): Eukaryota > Metazoa > Chordata > Aves > Procellariiformes > Oceanodroma > Oceanodroma leucorhoa. The sequence goes on from JASVER010000004.1 coordinate 4,089,766, forward strand.
CTGACTCCCATTTTCGGAAATACCTTCGAACTTTAGGAGCAAGTGTCATAAGTAGAATTTAGACTCTTCATTGCRTGGATCACTTCTGCAAGGAAGGCCACCTTCATTACATACATCTATTAACCATTAACTGTGGGAGCAACTCTTCTACAAGCATGACTGATTTGCCCTCACTTGGATGCAGCTACAGAAAGATATTTTGAAAGCTAGGCATGCAGGACCTGTGGGCAGAAACTTCTAGGTTTAGGTCCTGTGCTGCTTAGGAAATCAGTTGGTCATACTGGTTTCCTAGTGCTTTCTCACTTTTTTGCTACCTGCATGCCTAAGGACACCTGGTGATTAATATCTGGAGTTAGAGCAAGCGTCATCAAATCTAACTGCTGTTGTTTCATTTTATATTTTATAGCTATAAAAGGCTAGGCATTTCGCATGAGAGCCGAAGCCATCATGGTTTTCTTTTGGAGTTCACAAGCTAATCTATGAGAAAATAATCGTAACAAATACTGGTTTACATTTGCATAAAATCATATTAGCTTTTTGTCTGCAACACCTTTTAATATCATTGTTTCTTATTCTTGAAAGCAAAATAATCCCTACCTCCAGGCTTTTGATGATCTGTAATTTACACTGGAGACAATATATCTAATTCAGCAAGAATGATGCACTAACTCCAACACATGGTGCAACCTGTTAAAAAAGATAATCTAATCTTGCTAAATATATGAATAGATTAAGAATGTAGTAACTTTAACAATTGAAGTTTGTGACTCTGGGCTCCTGGGCTTCAATGACAGCTCCCTCCTGCCCTGTTGCCAAGCCTACAACTGCACCCTACGCACAGCAGATTGCTTCTGTTCGTTATCACCAGAAGCTAAAACTCTTATCAGCTGTGTAGAGACACCTGTTAATCCTCTGCAACCCTTTTTCCTACAAACTTGCCATCACAGGCCTGGTCTTGGGCAGGGGGGGGAGAAAAAAAATCTTGGATGGCATCAGGTATGCCAACCCAAGCTGAAGAGGTCCCTGGCTGTGGACTGGTTGCCCTACGCCGGTGGCGGTGGGTTCCTGTTCCTGCTGCGCTGCCCCAGGTCCCTTGTGGGGAGCAATGCCCTGGGAGGAAGAATAAACCATAGCTGCAAACATAGCCTTGCTTTCAAAGCAAGGAGAATAGCTGTGGATGCAGACAGGGAGAAGATTTCCTGCACAGGAAGGTGTAATTCTCTTACGGGCGCTTCCCAGCTCTGTAAACTCTCTGGGCCGATGTAAATAATATCAGTGAATTAAACAGAAGTGGTTTCTACTATTACRTAGTTATAATTATTTCCAAGCTGTATGGCAAAGAGATTTTTCTGGCTTGTCTGTGCTCAGAGGGAAACTGTAGGTAGGTCTGTATGCTCAATTTCAGCATTTAATCTTGGGACAAGTAGGTTAACAAGTAGTCTCTCAATGACATTACAGTATATTGTGTTTACGATGTCAAACTACGGCCATTCTGATTTTTTGACTTCTATAAAACACCCCATATACTGTACTAGGAAATAGTCACTTTCTTACATATGATGTGCCAGGTTGGTATACTGAGACAGTTTTGGTACATTTCCAAAGAAACTAGACTTCTGGGATTTTTTTTATTTCATTCCGCCCAATGCAATCTGATCTACTGTGGGTCCCATGTGAAGTCAGTTTATGTGCCTTTGGCCACACAACCCCACATGATTGCTAGCTGACTTTCTTGGCTCTTAGAAAAACTGTCAGGCAATTTTTTGATGTTAGCCCCAAACAAGGAGAAACAGGGAGCTTGCTGGTCCTGGTTCTGCACACAAATGGTGGGGAAAAAAGCACATCTTTTCTTTAAATAAAGGAACATTTAAAAAAAAGTCGTCCTTGAACTGCATTTTTCTTCTATCTGAGCAATTATAAGATGCTGGTTTCTTTATTGGGGAGAAACAACATTCTCATACCCCTAATTGCAGACTGGAACGGATCTTGAAACAGAAGAATCTGCCTTACTGATAAAATCTGTCAATCAGCTAAACAWGCATACCCCATAACTCCTAGCAGGTCATGCTAACTGCTCACTGARAAACTGTAGGGTCTGTAGTACTTCAAAATATTTTTAATATGTTATTATTTCTCAATCTTTATTTTCATTTGGTGATGTCAGGGTGCCAAATTTCTAAATAATGGGGTACTTTCACCTTTTATTTAACTGCTRGATGAGCCGCATCCCTCCGGTTGCAGCCTCCCAGCTACAGCTGAACTCCATTGCGCTGGAGACGCTGGGGCATTTCTTGTCCTGCTGCCGGGCAGGGGACGGTGGGTGGGTTGATCCCGCAGAGGGTGGGTGAAGCAGCATCGCTGCCAAAGCGCTAACGCTGCCCATCAGGCAGCTCAGCASAGCGGGGTCCAGCCCTGCCCCCCGCTAACCTTGCCGACCAGGGCGTTTGGGAGCAAGGTGAGGAAGGGTTTTGAGGAAATTTGCCTCAAGATGCAGATATTGCAGCTTGGACCTACTTCTGTTGCCGGCCAGGGAAAATCCTGCTGATAGTTTCCGTGTGATGGAGGGACAGCGGGGAGGACATGGCACRTTCCCGACTGCAGTGGGAGAAGGTGCAGGCTTTGCTAGCTAAAGTCACAGCTCTGTCCTATTACACAGAAGCTAAACGAGCATTTCTCAATCTTTTAAAATCAAAGGACCAACAAGCCTTTTTGATCTGAGCACCAGCAGCCAGGGAGCGAACGGTGCCTGTGGGCAGGCACTGACATAAGCACCTGCCAACTGTGTGGGATGGCGTGTGTGTGTTTTGGTTTAGTTTCTTAATTATTTTTCTGCAATCAGTTCAAGGACCACCTTCTGGTGCCTTATGGATTGTGGGTTGCCCGTGGACCCCATGGAGCAATGCTGAGCTAGATGACTGTTACTTACAAACTTAGGCTGCACCAGAGGCATTATAGATGAAGGATTTATGTGCTGTTACATATATTCCCTGAAATAATCACCTCTGCCTCAAGCATTTTGATATTGATAAAGTGACTGAGGTAGACACTGTGTTCCTATCTAGTCCTACGTGCTTTGTTTTGCAATTATCCACCTTCACTGAATAGTTTCCTCATATAAGCTTAAATTTAGCAATTATTTCTTTGTGATGATCTACATTAATTCAGACATTGCGTCCAAGGGTTTAATCTAGCGTGTGCATTTCAGATGAAACATCAGGAACCTCCCAGCATCTGTAATAATTTTTGTGTATTAAATGAAGGAATTTTTTAATTTAACATTAAAAAAATATGCTTAAATAATATGGGCCAGCTTCAAAGTGGCTGCAGACAGGAAATTGGAAGGTAGATGCTCTCTTTTTAGCCCATGTGAACATAAAAATAAAGTTTCACAGGAGCTGGACTTCAAGGCCAGCTCAGTCTGGTCTTGGTTTGCTGAGCTTGCTGCTTCGCAAGGAATGCGAGGTCCTTCCTGGGGATGGATGAAACTCTGGCAGAAGACTGGCAAGCATGTCTGCGTGACTTGGCCCCGCAGAGAGCTGTGTGCTGCTGCTGCCCTGTACCCCCGTTAGCTGGGGTCCTGCTGGGGGACGTTTGTTTCTGTTGCATCAGATCGAGGAGAGCCCGTGGATATTGGAGTCAGTAGGTGTTAGATGGTGGTCACCAGCTTAAACTGAAAATCCCATCTTCCCCCGAGGAGAAGTCGGCAGATGCACTGGGGGCTCTGGTAGGAGGATGCGCGACTGGGGCAGAGAGCGGCCGTTAATTCCTGTGACCGAGGTCTCAGGCAAATGCTAAGAAAAAGCTGCTTTTGCTTCCAAAAGGCATCGAGTACCCGTGTTTAATGCACAGCTCATGGCTTCGGGCTGAGACCTGGCAGTCCTGTAGCAGTGGTGGGTTCCCATTCTCTGCATCCACCCCCACGTGGGGCAGTCCCTGGAGAAACAGAGGCTGCAGGTAGCCCAGGAAAAGTGGGTAAGGGTATGATAATGAAAAGGTAAATCAGTTATTACGTGTGGAAAGGGTAATTAGCGAGCAGGTTACCACTTAGCAGCTGAGCTTTTAATCTGTTTGGTCAGGCCAATTTTTTCAGGAGTGGCTGATGGGCTGTAATACTTGATCTCTTGGGTACATACATCTAGTTCTGTGGGTAACTGGCTGAAGTGATAAATCTGGCTGCGCTGCAGTAGAGCTTAACCCCGCTTGTGAACAGCCACTGYAAAAACATTTGGGGCATGTGCTGCATTTTAAACATTGATGTCGTGGCCGTTTTTGTTGCTGTTTCAAAACACTGGAAGAGACAAGGCAACGGTATTATATAGTTGTCTGGCTCTTTTGCTTGTTCCTAATCTTAAAGTGATTTTTTTCAGTCATAAATAGCATTCTTTTCATTTTCTTTTAATTTTGTCTGCCGCTTTGGATGTCAGATCTGGTTTATATACTCAGTGTACACACACACACATTCCTTAAAATAGAGGGATCCTGCTATTTTGCCTCAGGCACTTTGCAGCCCATTCCTGGTTATAGCAACAGCAAATCTACTTGAAGAGCAATACTATTCTGCCCCGCCAAGTACATGACTCGCAGCGGAGTTGGTGCAGGCAGCATTGGACCTCTGTGCTCTCCTCATACCCTTCCTGTCCTGTAGCTAAGGAAAACTAAATCTTCCCTTACAGCTGAACAATTGGGATTTTTTTGACCAAAGGAGAGGATGGAGAGGGGAAACCTCCTCACCTGCCCTGTAGGAAYGTGGACTCTCCTGTAGTCACTTGGAAAAGTGATGGTGCAGCAATTTTCTTGCATGGCTCTTGATGCTGATTATTTTCTTTAAGTGTCATTTCCTGTGAGTGCAGAAGAATCTCAGGTTTCATTTTGTATTAGAAAAAGGTAATTTCCTAAGCAATGCTTTAAGTTTATTGAAGAAAAGCTTGATAGAAAAACTTCAAGGTTCAAAACCCAAAAGGTGAACACGAAGAAACCCACAGGGTATTATTATTAAGACAAACAAACAAGCCAACCAACCAATCCAACAAATACAGGCTGTCTGGCCCAGTTTCTGATCGGGGGCTGGCAGTGCTGTGCACGTCTGTCTGTTGTACTGACGTTGTCAATACTCTCTCTGTTCCTCCTCCATCCCCCTTGTCTTCTAATTTTGTGAATGATATTTTTATAAATGCTTCTTCTTGGATGTGTTTGGTGTTGTTGGGAGAGATCAGGAGAAATGTCATTATCCGATCCACTCTGGGTTTAGTTGTGTTTTTCCATGCACGTTTCTCGCTTGCCGGCCGTGCTGCGTGCCTCCCTGATTGCCTCTGTTCTGGGTCAACGGGTGTCAGCGGCTTGGGAGGGTGCCAGGTCCTCATAAGGCTGATCTGCTTGGTCAGGACACTTACAAATATGCCTCACATCGATCTAATTGTCCTCTGCCCCTTCAGACCTCCCAGGATGTCCCCTCCCCTGCTTTTTGGCTTTCCCCCCATCATTTTCCATACCGCGTCTATCTCTTTCACTGCTAGAAGAGCTCAAGACTGAGGTGGAAATGGAGATACTGTGGCTTTATTAAGAGGATCTGGTATTGTTATTTACTTTCCCCACGGTTCCTATACTAAAGGCCATCGCAGCTCATGTTCTATTTCAGTCTGACGTTTGACAATTCATTTAAGAATAATGAACCCTTAATTTCAAACTTTGCCTGAAAATATCCACAAGGCTTATGTTAGGAGTTGCCCAAACCAGTAGCCCCATAGCGGGGAGGCTGCTGCAGCTCCACGTCCCCTGGCCCAGCCAGCAGTGACACTGAGCACGTGTTCCCAGTAGGCACATGAGTGCACACACATACCTATGTGCATAGCCTAAAAGTAACACAAAGTAAAACAGGTAGAAATATGCAAACACAGATAGCACAAATGACCTGATCCTGTCCACTTCTCTGGCTCAGCAGGATGGAGGTCCATTAGTAGGAATATACAGATGTATATACCTACAAGGTGGATGCCTCCAGCAGCTGGGCTCAGACTGGATCCCAGTCTCCCCAGTTGCTGGCACCTGCACATGTGAGGTCCCAAGGCCACAGTCCCACTCCAGTTGCTGCACTTAGACCCCCTTGAGCACACATGCACAGAAAAGAGACCCCCACACCCATAAAAGAGTTAGAAATTGAGTTTATTAAGAAGATAGGACAGGCTATAGCACGGCCAGACAAATGTATTGACCAGACAACTTTTTATGTGCAGCTGGCCCCTTTGATGCCCTTTTCCCTCTATTTTCCCACATCTATTCCTCCCCAAACCACTTCAGCCSTTCCCTTCCCCAGCCTTTGGTTCCTCCCCTAAACATCCTATAATAAGTCTCGCACAATCCCAGCATGCTCTTCCCTTGCATCCCACCTGAAAGGAGTCTGTAGAGAGGCAGGTGTTGGTCTCTTCTCCCAAGTAACAAACGATAGGACAAGAGGAAATGGCCTCAAGTTGCGCCAGGGGAGGTTTAGATTGGATATTAGGAAAAATTTCTTCACCGAAAGGGTTGTCAAGCACTGGAACAGGCTGCCCAGGGAAGTGRAGGAGTCACCATCCCTGGAGGCGTTCAAAAAATGTGTGGATGTGGCGCTTYRGAACATGGTTTAGTGGGCATGGGTGCTGGGTTGATGGTTGGACTCGATGATCTTAAAGGTCTTTTCCAACCTTAATGATTCTATGATTCTATTATTCTATAATGAGCCCTGTCCCCTAGGGCAGGGACCCCCTGGTCCGTGCAGGGCCCCAGAGAGCTGCCCCCATAGACCCACGGTGCTGGGTCTCACCCAGCCCATGGGGCTGATGCTCTCCTGGCACAGCCCTAGGGGGGCTGGGGCAGGGATTCTGACTGGGGCTTCCCCGGTGCCTCTGTGCTCTTCTGTGTGGGTGGGGGCGAGCCTTTCATCATATAACTTACCAGGTTATTTCTGGAACAAGAAATTGTCCAGAAACACTAGAGATTACCCCTAGGTCAGCCACAACTTAAGCATGTTCAAAATGCCTGAGTGACTTAGCAGCCTCATGTCCTTCCTTGATACTCAGGAACATAAAACTCATCAAAAAATGGTTGCTGCTCACGGTCCCAAGTTGCTTCCAAACAGCAGGCTGAGGCTTTTCTCTGCAATATTTACTCCTGTTTTGACTAGTATTGCACAAGCCATAGATTATGTACCATGAAAACTGTTCCCAACATAACAATTTATGGTGAAACTGCAGCACATATTTTAGAAAGATAGAGACTTTGAGTCAGGACTGGATAAATAATGGATGCATCACACCATTTAGCAACTTGTTCCAAAAGCGACTTTGTTCTAACAGACAGTGATATGTCAAAATCCACTGACTAAAACTTAATTGAAATGGGTTGCGCTGATTGACAGAGCTGTAGTCAACAGCATTCAGCGTAGTAATAAGCAGGATATTTTCCTTCCCGTGTGCTTGTTAGATTAAAGAGCTCTCAAGGATCAGAAGACGTGTCTCTGTCTAAAGAACAGAGGCATCTGTGAATGGTAGGGGTGTAATTTCCTATCCACCTCCAATTACACTCTCTTGTGATCCATCTGTCTGGGAAGCTATCAGGTATTGTGTTTTATAATTACTGCTTGTTAAAAATATCATCTTCGTTGGAAGTTTAAAAAAGGAAATCTCAAAAGACCCTCAAAAAATGAAAGCAAAGCTACTTTTAGAAAAAAACTTTTAATGAGAAATAGATTAAAAATGGGAACACTTTACACAAGGATTTGAATTGAAAAAACCCAAACAACCCATGTAGAGCATTTCAATGATAAAAGAAATGTACGTACTTATGAAAATGTTTTCTGTCAAGGAAGTGCATTAAAATGTTTAGATGAAGATGTCTCAGTATAATTGTAGGATTGCATCGAGAGGTGTCCTTTGCCTGTTCAGGTGCAAGACCGAAGTCCGAGTTTGATCTTCAAGGCAACGGCTGTGCTCAGCTCCCTTCATCTAGCAGCAAAGTGGTACATCTACTTGACGGGAACGATGAACGTATTTACTAATGGGATCTGGGTCTCCTTAAATGTCTGATTTCCCCACAGAACTGAATTTAGACAGGAAGAGCAGGTGCCTCACAGCCCCAGTTTTCCCTTTGGCTAGGTRAGAGGGGATTCTGCTAGCCCCCTTCCAACCTACATACCTGAATTTCCTTCCCACAGAAAGAAAAGGTTGTGGCTGAGTTATGCGTCTGGACCTAGGACCTGGAAGCTCTTCCTAGGCTCCCGTTAAGATATAGCCAGGACTCACAGTCTGAAGGTCTCTGAAGGCATTTTATTTCCATAATGAATATATAAGGAATTAGGAGAACCATTGCATTAAGCATTAGAGGAGCCTTAATTAAATGGATTTGATCCCACCTGGACCAATCTTCACCTCAGTGCCACTGTGAACTGTTTAAGCAAGGAAGAGCATTATCAGGCAGTAGGGACTGAAAACTCATGCATAATCCTCGTGATTGTGATGGCACAACTCAGTACATATGCTGGTTCAGCAACAGAATTTGGCCTCTATTTATTGATGAAATTATGGCATTTTGATACATATCCCATTCCTTATCCTTGATCTGATATCACCATTTCCTTCTACAGAAAACTAGATGTCCCCAGCCCAGCTGAACCAAGTGTTTTGAGAAAACCGATTCAGCTGATATTGTTTACTCTTTCCAGTTTATTCCTAGCTGCTTCCTACTTTTGTTTCTTGGGTGCTGGTCACCCAGATTAGGAATTAGTCATCYGAGTTGCCTGACCCATCTATACCAATAACAGCCTGAGAAACCACCTAAATCCAGCTGGACTTGCCCCTTCCTGCGGTGGTACATGCCAAAGATGCTCACTGGGGCAAGAAAACTCACTCCTCATGTCCAGGCATAGACAGACAGACTGGAAGACTCTGGGCTGACCTACACTGCAGCGATACAGGGTCTTGGATTTATGCAACCAAAACTGGGAGAAAAGAAAAGGAAATGACCAACTGTGGTTCATGAACATGGACTAACTGTTATTTGGGAACTAAAGCCATAATCCCCGATGTTGCGTATCTTCATCATGGCACCTTCAATGAAGCCATACCAATTTCTGTGGACTGATGATGTAGCTTAGTAACTACATGGCTATTTCTTCTTCTGCAGATGGTCAACATGGGAAGGAGAAAGTGGGGTGGATTCTCAGACCGCCGTTCAAATTAACTAGTCAGCATTAGGGAGAGTAACCCTAAGCCTGCATAGGCCAGGAAAGAGTTAAAAACCGGAATTCCACTTTGGACATGGAGGGGAATCATGACTTTTACTACATCCCTCTGCCCAGCAAGTATAGTAACAAACTGGGTGGATGAGGATCTCTCTCTGTTTGTAGAGACTGAAAATTATGGTATTTGCACAGCAATAAACTGCTGTGGGAGTAAAAACAGCTCTCAGATGTTTACTGCTGGCAAACAGGGGGATCCTGAAAAAAAGGATCACGAAAGGATTTATGTTTTGTGGTGGAGACACTGACAGTAAAATATATTTTTGAAAAAGCTGGTATTCTTACCTGATACCATGGGCAGGCTCTGCTTCTTCATGGTTTCACCCCGCTGGACCGTATTTCACACTCTCTGCAGAGGCAGCACACGTTCTTTGCAGAATGAGAGCGTGACAACTTCTCTCTCATCCTCTGCCCTGAAAGCTTGTTAAAAGGAGGAAGAATAAATGCATCTGGAAAGTGACTGGCTAAACTACCCAGGAGCCAAAGAATTGGGTGTGTGTTGGGGGGTTACTCTAATATCTCGAATAGCTCATCCYGTGGAGTTATGATGGGGTAACCAGAAGGGTACTCTACTTTTAGTCACAATTCAGGTGTTGCCCCTGGGGATCCCTGTGCACTGAATGGACTGTTTTTCCTGAGGAAAGTCTATAATTAAAATACTCCTTAAGCTCTCCTGTATGTACCTTGAATCCCTGGGGAACCTCCAGAGGTAAGTGCCCGGCCGTAAACTCCTGGGATTTCCTCCACTGGGCCATGTGCACGTATTTCTTCCAGGGCCATATGTGGTTTTTCCAGTAAAAAGAGGTCTGAGCCGGGGCTGTCAGGGGGATGGGATGAGGGGGACGGGCACACTGCCCTGCGGGGATGCTGGGCACAGCATGGCCCATCACCGCYGAGTCTTTCTGGCGGTCAGGGTGCCCGAGGAGGGGCTGCAAGACCGCCCTGTGGCAGCGGCTGGAGGCGGAGGGGGAATTTCTGCATCCAGAAGGGAGCCAGCTTTGCATAAGGAAATAATCTCGTACGACAGTGTGATGAATTTGTGTGCATGTATATCCCCGCTTGCTGCTGGAGGCAGTCCAAGCTACGTGTCTGTGTGCCATAGGCCCTCTGCGGCTCAGAGCAAACAGAGGATCCCTTTCAGCCTACGTGGTGGGGAACCGTCCTCCTGGCACGAGGCATCCCTGGGTTGTTTCCTAAGCTGGGCATTTCGGCTTAACAACGCTCAGGAAAGAGACTTTGATTTTCACCRTTTTATACTAGTGAAAGCTCTGGAGAAGGCATGGTTGATTTTGTGCTCTTATGCTTAATTAGTTTAATTTGGTAATGGCAGAGTTTTATTGGTGAAAACCCTCTTTTTCTGGTGTAACACAGAGAACCTGCCCSCGCTGCTCTCCCCCAGCAAGCCCTCTCCTGTGCAGGTCAGACCTGATGTGAAGAAGTGCTCAGGATCCGGCTGGTGCCCTCCACTCTTGCATGGAGGGGTCTGGCAGAAAATATCCATCTACTTCAGGCCAGGAATGTGCCACAACAACAAGCAGGTCGTGGAGCATGCGGGTGACCGTGCCGGCGACCGTTCGCAGCAGGGGTGAAGCCGTCTGCCCTGCTCGGCTCCCCACCGGCGGAGCCGGCACGGGGCGGTGGGGCGGACTGAGCGATCTCTGTTCCCCACGCCGCGGCCACCCCGGCCTCCCTCTTTCCCAGTAGTTACGTCAGAGCCTGTGCACTTTGCCAGTAGGTTTGATACGACTGACTAAAAGCACCATTTTCCTGGTAAAACAAACACAGACTCCTTTTTAAAAACACCTTTTGATACTTTATGAGCAGGGCTGGTATATGTAACCTATCAAGCCCAACATATGGCTTATTATGACATTTAGCTGATTAAAATAGTCTAGACATAAACTTGAGATTTCAGAAATGTTTAAGCTAAGTCCGAAATACATTTTAATGTACAGTAGATGTATACTGCAATTTGGGCCACCTGTGTCCCTGTAGGAATTATGGAGCAGGAAGTACTTTTGACTCAAGAAGTGTGTCTGAAAATTGAGGCTGTAAATTAACAACAGCTTGTCTATTAGATTATTTCACCCATAAAGGAGTCTGTATATTTCTAAATGCCTCGTGATTTTCAATACCTTGCTGTTGTTACTTTTATTAAAGAAGGAGGTTGGCAACAGTCTGGGCTTCTAGGTCAAGGYGCATTTTTAGAAAATCGTGGAATAAATAGCAGCAGCCAGCCAGACGGTGGTGAAGCATACCTGTGGCCACAAGAGGAGGAAACCCCAGGTTGGCCTGTTAGTGGGAATGGTGGTGCCGGTGTCCCCTGGCATCCAGGAGACTCAGTCTGGCTCGCTGCAGACGACGGGTCTCCTCCTTGTTGGCCATTTCAAAGCTGAAGGCAGGGCGCTGTATGCACAYCACTGTTAGCCATCCCTGCAAAAGGCCACATAATTTACCTCTTTGTCAGCTTCTCGATCGCACTGTATAACTTCACGTCATCATCTTACTTGTCTGCCTTTCTTCTTTATTTTTGCTCCCTTCCAAGAGTTTGGTCTATTTACGGTTCTTCAGCTGCCTCTGGAAAGGCCAGAATGGGAAACTAAGGGAAAAAAAAAATAAGAGACCTGCCACACRATCTGTTCCAAGCTTCCCTGGAGTAGCTCTCAAAGGGGGGGAGCAATGAATCCTGAAGGCTGCAAAGAGGGGCCGTCTCTGCAGACTTCTAGCAAGGGGCACGACAGTAAGGCTGAACAGGGGTAAGAGCATTGGCAGTAGGAGGACAGGGCTGGGGCAGGCGGAGAAATATCTACAGGGAAATTTCCATGAGGAGGAAGTTATTGGACAGAATATACATCCTAGCCCCCATAAATTGCTATATAATTCCCATTTTGCTGAGCAGTTCTGCCACATAAGTTAGACCTAATGACTTGCACAGAGCAAGAGAGAGTGGCCTACATGGGGGTGATTATTTTGGCAAAGAGCTGTGTTATGTTCAGTCTGGTCATTATGGAGAAGGCTAGATACATTACCCCTCCGTGGCTCATCCTCAGGAGAGGTCTGTACCTCCTGCATGGACACCCCCCTCCCACTGAATGGAATAACACGTTGGCTGAGGTACGGGATCCTGTTACACAGACAAATGTTTGGCCCACAAGAAAAATGAAACCACAGGTGACAACTCATGGAAACTCTTGGTTCACTTGGAGAGCAGAGGGCTGTGGTTTGGTAGCTAGTACTCCCATGGTCTTGCAACGCCCCATCTGCAAAGTGGGCTGGTAGGAAACTGGCAGATGAAGGCGGTGGAGGATGTGCCCTTGCTCTGGGTCTGGGCTAAGATACGAGTGTCATTTGTCCAGCCAATGCTACCTGATGGTGGAAGGGTCTTGTTCTGCCTGCAGAGAGGTCTCTCTGTTGCATTAGAGCTAGTGGCAAGTGTTCAGGCTGCCTGCAGCACAGAGACCCAATCTAGCAGCCCTTCTGATATATGCAAGAGCACGCTGGGTGCAGAGCCCAGGTTATCTGAGGGGCTCCAGATGGAAAGCTACTGCAAGCTGAGTCAAGGCAAACACACATGCACAAAACCGGAAAGTTCTCTGAATCTCCCCTCCTCTTCCCTGGTTTCTCCCTTTCGCAATCCCCTTGCCTTGTTGGCTTGGCGTTGCCTCCATCCCTGCTCTTCAGGCTTGGTCCATCTGGCACATTGATTGCTAAATCACTGGTGGCCAGGCTTGCCAGGACGCCTGGCTCCGGCTGACCGCCCGAAGGCTTCTCGCTTGCCTTTTAATCCATGAATGAAAGCGAGCTAGGCAGAGGGGAATATTCTGGCTTTGCCGCAGGGTGCTTGGTGTGACTGTGTCAAGCGCATAATGTAGTTTCTTCTTTGCACGTGCAGAGTCGGGTCAAACGGGATGGCGAGGGCTGCAGACAGAACCTGCTTGCACCACAGTCCTGGCGGGGAGCGGGCAGCGAGGGGGGGCCGCCGGGTGGGTGAAGGACCCCCGTGCCAGCGGGTCAGGCTGGGGAGTGGGGCCGTGGCAATGCCGGGGGAGAAGGAGCAGTCGTCACTCTGGATCAGCTTCTTCCGTCCCAGAACACAGCATATTAAAGCAATTAAGAAAAGCTCTGCTCAATGCGGGGATTTTGAGGGGAAATATGAATGTAAGGATACAGCATTCCTCGATCAGAGGGGAGAAATAGCAGAGGGTAAATTAAACACAGCTGGAATGAGCATAAGAAATAGATTAATTCCACGAGAATTTTTTTTTTCTTTCCGTTCTTTACAAATTATAGGAGCTAGGAAAACTAGCACTTCTTAATTCCACTTAGTATGCAACCCTTTAATCCTCTTGCCTGTCAGCCAGCATGCACYGAATTCAAGTGCAAGCCATTCATCCCACTAACCCTTAACTGGGGACACCTCTGCTCTCCCCCAAGTCCCCAGCACATATTCTTCTCACCTCCCCTTGTGTTGCTGTAAGAACAGATACTGTGGACAGGGGAACACTGGAAAATATATCGGGAAATTATATTTACTGGTAAGTTGTGACATTGCTTCAGAGCAATGAACAGTTCTTGTCTGCAACAGCAACGTCAGTTTTTTCTCCCAATATGCTTGTTGGAGTGGGGATCATCCCTCACTTCTGAGGCTGCACAGCACCTGACACAACGGTATCTCAGTCCGTGGCACAACGAGGTTTGCCTGAGCGCTCCTGAGTTACGGGGAGAGGAATCAGAGCAAACAGGAAAAATATAATTGTGTTGATGCCAGTATTGCCATACATTACTCTCACTCCTACTGGATCCTAAGTAAAGAAGCTGGGGAAGCCAATCTGACCRATTGCTTCAGGACAGGGATGAGCTTCACATTAGTGCCTATAGGACCCGGAGCATATGCTGAGAGGGTAGCGGAGTCCAGGGATCTGAGCCCAGAGATATCGGGGGGAGGGAGCCGCTGCCCAGAGCTGCCCAAAGCTTCAGGAGTATGAAGCAACGCTCCCTGCCCCCTGCACCTGGGCGCAGGCTGCTGCGGAGCCCCGCAGCCAGGGGCGCTCCCCGCACCAGGACACACTGGCCCCCMGCAGCTCAGCCGGCCACCAGCCCCCATCCTATGCCTCCATCCCTCTGTCTTCTGGGGCTTTGCCTTTCCCAGAAAAGTCTGTCCTCAGGTTTGGGGCTGGGCTGTGGAATACTGCCCCACCACCGAAGGGCTTGGGAGGGCTCAGCCCCACAACTCTGCCTGTGGCATCCGGAAATAAGGCGGCTGGCCTGCAGCAGCTTTTGCTTAAAAAAGACAGAAGATAAAAGAGTCAGGAAGAGGATACTGCTGGGTGCTTATTGTGGACGCTGCAAAAGCAGGAAAGGGTTTGACAGAACAGATGAAGCCTGTTTCCATAACGTACAAATTGGTACATTAACCAGCGCTGGACAAGAAATGCAAGTTATGGCTGGCACTCGGCTCTTACCTCATATAGCTGCCGGGTAAAAGCATAAAGGATAGCCTTGACTTTGAATCTCTTGGCTTCTCTTAACTCGTATTGCAGCCACAATATTAAGTAAATACATGTTTTCTTCTGGGAAGATATTTTCTTTTTTTCTTTGGCAATAAGTTTTTGTTGTTTTTTATTTAATAAAATAACATATGGTCATAAATTGCATATCATTTACCTCAACTACATGGATGACTTTGTTGGAACTTGTCCAGTCTTCAGTTAAAGATATATTTAAGCAGGTTTAAAATACAGTATGTATTTAAAATGAGGTGAATAATCCTTGAGGCATTTTGAAAATGGTGTTTAAGAAAAGTCTGTTCACAGTGTATTTTGGTATCTTCCCCCCCACCCCACAGTTAAGTATAATGTCTTCAGTGATGCACTCAGGCTACCATAAATGTTAAACTCGGCAGGTACACACAGATCCCCATGCAAGAGCACAGTATGGATAAAGTACCCTTTGGGAGGCCTGGGAGCCATGGCTGCATTTCCCAGTGTTCCCGGGCACCTCCTGGGCTCTGCTGGGTTTCTGGAGCAGCACCCTTTGAGCTGTGCTGGGGCATCCAGGCACCCTCATGCTCTCCACGCTGCCCTCTTCATACGTGCCTCTCCCCCTCTCCGTCCTCTGCCCTGGCCTTCCCGTCGCTCTCCTCCTTTTCCTCCAGGGCCACTGCCTTGAGAGGGCCAGAGTCATTGCACCATTCCCAAGCCAGCTGGCAAGCTGTTTTATACAGATGATATTTCCTTGCAGAAGGGCTTTGATGCCTTAAAGCGTGTGTGTGTTTTTTTTTTTTTTTTTTTTTTTTTTTTGTAGCAGCCGAGCAGTATGAAGAAGCCTTAAAGTAGGAGAAGAATTGAGACTATACTTCTGGAGTGAATGGATATAAACGTAATGTATTGCAGTACGCATCCCATGGATGCAACTGCTGAATTTTTGGCACGTTAGCCTCTGTCTCTTACACTTCCCCGAAGATGCTGATTTTGTTGCTTCCTGCTTAGTACGGCGGGTGCCCCAGAAACCCTCCAGAGCAATCAGAGGAAGATTTTGCAAGACTGGTGGGAAGTTTAAGGGATGTTCAAAGCACGCATTATAGACTTCAAACAAAGCTGTGCAGATAATTTAGGCTGCAGGACTGTAATTAGATAGAGGAAAATGTATGCTGTGATAAACCCAGCTGCTGTTCTCATAGCATGTGATTGATACAGTGGGCACAAGGCCAGGACCAGAAAAGGTCATAGTTGTGGTTAAAATGCCGCCTTCTAAAATGTATCAGATCTGATGTGCTTCTTCAGGACAATGAAACGCTGGTTCAGATTCTCCTCTCACCTCATTTGAAGAGTCCAGGGAAGATCTGTCCCAAACAGGTTGCTTGCTCCCCTTGCAAAACCTAGTCACAGGCTTTTCAAGACTGTGGCTGACTACAAGCTGTGCAAAATACAGGTAAGCAGAAGAGGTCCTGATGAAATGACCCATTTGCACCAGCATAAATTCTGCATATTTTATCCAAAGGAACCTTCTGTGCTGTCTAATGTCATTGCAGGGATCTTGATCAATGGCACTTCTAAAGCTTGGATCTTGCAACTCCTTCATGACCTTTGTGATATAACAAGGAGACCTCCAAAAAGATGGGGTATGTCCAATAATTAAGACATTGTATAATCTACACTTTTGTCAAGAACAGGCAAAAACTCCATCCCTGGCTGGATTTTGGTGTAAAATAAATGTAAGAGTCACAGTGAGATCACTGAGGGACATTCAGTTTCAAGATCTTATTTCTCCAGTCAGACTTACAATTGTTGCTAGGTTGAAGTAAAACAGATTAAAAAGAAAAGCTTGACATTTAGCATCAGAACTGAAAATGAAGCAGTCRTGCTCCCGTCTTATCTCTGACATAGGCTTGCCTTGGCAAACTTGACATGTCATCTAGTGTGTTGATGTCTTAGTTTTGCCATGTGTAAAATGCTGATATCTATTCTGGTTTCTGAAGGGGCACRGGGGATGCATGTTTAGCAGCTGATAAATGTAAAATTTATGTTTGGAAAAAATGCACATTTAATTGTATAAAAATTCAGTGATAAATCAGTGAATTAAAAAATCTGATTGCCAGGAAGGCAGGGGCTGAGTGAGACCTACAGGCCTGTAGGTCAGCAGTGAAATGTGATGGTAGGACTTTATTTCTGGTTTTAAACTTTTTTTCTCTCTCTTCTCTCATACTCTCATTTTTTAAAAAAAACTAAATTATATCTTAGGGTTTTGAAATAACATCAAAGGCATAGCTGGAATGCTTATAAATAGCTGTATCTTTTCTTGAAGGTGTGGTGTCCAAGTTTATTTCAGGTTCTGAGGCAGGGAAGCGCTACAGGCCACGGGCCGTGGATGCTGCACGGGCCTGGCTCCCTGGCAAGGCCTGTATTTACCCTCCTTGCTCGCTCACACACTCAGACCCCGCTCCTCCATGGCCACCCCGCTTGCTGTTCTGCCCCGCTGGTAGCCTGTGCTACCCRCCCTGGGGATGCCGATGTACTTGCTGGCTTGTCCCAGTGCCTCCCACCTTTGCCAGCCGCCATTTGCCTCCCAAACCCTCCCCTCCTCCCTCTCCTCACTCGCCGCTCCCGTTGGGCCCTCCCTTTCCCCTGGCTTTAGACACATGGGCAGAGCACAATTTCCTCCTACATGTCTCCTTAGGAAAGACCTAATAACATGTCCCCTCCCTTTGTGGGGGTCTGAAGGCTCCGTAACCACATGCCCGAGCCCCGCCACCGGCGGGGCCGCCGCCTCTGTGGCCGGCACACCGTCTGTGTGCCTCACGCGAGCTTGCGGTGAGCTGCGAGCAGAGGGGAGATGTTGTGTCAGACAGCAGGGCAAAGCCTATCCTTTGAAGAAAAGCACTGGAGAGCCGTGGATGTTGATCTGCAGAAGGGCCTCGGACCCTCCCCGCAGCCTGGGGGAAGGCGGGTCCCTGGGGACGGATCAAGAAGATGGCATCTCGTGGCCCGGCGGCACAGGGGACGGGCTGCTGGGAGTGAAACCCAGCGTTTCTTGGCTCAGAGTTCACGGAATGAACTGTAACCACCAGCCTATAAATGAGAACATCCAAACAAACAAACAGAAATAAGACCAAACGCAAAAAGAAAAAAAAAAAAAAAGAAAAAAAAAAGATCCAGGATGGTGCTTCTTTGACTCTGGGCCCTGTCGTCTTCTAGGACTGATGAAGCGACTGGGTGGTTCTTCAGATTCCTGTGGTCTGAACACACACCCTAGTCATCACTGAGATGAGCTCGGAAAAAAACAGTAATGAAAGAGGGCTCTGATTTATTTCCTGATAAAATAACCTTTGCTCTCAAAGGCTAACATTTCAGCTCCAGCTTGCAGAGAATGATCTTTTATTTCCATCCATCAAAGCCTACATCGTGCTGGATATCCAGAGAGTATTCTTCACACACAGCCATGTGTTGGCCAATGAAGGAAAATTACTACCTATAATTTTTTTTTTCTCTGAGGGAGGAGAAAAAGGAGGGGGGCTAAAGTCTGTATTAAAGACTGGAATAATTACTATCCATTGCAACCCTGAGAGTAAAGTATGAGGAAAATTGCTTAAAAGTACTCTGTGAGCCAAAGTTTTTCTTTGCAGTGTAAATAATCTCTGCGTTTTTTGCAACATTTGATCTGAATCATCATCCAAATAATTATTGTTTATTTTCACCCAGGTAGACATCTTGAATGAGTATTCAGGGGCTTTCTGCTCTGCCACTGTGTTAGATCTATACCAGTACATCATGTTTTTGTCCATTACAGATGTCATTTTAGCGTGAGGTGAGAGCCTGCAATCTTGACTGAGACCCACAAGAGTAAAAGTTAAGATTTCCAATTCACATGGACAATTTCACACCACATTGTGCTGCAGATGGCTACGGGGAACAGTCAGTGTAAGTGAGTTAAAAGCAAGGCAGATATTTATTTGCAATCAAAACATTAGCCGAGCTTGATACATGAACAGCCAGAGGCACCTGCTCTGTAGAGGTACYGGTTGAAATAATGTGTTGTTTTCCATAAAAGAGAGCCTGATTCAGCTCGTTTTTTCCAAAAGTATAACTTTTTTTATGTCAGTGGGCTGTACTTGGGTAGGACAGAGTGGAGGGTCTTGCAGTGTTCATATGATCACCAGAACTAGCAGTGCTGAGCAGCAAGCCCCAATGCACGATGGATTGGGGTTCAAGCGGCCAAACACCTCAGTACTCCCTATGTGTGAGAGAACTGGCTGGGAGTGCCAGCTAAGATGTTAGCCCAGAGAAATGCCAGGGTTTTCCCTGGGTTGTGATAATGGATTTGTGAAGGGGTGGAGCCCTCTGAGAAGGCACATCTCACAGAGCCCCGTGTCATAAGCCCTGAGTCTTTGGTGGGTTGGCAGACCCCCTCTGCCATGTGGGTTTGCTGGTGTTTACAAAGCTCTGTGAAGAGGTGGTGTTGCAGGAAGAAGCTTGTGTGGGTGTAGAAAGCAGCAAGGGACTGTTTTTCTGTGAAGGTGGGTAGAGGATGTCTGTGGGTGCGTGCACTGTATGCCATCCAGGGTGTGGGAACAACTGTTTTTACATACAGAGATCAGCACACAGAAGTGAAAGACAGGAGGAGTGTAGAGGCCATGGCTGAAGGTCTCTGGAAGTCAGCAGAGACTTCCTTTTTTTGCTAGGAGCTGAGTTCTGCTTCTTCCTGGAAGAGCTCGTGCTATCAGAAGCTCACAGRGGAGGTCGAGAAAGGATGGGACGAGGGGGAGAGAAAAGACCTTTGTGCAGATGAATGGAGTGTTGCTGCTGTAGGTCATCAGTAGGGACTGACTCCACCACTGCAGAAAGCACAAACTTATTTCCTTTGAGCTAAAAAGAGTAGCATTTCATAGTGGGCAAGTATTATAGAGATACTTCCCATGAGGACCAGCCACCACAGAGAGTGGTGAGCAGTTACCTTGCAAATGGTGCAACAGGACTAAAGGTCAGCCTTCTGTGTGGGTGCCTCCAGCAACAGTCAATGGGAGTTTTGGCGGTTGAATAKCCTCATTGCAGTCAGTTAAGGCTTTGATAAGACAAGTTAATGTTGGTTTTATTATGAGACAATATAATAACGGAATGGGCCATCCAGCCATTAGTGTATCTATCTATCTTGTCTATGGGGAAACATTCACGGCCCAAAATAGGAGCTGGAAAAAAATTGCAGAATAGCGGTAAAGAGCCTTAATTCCCTCATTTTCAAGTTCTGGTGTTAAGGACCTACAGGATTATTCCCCAATTCTCAGCTAACCAGTCCTCCCAGCTCTTGTTGTAAGCAGTTTTCACATAGCCTGACTTTTCCTTTAAGTGTACCCTTCATCCACAAGGACCCCATAAAAAGTATTAGGCAAAGATTAAACATTATAAGCATATAACCAGCTCATAAAATGAGTTTTAAATGCTAAGCATGAAAGGGTGAACTTGCCTAAGGGGGCTGCTCAGAGCTCCATTGGCTCAGGGAAACTTGTTCCTCGAGAGACATATTTATCACTATAGTTTATTTGTATTACAAGAGGCACCACTGGAGACTGGGGACTTCACTGTGTGAAGTGCAGCTCAGACATGCAGTAGGAATCAATGTCGCCTGAATATTTTATATCAAAACGGATAGRAGAGGCCTAGGCCAATAATAAGGGAAGGTTTTCTATCTCCATTTCATAGTTGGGAAACTGAGGATCTGCAGGATGAAGGACTTCACCCAGTGCATGGTCGTGGTCATAAAAAGCAAAGGAGCTCAGCCCAACCCTACAGCATGTCCCACTCTAGATCTTCAGCAGGATCAGTCCCCGACCTGTCCTTGCAGGGGATCAATACAAGGCCTGAGCCCTCTGCGCCGTTCCCACCTCATGCCTTCCTATGACAGACCCCTTTTATGATCAAGGTCAAATGGGGACAAGGTAGAATAAAGCTCCTGTAATATKCTCTTCCTTCACAAGTGCAGCTCATGACCTAGCCATTAGCTAGAGAAGCAAAAACACTTTGTTGATTATGTGACTTACACAGCCAGAAAAGAAAAGAGGCCACAAAGAAGCTACAGGAAGAAGATGCCTTTTGCATGGATGATTTGAGATCAAGGATGGTGGGGAAAAAAAATCCAAAATGGWGATAGACCTATGTTTATAGAGCTTAATAATTGACTTGATTTTTCAGACCTGCCAAAYGTGTGAGTACTTTCCTGGAATAATTTATTTTACAGCCAACTCCTCAACAAATAGCCTTTATGTCTGTAGAGTTCACAGCCAAAGAAGCATTGAAAATTGCACGTGTCAAAGAAGAGTTAAATTTTGCATTAAATTCCAAGCCTTTCCTTTCCTCTAGGCTAGCTAACATTTCCTATCGTCATCTAACTAGGGTTTGTTTTCATGTCTCATTTTCTTTTTCTACTGATGTATTAGTCTGGTAGGCTGAGTTTTCTCAGAGGGTGGACTTTTGTGCAAGTTTCATTAAAAATATTTCATAACACCTCTCTAAAATGTGATCTGTGCCTTTGTGCTGATTGAAAATGGTACAGCAGCTTGTTAAAGCATATTCTTTTATATTTTGTCAAAACAGATATGTTTTAAATGGAAATCTCAACTATTATGTTTCTCTGTGGAGATTAAAGTGAGGTTTTTCAAAYTGTCAATACAATTGCTTTGAGCCTGATTCTCTTGTCAGATGTACCTCAGTAAATAAGAAGAAATTCTTCTGAAATCAGTGGAATTATTCCGCTGAAAAACTTCAATGCATGATCTAGCGAGGGCCCTTGTTTTTATTATGTATCAGCCAGGCTGTCTGAGCTGTCCCAGAGCTGCCCGTTAGTAGCATATATTTAACTAGAATATTAATGAAGGGAAAACTCTAAGTATTTGCGGTTAATGTATTTCTTTAAAACTTCACAATAGGAAACAACATGTTTCACATTACCACTTACCTCCTCTAAGGCAAGAGTTGTTCCAACGGATAGACTGTGTGAGAAATTATGTTACATACCACCACAGAGCCTCATGTATCTCTAAGCAATCTGAAATTCTTTAAATCTGCAAATCAAAATGCTGCTGTGTATTATAACAAGCTGTGCTGTGCCATACCATCTCCTCTCAAGTCACAGAAAGAGATGAATAATTCACTAGGGTGTTTTTTAATTTCTAAAATAAATACTTTAGTGTTGTTCATTTTAATAGATATTGCAGAAGGCGACTGTTGTTTTGGAATCCAAATGTTCTTATCATTGCATCAGAGAAAATACTTTGCACTCTTTGTCTCCCCGATTTGTGTTGTTTGGTTTTGGTTTCTGAAGCTGTCCAGAATCTTGAGATTTGTTACGCTTGTCTGCTGCCACGTCGCCTCAAGCACTCATCTTTTTCTTTCCGTTGGATAAGTGAACTCGGGCCCGCTCAATACATGTATGGGAAATCTCCAAGAACACATGCAGTAGGAAATAGTGTCATATATTCAAGTCCTGACTCTACTCTCCTTAATGTAGCCTGGAACTGGAGGCCTCTTGTAATGCTAGAGAAAATTTTCACTGCTGGACGTTTCTCAGGAGCTGGATTGCTTATTCCAGCTTCTTGATTAATTTAGAATTATGGTGATTACGCTCTGCTCATCTAAAATTCTCCTGTATAGGAGCTTAATTTAAAAACAGTTGGCTTTCCTCTCTTTTACCAACATGCAGGTATTAGAACAACCTACAGGTGCAAACTTTTGCTAAACCAAGTGTCGTGGTTGAACCCCATCTGGCAACTAAGCCCCACCCAGACGCTCGCTCACTCCCCCCAGTGGGATGGGGGAGAGAATCAGAAGCGTAAAAGTGAGAAAACTCGTGGATTGAGATAAAGACAGTTTAACAGGTAAAGCAAAAGCCGCACACGCAAGCAAAGCAAAACAAAGAATTCATTCACTACTTCCCATGGGCAGGCAGGTGTTCAGCCATCTCCAGGAAAGCAGGGCTCCATCACACATAACAGTTACTTGGGAAGACAAACATCCCCCCCTTCCTTCTTCTTCCCCCAGCTTTATATGCTGAGCATGACGCCTATGGTATGGGATATCCCTTTGGTCAGCTGGGGTCAGCTGTCCCAGCTGTCACAACTCCTTGTGCACCCCCAGCCCACTTGCTGGTGGGGTGGGGTGAGGAGCTTTTCTCCTCAAGGCCTTGACTCTGTGTAAGCACTGCTCAGCAGTGACTAAAACAGGTTTGTATTACGAACACTGTTTCCAGCACAAAACCAAAACATAACCCCATAGTAGCTACTATTAAGAAAATTAACTCTATCCCAACCAACAAACACACCAACCTTAAAGGAGGTGGGAAGTTCAAAGATGATGCAAAGTCTCCTCTGTCCATTTCTCCTGGGTTATGCAAACAGCAGAGAACAAAGGCTTCAGGCTCATTATCTTTGTCCTGATCTCTTTACTGAGTAGATCTGTTTGGAAAACAGAATTTCTTTTCACGGGAAATTTGACTCTTCCAGATTTGTTTGTGTTGTCAATGAGAAAGTTAGTTCTCCATTTTCTCACAGACCATTCACTAAGTGGGGAGGGGGGGGCGTGGAATTAGGAAATGTCACGTTATTTTATTTTCATTATGGGAAATAGATTTTGTTTTGGTAATATGGAAATATTTTGTTTTGATATGCTGAAGATGTTTAGTTTTTCACAAAAAAACAAGAAGAGAGACTGACTTCTTTCTTTCTGATTTCTTTGGAGATTGGCTTATTTGTCCAAATGAAATTTTTTTATTAAAACAAAGCCCAATTTTCCAAAGAAAACTGTTCTGTGGAAATGTTTATTAATCCCAACTTGCTTTTGCTGTTGCTGAATATTGCTCAAAATGTATCATGACTCCAGTTTTCAGCCAATAAGAGAATCAATCTCTAAACACCTACCTGAGTGTGTGTATATATGTTGCACATGTACATACATGCATGCACAGGACCAGCTTCTGCCCTCAGCTACATATGTAAATCCCACTGGAGATTTCCATCAGYGTTGTGCGTATATGAATGAAAGCAGAATTTGGCTCAGGATTTGTAATCAATATATAAGGCTTACTGAGTGATTTGAGATGCTTGGAGAAAGCTGTTACATAAATGTTAGTCATTATTATTTGTAATAATTACCTACAGCTGTAACTATGGCAAACCTCCATATAAAAACAGCTAGCCCCCGACATATGGCTTCTGTGCTTCAGCCCCAGATTCCACCAAAGTGCACAATAAACTCTTTCTTTTAAAAGCATGTCCCTGAAGGGAACATGTAAACTCTGGCACACGATAGCAGCCATAATGATGAGGAGAGAATTATGCCATCCTTATTAGCAGCAGCGGTCTGACTCTCACAGAGAGGAATGGGTGTTGGATTGGACCCTATCATGTGAATAGCATGCTCCTGAGATGCATTACAGCCATGGGCAATGTAGGCAGCAAATTGAATTCAGGTTGTAACTGGGTCAGGGCTGAAGAACATTTTGTAACCATATTTTTCCAATGTGGCTGCAGATTAGCTGGATCCTTACTTTGGAGATGTCTTCATTCTCTTCGGTTTTACTTTTAAACTAAATAATAATAGTTACAAAAAACCAAACCAAAACAACAACACCTCCTCCCCCCCAAAGACCCTCCTAAGACAAATAAAACCTTCCAAGTGTCCGCTTACCTTTTCTAGCTTTTCCCATTTCTGACATGGCCACTACAGCCATTTAAAAGATGAAACACAGAAACTGTTGAGCAGCACACAATGCTGCTACTCAATAGTCTCAGGAGGAAGCGAGAAATATGGCATCTGACTGAAACTGCTTGGGAATTTAGGCAAACAGCCTGTAATTGCCAAATTGATTTTGGCCAGGAGACCAGGACTAACACCCACAATAAGTATAAAGTGCCATGGGATCTTTAATGACCCCACTGCTTTGGACACAGTTTTACATTTATTTAATGCACATTTTATGTTTGTGAATAATATACTCCATAAAATATATACAGTCAGGAAATGCCAAACATTGCCAGTTTCCCAAAGGCAATTTCAGAGCTTGCAGAGAGCACTCTCAGGCCTCGATTCATGATCGTGTTAAACTTTGTTTATATGAGGTAATCCAATATTTTATTCATTAAAATGCACCATGCACCTAAGAGGAATTAAACAAATGCTTTACTATGCATTAAAATTGTTCTTCCCTGTTCAGCAAGGATTAAGCATGAATAGTTCGTGGACCCCTGAACCTCGCGCGGTCGGGGAGGCTGCGGACGCTGGCTCTGCTGGCTTTGCAACAGCCCTCCGGATCTGCCGTCAGGTCCCTGCTGGCAAAGGCAGGGCAGAGAAGCTTGGAGAGGGCAGAGGGAAACTTGTGTAACGAGCTACCCAGGACTCTGAAAGCCCCTGAGGTCCTCTTCACCGCTGGGGAGGAGCTTTTATCCAAAGACAGCGGGTGGAGATCCTGCCTCACCTTAGGATGCTCTGAGGCTGGTGGTATCTGGAGGTAAAGCAAGATGGTGGGTGCCACACCGAGGAGAAGAGACACCAGGCAGTCACCCAACAAAATGTAGCATTAGCTGATTCGTAACAAAATGGGGGAAAACGTCTGCATCTCTGAATTCAGAGTAGCATCTTCTACAGGCTGCTCAGCTTGAGGGTTAATCACCACTGAGTAGCTATGATGAGAATTCAGGTTTTTCTCTATCTTCAGGCAAGCTATAACAGCCTTTCGTGTTATACTGATGGCAATTTTGCTTGGGTGCAAATAGACCAGATTTTCAAAAATAGGTCACTAAACTTAGGCTCCAAGGAATTTATATGTAGACACTTAACTCAGTGATCTGATTAAAAAAAAGGAATCTGAGTGCCCAAGGTCTCCCAAAGTTGTCAGATCTGTAGCCAGGCAAACACAGAAAGCTATAATCAGGTCTGCGCAATTATGTACATATTTGTAATTTTAAAGATTATGCTTCTATTCTGGTAATGACTGGGGTTTTAAACAGACTTTTGTATTTACTTTTTTTTTCTTTTTTTTAAGGAAAATGATAGTGATGGTTTCCTGAAATCCAGATCAGGTCTCTTTAGGAAAGACCACAGCCTAGTTCACCTATAGCATCCTGATCTGTATCCTGCTCAGAACAATGCGCAGCATCTGGAGTCAGTGTCAAAAGTAGATCTTCAGCTGCCTCTGAAGGTCCAACCTCCTATCAGTGCTGAGAGCTGCTCAGGCAGTCTRCACTCAGCAAATGGATCAGATATGACTGCAAACACCAAGCATCTGAGAATAAGGTTTCATACTTCCATATAATTTTTCCTACATGAATTCTAGTGCTTCTAGAAAAATATTAGCAGTGAGAAAGCTGTGCAATATTTTTGGGACACAAGTGATCATTGTCCTGAGAGCCACCCCACCATGGGTAACTTGAATTCTCTCTTTAAGGTTTATCTCCTAAAAATCTTTCTGAAGATTGACAAATGAAAATGTCATCTTGTGGCTTGGATTAATATAAGTAAGGAAGGGTCTCTTTTTTTCCCCTCTCGAGGGGTACTGAGTCCAGGTTTTTCTTGTCAGCCCCCATTGCTGGCACAGAGCAACTCTGGACTTTGAACACCATTTGTAGTTTTCAAGGATCACAGACTTGCAATAGCTGAGGTGCACTTCTGACGTGGATGTGCCATTTGCAAGACATCTGTCCCGCAGAGCCACAACAGCTGACCTTTCGCTAAAGACTTTGTTGTCTGATTACAGCTGCACCCAAACTGACCTGATATGCGCAAATGTGTGTGTGTCATCCGTTTACGCTCGTACTTTGCTGTTGCTCTTTGCAGCCACTCCCTCCTCCTGCCCACCAAGCGCTGCGGGCTGCTGGAGGGAAGGGAGCACTGCCAGTGCCTCCATGGCCAGCCGCTGGAGCAGCTCTCTGACGGAGGCTCATTTCTCACGTTTCCTTTCTAAAGAGACCTTCTTGTGCTGGACTCAGTCTCTGCTTGGGACTCTGTGGCATACAGCACAGAGGAGGTCAGGGTAGGTAACCTTAATAATTTATTTGGCCTAAAAATCTATTACTCTCCTCTGTTTCATTAGTCACAGCCCCAGGAGCATTAAGACAGGGGTGTTGCCATGATGATCTCTGGTGTCAGGAGACTCATACCAGGATATGAAGGCCAAGACTGTCAATTTCCAAATTTGATRTAAAGCAAAAGAGTGTTTCTATAAAAATGATCAAAGCAGGGATTGATCTGGTGTGGGTATTTCAAAAAGTGTATTTGGAGCAAACAGGCTGCGAGGACCCCTCACACGGTAGTGATGCTTGAAAGAGATCATTCCCCTTTTTTAAATGTCAAGTCTCCAATTTATCATTCAGCAGGAGACCCTCCTAATTAGTTTAGACTTTTCTCTCATGGGTCACACCCTTTATCACTTCCCACTCTGTATGACTTGACTTATGGAACACTTGGCTTCAGACGCAGTCTCAGTCCTGCTCTTTGCATGCTATTTGCACACAAATTACTTACATCCCCGTATTAGTCATTCTTCTGTTTCAGTGACACATTTTTTGTATGTTGTGAGTCTGAGGCAGAAGGACTTATTCCAGTGTGGGAATAAGTCCTAGCTCTTGATTAAAAAGTAACACTTCAACGCATGTAAGATAGCATGGCTCAAGTCAGCTCAACCTGAGCTGGTTTTGTTCCTCTCTGCAGCCCAGGTCTCAATCTGAGCATGTTTGTTCTTTGAAGCATTTGAAATACAGGATGAAAAGGCAGATTTGGTGTTTCTCGTGTCRTCTGCATAAAAGTATCTTGGGCCAGGGGATTACACCTGTGTCTCTCCGAGCCCAAGGGAATGCCTTAACCACTAGACTCAAGCACCAGTTTCCGAAACACAGCAATGTCAACAGTGGAGTTGGAAGACACCTTAGGCCAACCAGCCCTTAGTCTGCTTGGTGGGGTGTCTGATGGGGAGGGCATGATAAGGTGTGAGTTTGAAGATTTTTGGCTAGAGGGCTGGACGTGAACCCAGGTAAGTGAACGAGACAGCTACTGAAAAAGACACTACTACTCTCCTTTTCCTCCTTCTACTTTGTTTTGGTGTAGTGCCAAAAACTAGAGCACACTATATCAAGCTCAGATATATGGACAGAGCATTGCTATTAAAGTGGCCATCAGAAGGGATGGAGCCCAGGTGATGACAATATTAGAATCCTATGTAGGGTTAGGAAAAAGAGACAGACAGATCCTGAGAAAGCAGAAGGTCTTTTGAGCAAACGCAAGATTTTTGATAGCCAAGGAGGCAATGAAATTGGCAATGAAATTATTTACATCCAGGACAGGGGGTATCACATCAGTGGAAGTAAGTTCCTGAATTATATCAGGAGCTGAGGGACAGCAGAGACAAAACCCATCGTGTCAAGTCCTACGCTACAGCCCCAGCATCTGGGCCTCTGCTCTTCTGGATCCTGTGGTACAGGGCTCATCCCAGCGCCTGTGTGTGGGGAAAGGCTTAGGAATGTGAACAGAAAGTACCACACTTGCAGTGCCATAAATCAACAGGCACATAAAAGGAATTAAAAGTGCGAGGCTTTTCATATTGTAATTTTGGGGAGCCCTCACTGATGATTTTTAAGCACTCAGGCTGACAGTGCTAGTAACACTACGTAAGAGAGACTGGAAATGGGTCTTACGAAAGCACTACTTTGAGATAGCTGTTCACCAGAAACAGCTGGAGATAATTCTTCATCTTTCACTGGAAACAGCTATTTCAGTTCAGGATCAGTGCGTGGAGGGGAAGGTGGCTCTGCAGTTCCTCCGACATTCTTGTTTTTCACGGCTGACTGCAGAGCAGCAATGGGTTCTCCATTGGCATCCAGGTGAAATTATAAAGAGGTAACTACGTCCAGAGGCTTGGTGGATCTCTGTGCTGCCTGCAATTCCAAGACTTGCCCGAGGCTCAGAGGTTTCGTCTCTGGGAAAAATTAGGAAGTCTTGACAAATAATTGTAACATGCTGTTATAGAGAATCACAGGAAGGAATGACAAAATCCCCAAATGATTGGGTATTCTGTTCCTTTGTAACATTTTGCTTTTATTAATGAAAATTGTGCACACATATGTTATTCAGTGGCCAGTTTGCTGCATCCTATGTTTGAGTCCCTTGTAACATACATAAGAATTAATGCTTTCTTCTGCTTTCACCTGTTTTGTCTTCACCTGCAAAAACTTTCTGGAAACAAAGAGGGACACTGAGCTATAGGTAATCTGTACAAGATCATGTGAATTTTTCTTATGTTTCAACTGATGAGGGTCCCCATCATATAAGTATACCTTCTGTTTTGGCTTCAAATGAATCCCATGATGCAGAGCAAAACTCAGCAGAAAGAATGAAGTTTTCCACCCCAGATGGCAAATTGGTCCAGTTTCACTTGAAACTTGGCTTCTTTGCAAATGTTGTTGCACTTGGCCTTGTAGATTATAATGAAATTTCAAACTAGGATTGTTTCACTATGTAAATTAACTATTGGGCATATTCCATTCCTGGATGGTGTAGGACTTTCCAAGCAATTACTTCTCCTATCTCCAGGGGCTACTGTGATATTTGGAGCTTAAAACATGGAGATTGTCTCTCTTGGGCTCTCACTCTTCCCACTGCTGTCACTGAGGTAATGTGGAAGGGAAGGATTGAAAGCGTCCTGCCCCTAACACCATGTGGAGCAATACCAAGTCTCTTGGACAGGAATGGGGACACTGGATGAAGGGGCCAGTGCAAGAGCTGGGTTGGAAAGTGATGGGGTGGAGAAAGGAAGGTGGAGATCCGAAGCTTCTGGGAGTGAGGGCGGGGGGGGGCAACTAGAATGCAAATGGAGGTGGGACAACTCCTGAAATGAATGAGAGAGAAGGTGGGGTGAGGACAGCATAGGGTGAGAAGTGATCTGAATGCAGAGGAGAAGGTCTGGGGGAGTAGCAAAGCGTGCTGCCCTTGCATCCCAGCCCAGCTCTATCCCCAGGGATATAAACTGGGAAATGACCAACAAAGGTGTGTCGAATGCTTGCCATGGTGGCAGGCCTGTGCATGGGGTGACAATGCACTGCCATCAGGCACCGTCAGCTGAAGCGGCCAGGCCTGTGTAGGAGCTCTCAGACTTCTCTGCTTGCACCCTTCATGGTACTGCCTTTGGTTACAGCATCTCAGCTTGGGACACCCACTGAAGGGCTACGCTGTTTAGGGCCAGTATGGATTGGCTCTGCAGGTCAAAAAGCACTGGGCTTTGCAAGCTGACTGTAGTTTTTATACGTAATAATTTATACACAATAGTTACATAATAGCCTGGAGGAAACCTTGTTCAGGGCCACACTTTTGTTTGCTGACAGGAATTTCATCCTGGCTTCAGTGCCAGAGATGATAGTAATTTTTTCTTGACTTTTGCATCAGCAATTCTATGTTTTGGGATAGGAATTAGGTCTTGTTCTTCTTGGACATTGAGGAGCCAGAAGATGCCAAAATATTTCTAAGCCCCAGAAGTAGAGGTTATAGAAATGAATCAGAAGCCAAGCCAAAAGCTTCTCTTTTGGACAACTGCAGCTGCTGCTTTCCTCGAGCCCGAGCAGACACTTCTGAATAGGCTGTCCTGAACACTTTCCGTTTCATCTGGCATATGGGGTCAAGATTTCGTACCAGAGTTGCACTGATTTTGTCCAAAGTTTTATTTTTAATTTTGCCAAGATTAAGATCCACTCAGAGGTTCTTATCCAGCCAGCTCTCCTGCAGGTGCCAGGACATGACTGGATGCTTTAAAGGCTTACTCTTTCTTATAAATGACATGCCGGCCAAGCTCCATCACTGCTCTAGAGAGGTCCAGAGGAACTCACAACATCTTAGGGAAAAAGGACTGGAAGGGATGTGAGATGACTCAAGCCACTGTGGCTGTGTTGTCCACAAGGGATAATGTTTTCAGAAGCACTGAAGTCCCGTTTTCAGTCAGCAGTTCCCTTTGTTACGTTGGAAGCAGAGACTTGGGCAGGCTAACTGTTTTGAAAAAATGTGTGTTCATCAGGTGTTGAGACTACTGACATCTCTCTGTTTTCAGGGGATTTTTTTTGCAGCCACATGCAGGACTCAAAATACCTTTCTTTAAAATCAGGAAAACACATTGCATCCTCTATATTTAGCTATGTCAGTTCTGTTTGGATGAGATAAATCTACGTCAAAGCTCCTGTAAATTATCTCCAATAAAATGGTGAGTTATGTCATTAAAATAATAGGGTTGTGTTCTTATTTTCTGTTGTTTATAGTTCAAGTCATGGCTATGTTCCATCAAAACATGCCTTGAGATTCAGTTGTTAGCTGCCTACTTGCTATTTGAAGTTATATTCATCCTGCTTCTTATAAATGTAGAATGTTTTTAAGTGCAAGGACTACATAATGCGATGGACAATTTCACATCCTATCTGACTAATACCAAAAACCTTTTGATTTGAAAGGTCACAGAAAAACACTGTGGTGCAATGCACCTCTCACAGATTCTTCAATGTGGTTTAACTTTCAGCCTCTCTATTGTTGTGCCACTTTCTAAGCACGGTTTCCCCAGCGCCTCTGGAAGAGAGTCCCTCCGCAGCCTTACCCCTGTTCCTCCCAGCAGCCCTGCTTCCTTGACAGCCTTCAACTCACTTGGGTTGAGGTGACAACATAATGGAGCTGCTGATGGTCAGGTTTCAGAAAACAATATCAAGCACGTTATGAGAAACAATCACTAAAACACAAGCACTTAGAGGAGCCAGAGATAAAAGAGTCTCATTTTCTTGGCAGCCCACGTAGATGTTCTGCAATGACTGATGATATGACTGTTATCTTGACACCATACTCTCCCATGTTGAAACTGTTTATGGGAAACAAACATCATGTGAAAAACAGATTGCCAGACACTAAGTAAATCACTCTGATGAGGAACGAGTCAAGTACTGCCAGTTTTACCCACACTGTCATTGTTATGATGTAACACATTCCTCATGACTGATATTGTATCCAAATTAGGGCACAAAACCTTCTCTTGATCAGTTAACCGAAATTCCCTGCCTTGTAACAACAACTGCACACACACACGCACATGCTCACACACACACACACACACACAACCTGAGTTAGTACAAAATGAAACCCTGCGTCAGTGGAGGATTAAGAAGGTGGGCAGAAATTACACAAACTGTAAATTTTATCCCCTGCCCTCTTTAATAAGCTGTTGCAATTTTTTCAGTTCTGCTAGTAATGATTAATAAACATTTGGTGTGCTAAACATATGGAAAAATCATCCCATCTGGACCATTTAAAACTAGGACGTAGACTTTATCTTTGTTTATTTCATCCTTAGCTAAAAGGCTTATTATGAATTGCAATAATCCAAGAAGCCAACCATGGAAGACAGACAAGCTCTTTAGATAAAACCAAAAAGGCAAGTTTTCTAACCGAGGACCAGATGTATTTTTGGGTATTGCCCTTGTACATATTTAGCTGAGCTTTTCAAGTGGTGAAGATTTGCATGTTTGTTTTGCAATACTAATGAATATGTTTTAGATTTACATTTTAGAAAATGGAAACTTTTATCTTCTTGGGGCTTTGTAAGTTAATGATTTCCAGAAGATAGTTTGGTATCCTCTTTTAACCCTTCACCATTGAAAACATATCACTTTCYGAGGCACAAGGATCTAGGGCAGGCCTGCTGAACTAAACCCGGGAGATATATGGGACTCTTTCTATTGTTTATTTCTGGAATTACATAAAATGTGGGTTTTTAATTTTCAATCTAGTGAAAACATATGTAAATGGCAAATTATTTTAAAACTAACTTAATGTGAATCGTGGGGTAGGCATTACCGTACACATGATCCTTTAATCAGATAAATAAGGAAAATACTTTTGGAAAAATACAGTTTTGAGACACAGTATCTTCCATGAGTTAATTAGTTTCCTCCAAGATAAAGACTGGTTTAGTGTAGTAAGGAAAATGTGCTGTATAACAGCATTTTTACTTCTGTTAGAGAGCAAAGTTGCAGTTTTATAACATAGATTTTCGCCCTTTGATTTTCTTTAGAGAGGTTATGAGAGAAAATAATTAATGAATAAAACATAATTTTTCAAAGGCTTACCCTCACTGGCAATTTTTATTTGACAAGAGCCCTATCAGAAATGAAAAATTCTTCCTTAGGGAACAACAGAGCATTTTAATACAAGAGATAACTAGAGCTTTGAACTTTGGGTCGTTGACAAATCATTCTGAAACACCCTTTCTTCCAAATTTTTCCAATCGTTCATGCAAAATATGATAGGAAGCTAAGTATGATCTTGAAAGAAGATGYTGCTTCTTGTGCTTATGTTATGGAATGTTGCAAACCCCTACCTATCTAGGATGCTAAAGTAAAGGTGTAGTGCCCCAGAGAGGTCCTGGCCTGGAAGGTTGTGTTGTCTACACTGCCGAGAAGCTGAAGTCGTGTTCAGTGAAAACACTTCTGGTATAAACAGTTTGGTTCCCAGGTACCTGTTGTACAGACTTAGCAGGCCATTCACACACGTGCAAATGTATGTCGCTCTGTCGATGTGTATATATGCACAGATGACTATTAGGCCCTCAGCTGTATTTTTGGGGAGGGGCTCCTAGAATCCAGCTAAGATCCCAGGCACAGCATGGAGGTCATTCGGTAAAGTAAATGCTTGTCACCTCTGTTTGTTTTTACAGAAAATGTGAAAGTCAAAGCCCTTGCTCCTGTGTGCTCTTGGCACAGCAAGGGATGGCATGACACCGTGCACATGTAGCCAGTGGTGACATCTCAGCACAGCATCTCCAGGAGCAGGAACATTCAGCTTCTCTGAACTACTTAACCCCTGCCTCGGTATTGGTATGGCAACAAGTCAGCTACTGGTGGGCAGGTCCTGGGTTTCTGGGGCACTTTTAACAGATGCAGAGCATACAGGTAGGTTAATGTGATCTCAGATTTGCTTTTCAGACCCGTGTCATGTCAACAGTAGACTGCAAATCTCAGCTGGGTAAACCAATGTTACTACCAAGGCAACTCCTGTGCAGAGCTAAGGATCCGACAGTGTGTGTGAAGGCAGGAGGTGGGACAGGGCTCTCTCCAGGGTCATGCAGCTCTGGTTGGTAGATCAGGGTAGGCAGGGGGTCTTAAAGCCATTGGCTGACTGAAGCTGGCTCAGACCAGTCAACYACAGGGCCCAGAAGCCACGTTGGGGATCCTTTTTGAATCATGTTGTTATAACTCAGTCCCTTCTCACCAGCATGGGCACAGAAGTGGAGACACACAGCTGCCAGTGGTGTATGTTCATGGGCTCTCAGCCAGGTCTTCCTCTTGAAAAAGCCAGCGCTGTGGAAAGAAATGTCCTGTGGGCAGAACTGACCCCAAGGCCATTGGCAGGTCCATGCTGACTAATCCCCCTACATTGAATTATGGGCAGTTTAAGCTGCTGAGTGGCCCAGCTCAGATTTTATTTCAGGTACAACGTTGCAGAGAAGGTGCCTTTACCTTGGGGCACTGTATTTTTAACAGAGCCTTTTGGTGACACTGGTCTTCGATCAGTGTAGCAACTAATGACTGCATGGGCATCATTTTTTTTTTCTTCAGGTGAAACTGAGGTCAAAGCCAATTCAATAATCCCTGTTTACTTTGCTACTGTTTTTCCTTTTTCAYTGTCTGTAACATTAATACCTCCATTTCCATCAACATGTGCGTCAATATGAGTACTGCTGGAGAACCGACAACCATGCTCTGCTGAAGCAGTACTAATACTGTATTCTAACACTGCAGATTTATATTTGTATTAAATTGAGAGTGGCTCATGCACCAAAAGGCAGAGAGTTGTTCATCGTGTGCTTTGCAGGGAACACGATCCTTGCCCAGACTAGAAAAGTGGTCATGCTGTGGTTAACATGAACTAAGTGAGCTGGACTTAAATTCATCCCATTTCTTGGTATGGATGTAAGATCTATTTTCTTGGCCTGAATTAGTCCATATTAATTAAATATAACCTAAACACTGCTTTTCCTCTACGCTGGACAAAGTTGACACATTGCCTATAGACCTTTCACTGTCCGACTTTTAGTGCATACAGGATGTGGCTCTGTATTTATTTCATCTTACTACATTTTTCTGCAGGATTCCTGATTCTTCCAGTGTATCTGTGATGGATAGAGAATGAAGCAGGCCTATGTCACGTATGAAGCAGGAAGAAGTGGGATAGTCTTGTGGTTAAGGTAATTGGCTGTGATCTAGGAGAAATAGCTTTTATCTCTGGTTCTGTCATAAAGTTCCTGTGGGAGGCTGCATAGAAATCTCCCCCAACTTTTTGAAAGTAGCTGCTAATATTTCCTTCATTATTTTTGGGAAATTACATGTAGGGCATTGAAGTCTGATTTTCACAAAGCCAGCTGAAGTCAATAAAACCTGCAGATGTGGGGCCTCTCTGAGAATTTGAGGTCTTGTGTGGTTGGCACTGTACACTGAGTACCAGAGGTGAAGAAAGAAGGTCTTAAAAGGTCTGAGTTCAGGTTCCCTCAGATTTATTGCAGACCTTCTGTTTCATCTTGCCCAAGACACCTATAGCCATGTTCAGACTGCCCTAAAGCAGGTTTCTCTCCCTTAACTGTGTGGAATCTAGAATCTGGCAGAGCTGGAGGGGAGAGATCTGAACATCACTTCTCTTTYGACTTGAGATGCTACTGTAATTGCAATGCCAAAGGTAAACACCGGTGGTAACTATCTGAATGTAGACCTGCATTTTCTAACCTCATTTCCCTTCTGCACAACAATACAGTTATAAAGATAACTGTCTTCACGTGGACGTGGTGGCTACATCTACAACAGTAAATTCAAAAGGTCTGGCACTGTTCTCTGATGCCAGCTGGCACAAGGGGCTTTTGTCCATGCCATTGACCTCTCTTAGTCTCCAAACCAGGAAGGCTGTATGCAAACTGCCAATTGAAAGTGGCTTCTGATCTCTGATCTCTCCAGACTGTGCCTGGGAACGGCTTGGGAAAATGCTGCTTGTCCCAGCCTGTATCCATGCCAAGGACAATTCCAACAAAGCAACAGCAGCAATGGCAGAGTAGTGGTATCCAGGAGGGCTCCCTGGCATCGTTTAATTTCCTGCTATAGATGAAGCCTTTAGCCACCAAAGGGAACTAATAAAAGAAGAATATGTCCTCAACCCTCTGCGTGAGAGGAGAGGCATATTTCTAGCATAGGCTAGAAATTACATTTCATTCTTTCTTCAGCTCTGGGTGTGAGGAGCACATGGGTGGCAGGAGGAAGAAGGACTGAAATGAGTAAGTCCTTGACAACTAGGTGGTGATTAACTTTTTTCACCAGCCAGCATCAAATAGAGCCACCTCAAGACACCTAAGCAAACCTGAGGAGGTATCCAGCTTTCCAACAGTCCCTTCTTTCAACTGACGTAGTAAGGCAACGCTTACATGCAAGCAGAAGCTCAGACAGCCTTAATCCTCACACCTACATGGGCTGGGCCCTGCAGCCTAATTAATGCAGCTATACCCAAGTTTGCTCTACCCATCCTCTGAGTTGATAGATGTAAGCCGTCTTGGGAAGCCATATGTTCTGCCTGCCCCAGAAGTCATGCTTTAAGTTAAAATGTATGTCAAGGCCTGCTCACTGCCAGAACCCAGGCAGCCTATGCATCTGCCTCGTGTGTCGTGCATTAAGCCCCGCGGAGAGGCAGGAAACATTAGCAGGAGTGCCATGCTGAACTGACGGGGCTCTGCAGCGTCTAGATGGAGCTGGCAAGCGTCCTGCCAGCCKGAAGGCCAGGCAGGAGAACTCAAATGTGACAGCTTCTGCCGTATACACAAGCCAGAATATCAGTTTAGCTTAATGCTGTAGCAACCCTCCAGTCAGGATCATGCCTTCACATAAATCTGGCTGGTTTTTTTGCTGTTTTGTTTGTTTGGGTTTTTTTAACATATTTTCTGAGAAGCAATCAGGAAGCACTGCACAGTCTGCTTTGCTGGGATTCTCCAATTCAGACCTTAACAGGCATCACCRGATGGGTTCAAATGACTGAAAGGCACTGCTTTGTGACCTTAGCCAAAAAATCACTATGGTCATCTTGAAACCGAGTAACAAAAACTTGACACATTTCTGTAGAGGAYAATAGCCAAATTTTGTCCCAGGTTACATCTACTCAGCCTGGCTGAAGATCCTGAAAGAATGATTGTACTGATGGAATTTAGGGTTTATTCTTTGGCCACAGTAAGCCTGCTCCTCAAACAGGAGTTTTCCATTGTCTTCAATGAAAGTTGGATCATATTAACATCTTTTTCCATAGAATTAAAAAAAAACAGTCAAAATCTTGCAGTCTCCTCTTGTCCCATTTTCAGGCAAAATTTTCACTGTAAATCAACCGAGGGGTTTACCAGAGAAAGAGCCATTGGAATTGTCCCATCATCATGATCGTATTTGTAGTGGCCATTTCTCATAGTATTTTCAATACTGATAATTTACTGCGCCAAATTTTACTTCATTATACACTTTCAAACTCCGGTTCTTCAGATTGTATGAGTGAAAACTTGGCATAAAGACTACA
The DNA here is from genome assembly GCA_030449065.1 of Oceanodroma leucorhoa. Classification (NCBI taxonomy): domain Eukaryota; kingdom Metazoa; phylum Chordata; class Aves; order Procellariiformes; genus Oceanodroma; species Oceanodroma leucorhoa. The sequence continues at coordinate 4,127,116 of JASVER010000004.1, forward strand.
AGCCSAGATTTTATTTTAGTTTTTTAAGAAAAAAGGTATTACTGATTTATAGGGCAGCAAACCCTACAAATTTTACATAGGGTTCCATGTACCTTTTCTTTCACAGACTCTGGACCAAAGCAGGTTTATTTTTAAATATGGAAATTGATTTTTGTTAATCTTTCTGCAAGTTCCAGTATTACTAGTTCATATGAGGCTTGGTAATTCTGACATCTCTTCCAAGGGTGTTTCCTGTAACTTGGGGCTTTTCTGAGAGGTGCTGAGTGCAGTCAGCTTTGATTTGTTAATACATTGGGACCTGGTGTTGTTCTGGATAAAAACTAAAGAGGAAAAGGCACAGGGAGAACTCTGTTTCTCAGCAAATGACAAACCTGTTTTTTACCCCGCTCCAGCAGCAGCTGTTTCGGGCATACAGCTGCATTTCCTACTGTCAGGACAGTGACATCATCATTTTGCACAGAGAATGGCTTCATTGGGCCAAAATTGGTCCCCAGATTGGATAGGAGGGAACCATATCTTTCGTGACTTTGGCTGGAGATGGATACCTATATAGCAGATCAGACTGTTATAAGCTTTGTAAGAGCAGTGGCAGGGTTTGGGGTCCCTCAGAAGACATATCTGGAGTGCACAGAAATTTAGAGCACTCCTTCTGACACATTTGGATGAATGAAGGATTACCCCTTATATGCTTCATAAGAAAAAGAGTCTGACGTTGACTCTAACTCGTTAATAAAGAAGGTTGAGGCCAGGAACATTGCTTGCCTTTCTCAGATCTCACTCTGGGAAAGACAAAGTTAATTTTTGTTCTGGCTTAAAAGCTCTTTACAATGGTCTGAGAAAATTTCCTTTTATTTTGATGCTGTACCTCTCAATAGCCATTAGTTCTCCTGTTCAAAGCCCCATTAAAAAAGAAAAAAAAAAGATTCCTGTGGATACAATTCCCATGAGAATATTGTGTAGTTAGGATAATACACAGTCAAATGGGGTTATTTTGCATCTAAGGAGATAGAACAATATGGAGCTATTCTCACTTTTTCTGGAACTTTTCTCACTGAGAGAACTTTAGAAAAATCCATCTAATTTATAGGACTCCTTGGGCCTGGGGACCACACATCAAGCTGCAATATTTAACATATCATAGCAGCAGCACAATACCATATAAAAATAACACAATAAATGATTAATAGACTAACTCTCTCAAACTCATTCCCTCCGATTATTTCTTTACAATTAAAACAAGTTGGTAGGGTACTTTCAAAAGAATAAGTGATTGCTCTCTGAAGCTATCCACTGCTGGTATTTGTTTAAGTTTATAAGAGCAGGAGCTCGTTTGGTTGTCTGCTCAGTGCTGTGTTGTGCCATATAGACACCCCTCCTGGTTTCCAGACATACCTTCCCCACTGCTCGCTCCCACCACCCCAGATGCAGGAAGGGTGGCTTGTGCATGCCGTACCCCGGCAATACCCTCCTCGTAGGTGCCTGCTGGTCATTCCTAGCAATATAAGTGGGACAGCCTTGGGGCAGAGCGTGGCCTGAGCTAGCCTGCATCTGGCTTTAGGATTGAGCTAATATAGAAAAGCCTGGGAAGCTCTTCCCTCTCAACGTAAAAAAATCTGGAGAGATGCACCCGGGCATCCCAAAGGTTCAAGACAGTGAGATGTAAGAACTTGTATAATTCAAATACATTTGTATTTCACTATTTTTCCCAAAAAAGTGTCATTGCCATTAGCACTGAGCTGTCAGGACACATACATGACAACGCTGTGGATCTTCACCATGGGCAAATTAACTGAAGAAGGACTACAATACATGTACATGTCCCAGGGACTTTCATGGCAACTTCAGATGCAATACACTCTGGGACATAGCGTATTGCTTTATGGGAGGTACTGTGGCATGGGGAGTTTGCGGGTGCTTAGGGACAACCCGGCCATTGTGCAATTTTCTCTGCCTGTCTGTCTTTTTAGTGTGCAGAACTGGATGTGACTGAAACAGCCCCAGTTGCCATTGCTTCTAGGCTCATGGAAAGAGCATGGAACAGTTCAGAGTACATCTGAACTCCCAGAGGGTCCAGGTGCCACTGCACCCTCTGGTCACACCCTGGTGGCATGCATGTTGCAATGGGGTCTTGCAAGGCATGATCCCTCTATCAGAGGGAAACCCATGTGTCTGAGAAAGGCAGGAAATGTGCTGTGCCCCAGCAGGTCTGTTGGTCTGGATAACTAGGATTGCAACACAAAGCGGGAAAAACATCTGTCCTGCAATGGAGACACATCTATTATGATACACGGATGAGAAACTTTGGAATGATGAAATCAACTTCTCTGGAAACACACACCACTGCCACTGCCACAAGCATGGGACCAGATGTGTTAGCCCAGAAGCTGGTGTTGCTCTGCTGTGGAAATACTGACTCCATTGACTGTTGCTACTTTGTGGAAACCAGCTGAGGTCAGGAAGTCCCACAACAGTCCAGGATGTTGCTTCTTGGGGAGAGCTGGGGTTCTGAAAAACATGGAGGAAATATTGGAGAAGCTTGAGATGATGGAGTTCCTAGAGTATGTGTAGGTATGAGCAACTGTCAGGACACATGCTCCACTTTTCCCCCTTGAAATATTCCTGAGTATGTCAGTGATGCAACACAGGCACTGACAGACCACAGGCAATGGCTGACAAGTGATAATGTGATTCACTGAGGAAGGTACTCRGAGGCACACACTTGATGCAGATTTTTGCAAAGGTGTTAGCAGGGAATTTGCACTGTGTTTGTAGGAAAGGACTCCACTTTTAAATAAATCATTTTGTGACATTGCTGAATGAGGGAAATCTAATGTTATGGGAAAAGAAAAATACATCCTTTTCCCCATTGCTCTCCACACACTGGTCTTGACAGCAGACATGACTTTGACCGTTCTGCTTGAGACCATCCCGGAAAAAGGGTCTGTGTTGCCATTCTTTTTCCCCCAGAAGGGTGCTCTCTCCTCATCAGAGCCTGGAGGCTTCCTCGGGGTGGTCACAGTCAGGAGGGACTTCTTCTGGTGAGGACACAGGACTGCGATGGGTTTACTTATCTCATTCTACTAAATCTCCCTGGCATAACTCTGGTAGAAATACCTGGTCCTGATCTGGACCTGGTTTCACCTTGCTTCACTCTTCTGAAGTCCATGCTTCCTCCTGTTTCCTAATGAGGATCTGTGTTCCTGCAGGTCCGGGAGAGTGGGATTCACCCAATCCATAATCACTGAGGGTGTAAAAATGGTGCTTTATGCTGACTCCAGGCAGGAAAAAGGGTTTAGTGCATTTTCTCTTTGTGGTAAGCTAAATGTACCTGGTCATATATGGAGCCTGTCAGGAAAAGAAATTTTTCCAGCACAAAATGTGATTTTGAAAAAGTACAGGGGAAGTGGAGCCAGTGATCAATTCAATCTCAGTGAGCAGACTGCAATCGTGGCTACAGCAGCCAGCGCACAGAACTGCGGGGACAGATATTTGCTGAGCAACTATTGTAGCTAAAACGGAGCAGAAGCAGCTCACAGTGCCTTAATGCTGGTGACCCCAGACACATACAGCCTTTGATAGCTTGTCTTCCTACAACTTACTTACGTGTGGACAGCGCAAGCGTATGAAGAAGTTTGTGTCTGTAGCAGTAGGATTTGCCCAATCCCTAATCCTGGGATGTAAAGGGGCGTAAAGACTGGCACTTCTTGCTGACTGCAGGCAGGAACAAGGGGTTAGTGCATGTTTCTGTTCTATAAGCTAGAAGTATGTCCTCACATACAGACCCTGGAAGAAAAATGAAACCTGCTGATGTGAGCTTGCCCTTGCTGCTGCTCTGTGCAGAGTGGAGCTCCCTGGTACCTATCCTTTGAGTTGGAGAAAAACCAGGTGATGGTGGTAGCAGGGTGCCAAGGCTGAAGTAACACGCCTAGCCTCTCAGCAGGGCTTACCAGCGCTGGCTGGTTCCATACTAACATGGTCACGCAGCTTTCTTGGCTCCAAATACCAGCTGAACAAGCTTGAGTCTGCCTGCAGTGTGGTCTGTCAACAAGACTTTCTAGTGCACATCAAGCTTGAGATAAAATCTTGAAGGTGTTGGATGTCTTCCTAGGATGTGCTGAATATCCTCTGCTCCCGTTCACCTTGGTGGGAACTGAGCASCATCTCAGCACCACTCATTCCATGTTGCATCACGGAGGTTCAGGATGTTAGTGTGTAATATTTCTGTACACAATGAATAACACATTACTTAGTTGTGCAATGAGGTGTGGATGGGTTTGATTTCCTGGGCAGAATCAGCTCTGTTTCTGAGCTGTCTCGTGCAGCCTCTGTCAGTGTGGCTGAGAGATGTACTGGTGTGGATGCCTGTTGGTTCCCTGGGCTTAAGGGTGAGACTGCACGACTGTGGTCTCATCTCAGCCACAAAACTTGGAGAGAAAGCTAATTCCTGTCTGCAGGAATAGCCCCCCTTGTCTCCCTATTATGATGCTGAACACAAATAGATGTTTATTTTAATACAAAGTGAGAATCAAGCATTAGAGTAGTCTAATATCTCTTTAGATTGATACAGCAACCACAAATGTTGCTGACTGTTCACTAGTAAGGTGATGTGAGGACTCTTACTTTCCTGTCAATGTTAATAAAGTGTGAGAGGTTTTGTTAGTTAGCTTGTGATAAGGAAATCATTCCTCCCTGTTAGTTACATGCAGCATGCATAGACCAACTTAACAAGCTTCCATTGTCATTTGCTACAAAGATAAGGAATTGAAAACTAACAACATATGGGCACATACACACAAACACACACCCAGACCCACACAAATACAAATATATACATGCAAACAACCCACGGCCAACTGAACAGACAAAAATAATTCTGTCTGTTATGCCATAGCTATTATATCTTAACCTTCTTTTTCAACAGGGCAAAAAACTGTAACTTATTATTTTTCAAAGTTTAAAAAGCCTCAAGCAATGATGGCACTTGTTACAAGTTACGCCAAACAGTCATTATCCCCGAGCACACAGCTCTAGCTATTTTTGGATAAATACACAGGTAAAGGCGCTACTATCTATATTAGTCTTACATACCACAACAGGCACTGGGACATGGTAGGGAAACCTGTGTGGCCTGGGAAACTGAGATCCAGGTACCTGCCTCTCCTCCCTGTGACAGCTGATCGCGTGCTTGATCTCAGGTGAGTCACTCCACCGCTCCTCCTTTTCCCCTTTCAGCTGTCTCCTTTATTTATGTTCAACAGTGCAAGAATGAATCCAGTAAATCTTTGCTGTTGACTTTTACAGACATACCAGTTAGACTGTGGATCCCAGTTCTCAAGGGTGGTGTTTATCCAGTCACCACCAGTTTCTCCAGACCTGCATGATGCCAGCGAATAGGGCTGGTTTTCCCAATGCAACACAGCTGCAACTCCAGCCTCCAGGAAGGGCCTGTTATAGACCCTTGATGGAGATGCTTTAGGAGCATCAAGTGACATAAATCAGCTACTAATTTTACTGTGGATGAAGCAATTATTTTAAATAATTTGTGGTCAAGGTTGCTTGCCACTGCACTTCTATTCAAACTCATTTGAAGTAATGCTTTCTTAACCTCACTAAATAAAACTGGGAAAACCAGAAAGCAATAGATCTTGATTAGGGTCCCATGTATATGCATCAGCCAAATCATTATCATTAGCAAATTCATCAGGCATATCTAACCTTGGTCCAACATTTAGATCTAATAAGATCATTAACTTTTTCATTTATATTGTTATTGAAGTTCCCTGGACCACCTTTTTTGGGCCATCCCTTTGTCAATGAATCTTATATATTACTCATTCAATACTGAAGGCAAGACTGTGTTCATGTCACTTGGATTCCTGAAAAGTCCTAAGCCAATGCTCATTCAAGGATGACCCAGATTTATACATTTTTCTTTTAGACAATAGGATTTTTTAGGGGAGAATCCATAATCTTTGTGAGCTAATCAGAGAAAAAGTGCTAAGCAAGTCTGAACACACTCACAAAATTGATAGATACGAACAAAAAGGATTAAGAGAAAAAGTCTATAGTTCTTGAATGGAACAGAAGAATTGGTATTTGTTAAAGAAAGTAAGTCTATCCTCCAAATCCACTCTGTGGAAGGAAAAGGTACAATGTTGAGTAAGAGACCGGTCTGGCTAAGTCAGTAATTCTGTAGCAACTGTAAAACTGAAAAGGAAATATTCAGAAAGTGAAATCCAGGTCAAGAAACTAAGGATGAGTATAAAAGAATAGCACAAGTATGTAGGACAAAATGAGAAAAGCCAATGTACAAAATAAGATAAAGAGATACAAAGGGTAACACRAAAACACTGTATAACTTCCTTGGCAGTAAGAGGAGGACCAGAGAAAGCATTGGCCAGCTAATAAATAGGACAGGAAAGCTAATAACAAAACATGCCAAGAAGGCCAAAGTGTTTAATGGCTTTTATTGCTTCAGTCTTCATTAAAAAGGCTGACTGTAATCAGATGGTTGACACAGTTAACACCAGCCACAAAAGGGTAAGAACTCAGGCAAGAATAGGGAAAGAAATGTTTAGAAACTGCTTAGATAAATTAGATTTTCTCAGATCAGTCAGGCCTGTAATTCACCCTAGGTTACTTAGGGAACTGGCTGAACAATCCTGAAGGCCATGGTAATTATCTTTGAGAATTTGGATGATGCTGGGCTAGAAAAAGGCTGACAGAGTGCCTATTAAAAAAAGAAAAAAAGAGGACACAGAGTCCCAGTTGACCTGACTTTCATTTCCCAGAAAGATCCTTGGACAAGGGATCGAATGATGTGCCACAGAGCAGAGCGATAAGTAGTTATCAATGTGATTTGTCAAGACCAGATCATATCAAACCAGACTGTTTGTTTGTTTGTTTTTCCTATGACGGGGTAACAAGTCATGTGGATAGGCAAGAATTTAGTAAGGTTTTTGACACCGCCTCAAATGGCATTTTCATAAGCACCCAGGGAATTGTGGTCTGAATCATGGGTCTCTAACTTTGCCGGGCTCAATGAACAATACTGAAAAACATGCTGCATTGCTTTCCATGTCAGCTTTGGTTCGAAGGTCTCATGAGCACTCAGCTGCCCAAAAGTCATGGCTTTGGGACCGCTGATTCTTGACAAGGCTGCTGCAAAACACCCACAGTACTTCTTGGCAAACGACAGCCAGGAACCCGCTGTCAGCAGGTCAGTATTGCAATGAAAGGATGCATCAGATAAGGCTCTGTAAGAGACTGTCCTGGGGTCCAGGTGCACTGTTATCATTACAGTGACTTAACTGATGGACTAGAGAGCACATATTTTAAATCTGCATATGAGTCTAAGCACTGACAGATTGCAAGCACCTTGAAGGACAGGCCTGAGAAATTGGAGAAATGCTATAAAAGAAACAGGATAACACTGAACATAAGCTGGCATGTAGATAGGGCTAAATGCCTCCCTGAATGCTTGATGGGAAATGAGAGGAGAGGTAGCAAAGATCTGGGAATTGTAGTGGATCATGAGCTCAGCATGAGTCAGTAATGACATCCTGTTGTGAAAGAAGCAAATATTATTCTGGGATATATAAACAGTAGAGTTGTACAAAAGACACATGAGGTAATCCTTCCATTGGTAAAGTCTCCAGTAGGGAGATGATTCCAGTTTTGGGTACCACACTTCAAGAAAGATTGCAGAAAGTCCAGGGGGGAGAAATGAGCCTGGTCAGAGGTCTAGAAAACATGCTCTGCAGGGGCAGGTGTCAAGAAATGTGTCTGCTTAATCTATGCAGAGAAGGTTGGTGAGAATTTTGCCTGCCAGGCTTCAAATAAATAAAATGCTGCTTCAATGAGGTGGTAATAAACCTTTCTGTCTCTATTCATTGTGGATAATACAGTAAGTTATAAGCTTAACAAAGATTTAAGTCGGCTTTTAGGGAAAGCCTTTTGTCTGGAATAGATTTTTTCAGAAGGAATAGCATCCCTCTGATGGGGAACATTAAGATCAGACTGGTGAAATACCTGCCAGAAATGCTGCAGGTAGAGCTGGTCTTGCCTTGGACAGATTGATGGATTATCCCCATTTTCTTTGTTTCTATGGTAATGGGTTGCTTTTTTAAAAAAATATGAGTTCAGATTGGTACATATTTACCATAAACAATCTCTGTACTTGTCATGAATATGAACTATGAAGATGCAGCGTGTGATATTAAACTTATTGATGTGTAAATCAATGTATAAGTCAAGCATACGGTTAGTCTAAGTGCATTCACTTGTTTTGGAAAACTCCCACTTTCTTGCATTTGAAAAGCCATTGCTGGCAAAGGATGGCCATGGACACAGGGTGCCCCAGTGCCTCTCTGTGCTGGGTCCTCCTCATCCAGAGGAAGGGGAGAGGAAACTGGTGTCAGCATTGGCAGGAGTTGTCCTAATCACCTCCCTGGTCCTGGCCCCAATTGGCTGGCATCCTGGTGGTGCTGGGGAGGTGGGGGGACTGGCCAGGTCCATGTCTCCTGCCCTTTCTTGCTGCACTGCAGAGATAGCAGACAACCTTTGAAAAGCCTGTGTGATCCTGAACAGGTTGGTAGCTGAAGTTAGCCACCCAACGGTGGGTGCCCAKGTTGGGCAGTGTATCCCCCTGCACCCCACAGAGTCAGTCAATCCTGCTCTTCCCCTCCTCAGTCCTGCTCTCCTCTCAGCCCACCGCCCCAGGTCCCACMGGCTGGTGTTGGATGTCGAGGCTGCGGAGGGGCAGAGTCAGCTCGCCTCAGCGATCCGGCCAAACGGTAACCCACAGAAACAGGATTAACCTGGGCCAGGGAGACAGGGCAGCTCCCCAGTACCTGCACGGGCATTAGGTCCAGTGCGAAGAAGAGGGCAGAACCCTGAAGCCAGATGGAGACAAATGCACTGGATTGCTTCTTCCAGCGGCAGCCTGCAGTCAGATAAAGCTAAAGTGATGTGTAACAGCAAGTGCCCTCATTTTGGCCTGAAAAGACAGACTTTGGTCTTGTACATGGCTGAAAAATGTGAGCCAGGAGCCATAACACCCAGCTCAGTAGGCAGAGTCATCTTGTTTTGCTCTTTATTCCAGTGGATAATGCCAATGCTTCGTTGTTTATTTGGATTGTTTTTATCTTATCCAATGTATTTTGCTCTGGGCAAAGATACAGGCATTAAGTCAACAAAAGGACCTAGGTGTTGCAACACCAAATGTTGGAGCCCTTAACTGTTAGGCGCTGTGCCATGTAGTGGAATCCTGAGCCCCATCTGAAATACCCGGGCTCCCTAAACAAAGCGTGGGGTTTAGCACAATGATTTATCTCTAAGCATCACATGGGAATGTGTCTGTGCCATTTAGCCATTTATTATTTCCCAGCCAGGAAAGTTGAGAGGAGGAAACAGTGTCTCATGTGACTTGGGAGAACCTTACACCCACTGAATAACAAGCAGCGATGGGGGAAGGGGCGGAGGGAAGCTGAGCAGTTTGGAAACAGCCTAAAGGCAGAAATTTGACACATAAACTCTTTGGCATAAATTCCTCAAGAACAGTTAGGCTGATGGAGAAGAGGGGTTCCTAAATGATTTGTGAGCAGAAGGCAGGGTGCTAAGCTATTTACATAATTTATTCATAACAGTTTGTTCAGCCGGCTCTACCAAGGACATGGATACTGGACGCTTTAAATGTTCCCCGCGGGAGGAGTGAATCTGACTGTGTGAGCTGAGCCAAAGGCTACCGAGGTCTGCAGGGGCCTTTCTGTCTCCCTCCATGAGTTTCGGATCAAGCGCTGGGGCTGGTCCCATGCACTGATTTTGTACCTGTGCAGAGGGGTAGCAGAGCACACCCCCATCCAACCCACTGCTGGACTTCTGCCATTTTCTTTTATTTTTGTATTCTCCCTCCGTATTATAGGTTTAGTACCCCAAGCTCTTAAGCAGTGCACGCTCTGGGACTATACCATCAGCAACTATCAGTTATGAAATATTCTCAGATGCCTTTGCCTGAGCCTGTTCAGAGCAGTACTGTTCTGCAGGCACACGGGAAAGATAAAACTGCCCCACACAGCAAGTGAATCCCACATTGTGCTGGGAACAGGAGGGTCCCTCACTGCCCTGCCGCTCCCTCCCGCTTTCTCTTTTTTGCTATGCAAAGTTGCATGGAAATGAATTAGATGCTTGTACTGAGCATTTCAATGGGACTTCACATAATAAAACAGAAACTCAGTAATATTACCTGTCAGTGGGTCTCTGGGAAGCAAAAAGGTCCCTGCCAAGTCCTGCTGAATCTTGAGCAATCCGTGCGCGGCGTCGGCATGGCAACCCACAGATACAAATTCCATGCATCATTTGTCTGGGGACTAGCCTCTCTCCAACCTTCAGCCTGGAGCTCAACACTGGCCAAGTGTCTAGTTCATCTGAGTCATTGAATTGCTGGAAGGGACTATAGGGTTAAACTGGGATAACCTAAATAGGCTGATAAAAGGCTATTCAGTATGAGATGCAAGTGCCCAGCATCTCCCAGGTTTTAGCCCACATGCTCTTGAGTCCTGAGTTGAACTTAATCTAAAAGAATAAAGGGTAGGCACTGGAAATTCCCCAAAAACTTGGAAAGACACCCAGTGTGATCTTAGTCTCTGCAAGAGCTGGAAAGATTTATTTTAGAAAGAGGTTCGGATGGTTAAATATTATTTAGAAGTGTGGTTTCATTTTGTATGTATAGTGGTTTTTTCTTAGTTCCTTTCCTGTTCTATAATCTCCTCTKTTTCTTCAGTGTAATTAGCCTGTTGTTTTCAAAAGGCTGCTGATTGTGTCTCTTATGTATGTGTGAATTGAACTCATTATGCACTGACTTAGCTCCCTGGGCGCTGTGTGTGTGTTATGTATGCTGCCCGTGTGGTGTGATCCCTGACCTGCACCAGAAGTAGCTTTGCAGGCTCAGAGATTTGCATGTGGCGGTGGGCTGAGGAAGAGGATAACTCAGCAGACTCTTGGCTCAGCAGCCACAAGCCTGGGAGCCCTGGCTGATGGCTCTGGAGTCACAGCCCCCTGTCCTGGAAGCATCAGAGTCTTCGTCCCCAGGCCAGTCCCATGACAGGAGCTGGTTTAATCATAGGGGTCTGTCAGGGATGTGTTTTGGGTAGTGTCTGAGGTCCAGGTGCTCAGCAGATGTACTCCAGTGTCTCTTGCAAGATCATCTAAAAGACAAGTCCTTGCAGAGGCCTGATGTTTCTAGGTTCTGCTCCACACCAGAGCCTTACCATATAAGCACTGGAAAAAAACGGAGTTTCTGGTGCCAGCATGGCATAATTATCCTGGAATAATGGTCCCTGAGAACCTGTATCAGAACTTTCAGGCTCTAAGTCATACTTTTGTGGATGCTCTATGGGAACAAGCTAGAACTAGGCTTTCGAGGGGTTTACAACTCCACGAGTCTTTGGAAAATCTGGCATGGTTGTTTGCCTAAGGTCTTACAGTCGTGGGTTCCCAGAGCTGGCRTTGCTTGTCTGATGGAGCTCTGCCTTTTGGACATGCTGGCTCCCAGGTGACCTCAAATCTGCCTTTGAACATCTGAAACTTTGAGATCATTTGGGTTCAGCAAATCACCATTTTTGGCAAAACTTTGTTTTGCCCCCAAACTTCTGACTAGCAGTACTTCATAGCAGTACACATTTACTGAGGGAAAGTCTTCAAGGGAAATAAAAGCTTCCCATTTGGCTTCTCAGTATGCTTTGAGCTAAGTTCTGGGGAAGCTGCCTTGTCAAAGCACAACCTTCTTGTCCTTCCCAGTGCACACTGTGTGTGGCCTGCTACACCCTCACAGCTCCCATTAAATACAGCAAGTGTTGTCAAGTCCCATGTCTCCTCAGCATTAAGCTTTTAATTCACAAGAGTGTAGAGAAGATGCCATTCCTTCATGTTTCTTTTGTATCACTAAGTTCTTGAAGTGTGAAAGACTAGCAAGTATGGATACATATTGTGAAATACCCTCAAAAAGCTCCCTAATTTTCCTTCTGTGAAGTGATCATCGGTGCAGTAATGCACAGAAGCTAAATAAGTATAAATTCAGATTATGGTCAGGAGCAAGGAGGAAAGGAAAGAAAATTGCATCCCTTTTGTCTTCTACATACCGTCACTCACAGGAAATCTGTTTACTTGGACTCTGCTTAGGGTAATGTGAATTTCGTCCTTAAAGCATGAGTATTCATTCATTTGGTGGAGAAAGTCAAAGTCAATGTTAATGAGATCGCTCCCCCCATGCAGGGAGGTACTGTAGCTGAAATGAATGTTATCAAACATAAGTACCATCTATGGACATCAGGCTCCTATTCCATGTTGGCATGACAACTTTCAAGCTGGTACTTGTTTTAGCAGCTAAGCAATCAGCCAAAGTGACATTTTCTTCTTGAAGAGAGCTTGACAATCTAGCAACTTCTATTGCCGTGTTACTACTAAAACGCACAGTATGAATCATCACAGTCACTTTATATTTTCATAAGTGATAGTGATAAAGTGTATCGCTATGTAAATATAGGGTATAAATTCTTCTCAGTCCTGCAGTACCAAGAGGAGAAGAGTGATGGACAGCCACAACGGGAAAATGTTTGTATCATAACAGTGCCAGTTTTTCTTATATGGAGCTCATTCATAATGCCTACAGAAATTAACAGCATGGCAAGAGAAAGACGGATGTGGACAGCAACTGTCGTTCCTGTTACTGTGTTGCCACATCAACCTTCAGTTCGATAATTAAATAATCAGTTTCTATGAATCTGAATTATGCCTTTTAGAAGGGAAGGGCTCTCAGGTTCTTGCTGGACAAGAATGCAGTGGGATCTCTGGGCTCAGGATTGAACTATGCTTGACTTGCAACTAAAAGCCATTTTTGGAAGCAAATGTTTTTTCTATGAGTAGGAAAAAGTAATCAAAAGGTTTAGGTTTACAATGACATTTCTGCTAGTAAGTTGCACCTTTAACCTCAGATTCTCAGTGTTTAAGAAGTTGCTCAGAAGAATCTGAGCCTATGAGAACTTGTGAGGCGGGTGAGGTCAGACCTATCTATCACACCGCAACCTCACTCCTGCTCTGCCCGACGTCTCTCATACACTTACCACAATGCCAGGGTCTCCCTCCTGGGTTGTGACTGGTGCGGATGCAGCGGGTTGGCCTGACCTGCTGACCAGCTTCTTGGGCGGGAGGTGACAAGGAAGAGAAGAAACATGACATTGCAATCATAACCAGGGTAAAACTCCCAGGGTCCTTGCAGAGAAGCCGTCATCTTCCAGCACAGCCAAAGGCACGGCCGCTGCCCCGACTCATGAGTGCACGCATGTGAGGGCATGGCCACAACTGCATATACAAAAGTGTTTCCATCACATGATCTGTTGTTCATTCCCAGTCTCATGGTCCAATGTGAATCATCCAGAAAGCTAAAAGGCTGGGACGTGGTATGCTCAAGCCTTTGGGGAGGTCTGATCCAGCCAAAAGAGCATCAATCTGGAGCTTGGAATGGCTACACACATTTTCCTTTCCTGGCCATGGTCATCTGGAGGGTGATTCAGCTGTCTAAATGTAATGCCCTTTGAAAGACTCCAGGGTATCCAAGCTATGCATGTGAAGCTGTCATGTCTGAGTCCCACAGGAGACCCATAGCCTTCTATCTGCATCAGCAATTGGAGGTCCATTTGGTATACTTCAGAGTATTTAAAATGCTGGGATTTGACACCTATACATATTAACTGAGTTGCATCCTTAACTTAATTCTTGTTTTTTTCAGGAATGTAGGTATTACTCCCTACAGTAACAAGAAGACTGAAAATCTCAGTGGTTTAGGAACTGTGGAGCCCTTTGAATGTTTTCATAGCATTAGGCACTGGTGAGTGGAGGGGTGTAGGGCATACCAGTATGGGTAATAGCTTTACAACTCTAGCTGTTCAACATCTGATAATGGAGCTAGTTTAGCTATCTCTGCAGGGTCCTGCCTTGTCCTGCCAGTGCTTGGGAAGACTCAGCATGTGGGGGCACTGGCACTGTCTACTCTTCTTGGGGGAAGCACGGAGTACAGGTCTTCAAGCTTCTTCAGACCAACTCGTTTGGGGTCCAGGTGCTGGTGTTAACTAATGAAGCCTGCAGGAGGTTAGGAGGGTTTCAATTCATGTCCAGCATCTAGATAAAATGCTTTGGCTATGTCTGGACTGATTGATTAGTTAACCTGGTGGGTTGTGCCATGTAGGCTTACCATTCGGGATGTCTACTCGCTCCAGTGTTACTTGCCTGGTATTCCCAAAGTTCACACATCTGTAGGCTTTTAAGGGCCAGGTACCTAATTCCAGCTGGCTTGACAATGACACTTAGACATAGAAGTCAATTAGGTCATGCAAAAAGAATATGGCAAGCAATGTTTAACATATTTTGAAACTGCTGTGATGTATATGGTCATAGGGATGTGTCATAACCACAGGTGTTCTGCCACTGTGCTGTCTTAGTGACAGTAGTGAAAATGTTATAGCATAACCTAATGCCCAGGGTAACGTCCAATGGCTCTGGAGACCCTGTTCTCTGGATATTAAGCCTGTACAGAAACTGCCCTTGTTACCTGTCCTAGCCAGTTTAATACCATCACAAATCACAACACGCCGTTCATTTYGCTATGTGGAACTTCCCGGTCTGTCTGTGCTTTTGTGTGCCAGTGCAAATGAGGTATAAAAGTAGTTCTGTTCTTCAGAGGTACTAAGTAAAGATATGAAAGGCCATGAGACACTGAGAAACTGGAGTAATGAAGGCTGAAATTGAAAGAATGGCTGAATGCATGCCTCATGTTCAAAAGCTTGCATCAGGACTTGAGATCATTTTCAGGAATGATTATGTTATATCCTTCCCGATGGGAGTTACATTATACAAGACAGTGCCATTATACTTGTCTTTCAAACAGAAAAGAAAAGGATATAGTTTACAAATGGGGGCTTCCAAAGGAAATCTTCTAATATGAGGAAGACCATGGAAATCTGGCCAGCAGCAGAGGTCTCTCAGAACTGAGCATGCCACGGCTCCTGTCCTCAAACAGTGTTGACAATGTTCTGCATAAACTCAGAAACCCTCATGAGATGCACATCATCTCCCAGTAGGACTGGAGGAGTTGAAATCTGGAGCATTTCCTAAGGAAGAAAATATTCAGAGTCAAATGAACATAAATCTCAGGCCTGAAATGATTCAGATTATAACCTGTGGAAGCTCGAAGGCTGGGACTATTATCAAAGGAAAGAACAAGGGATGAGAGATGGGATCTCTGTTGTGATGCAGCAAGCAAATACTTGCTCTATCTTGTTAGCAATGACGTTCAGAAACTTAGCTAATAATAGCCCAGCCTTGATATCAGAGAAATCAATCCCCACGGACTGAGCTATCACCAGATCTGATTTGTGTACCAGATGTTTAGAACTGCAAGCACAAATGATATGAGCCAAATRAAATGTAAAATGTGACAAAGTGTCGGATCCCTCTTTTCCTATTATCACACCCCGGTAAAAGAATGGCACCAATAAGGTACTGTTTCAGTCACCTAAGTACTGTCTCACGTACACTTACTTACAAGGATACTCGACCAGTGCAAAATAACTTTAGTCAGAGAGCTAATGGCTGTCATAATATGACATTATGTTGTTTAACACAGATGACGACAAGCATTTTTGCCGAACTATCTGGCTTATACCTACATATGAGTAATCAGTTGTGGAAATGTCAGAGAAGATAGAGGAATGTGGTAAAGAAGAAAACGTTAAGTATCAATCACATAAAACATTTGAACATCTGAGCCAAAACAAGTGAACAAACAAACTAACCAAAAACCCACAAGTGAGCTATGTTCTCTTTGAATATATGCTGAGACAAGAACATGTCTGCTAATGCTATTCAAGTGGTATCTTCTGTAGCGAGAATCGAACTGCTCTTCAGAGAATGATCAGGAGAGTTGGGAGAAATACAAGAGGACGAGGACCAGCTCCCTCCCAAACCCTCAAGGGGACATCGGCAAAATTTTAGGGGTCTAATTCCAAAACGGTGAGTCTGAAAACCCCGTTGCCTGGCACTGAAGCACTGAAGCACCAGGATTGCCTTGATTTTGACTTTATAGCTCCCCAGATGGTAAGAACTGCTTTAATCTTGACAGAGCTGAGCAGCTTGGCACTGCGCTT
The DNA here is from genome assembly GCA_030449065.1 of Oceanodroma leucorhoa. Lineage (NCBI taxonomy): Eukaryota > Metazoa > Chordata > Aves > Procellariiformes > Oceanodroma > Oceanodroma leucorhoa. The sequence goes on from JASVER010000004.1 coordinate 4,143,312, forward strand.
GCATTAATCGCATTCATTGCAATCATTAAACAGTCACTGGATAAAATAGAGGCAGATACCGCGGAGTGGTGACTGGTGCTCTGGCCCCCTGCTCTCCACCAACACCGCACAGCAGTGTCCAGCTTGCTGTTACCTCTGTTCACTCACCCCCAGACTTCTACCTTTCAGTCCTGACCCCCATATAGCCTCTATGCTAGTGCACACCTCAAGGAGATAAGGGCTGAAATCCCTCCAGCAGGCAAGAAGCTGAAATCGTGTGTCTGAGCTCTGGTGAGCATGCCTGGCTATTGCATAAAGCTCCGCCTCCACTTTTTGCATGGTTCAAAGAGACAGAGTGGGTTGGCTGCCCGTTTCTTGCATGATGACCTGGTGTCTGCCGGTGGACAAGGATCTGAGGCCAAGGGCTCTTTGCTCCTTACAGAGGTTTATCTATCTCAGTTGCAGATGCACACCTGAATTAGAGGGAAAAGTGACATTTCAGACAGCACCCCCAGAACTTCTCTTGGCTGGGTGGGAATCCAACAGTTGGAGTGGATGCACGTACATCCCTGTGCTCCTGGACTTAGAGGATGCCTATTCCCAAAAGTGGCTGGGGCTGGCCAAGCGCGCGTAGCTGCGAGCTCTCTCCGGCCAGTGAGCTGATGAGATGGGAGGTGGCTCAGAGCGAGGAGCCTCTGGATGGGAGCTGATGGGTGAGCAGAGACCTCAGAGCCAGTCTGCGAGAGAGCGGTCGGCCTGACAGGCTGCTTTTACGTTGCTGATGAGTCACACCTGTAAGATACCAGTGGGGCTGGAGCTGGGGTAGACTTGTGCAGAGAGCAATGGGAAAAATAGAGGGGGTGGTTGGGAGAGTTCCTTTCATGAGCGGTGTTTTGTGTACAGCACTCTGTTTTTTCCAGTGTGTATCTATCTATATGTCTACTTATTTCTGTATCTATAACTGGACTGCAATTCTGCAGTAAAGTGCACCTGAAAAGATAATAGTTTTAATTTCCTGCCTACTGTGCATGTCCAGCTCTTCCATAGAGTCAGGAAGTCTTAACACTATGGTTAACAATAGATCAACATGTACAATTTAAGAAACATTTACAAAAAACAAAATAACAAAAAATAGACTGTAAACATAGTCTCCCAGATACTGAACCCCTTCAAAGATACTAGTACATTACCTGGTATGTTGTGATGTCCTTTTAACTTATTAATATCACCTTTCTTTTCTGGTGCCTTTCGGGATAATCAGCAAGTCCAGTCTCTCCTTCCACTGAACCTTGGTGAGGTTTTTCTGTTAGGACTGCGCTCCTGAGTCATCCTCTCTGCTTCTTCCAGTACCCTGCCTTGCTATAAAACAGAGCCAGTTCTTCTTATGGTGGTTCCTGCTCATGTCTGGCTGCCTGTCTCCAGAAACTCTGCCCCTGTTAATATTAGGATAGTCCAGGTTGTCAATTGCTTTCCCCTTTCACACAGCCTTAGCTTGGTCCTGTTATTTCTAGCCAGGCAACTGTAGGGGTGGCCCTTCACATCGTCCTAAACATGCTGCATTCAAAAGGGTACTGAGGTTATCAAGAATGAAACTCCTGGGAGCCCAGACAGCAAGCACAGGCTGTGAGCTTCCTGGTACATTTTCCCATTTATTATTTTGTTTGTTTGTTTCTTAAATAAAAAAAAACAAACAACACCAAACCCAACACACACACTTTTTTTGATGTCAGGCAATAGGGAAACTCTTCTGAGCTTATTCAAAACTTGAAAACAATCTGACCTCAGTCTCCTACTACAGATATGTCTAGACTAGAATTTGCTCTCCTGTTGTAACTTGCATTTATTAGTTGTTTGCCAGTTAGCTAGTAGAGTTGGTGAAGACATTTGCAATTGTAAAAGCTAATCTAAACATTCCAAGAAGATGTGTTGCAGCAGTCAGACATTTGTGGTTTACCTTCAGTTGTGCACTGAGGTAACTCACAAGTGTTTGCCTCATGGAACAAGCACTCGTGGACTGTTTAGACTTTTGTTTATAAGCGTGTTAACCAACCTGAGGTAATTGGCAATCAATTAAATTGGGCCACACATCAAAACCTATGTAATACCCGTGTATTCTAATTTCAAATTGAATTTAAAAAATTGGTTAGTATAGGCTCAGCTAAGTGGTCACAGTGCTGAAGAATGGGAGATATATGGAACGCTTCACCCAGAAAAATGTGTTTGAGGAGTTCGTGGGCAGAGGGAGAACAGCCTGCTGGATGGCCTCCCAGAGAGAAAGTGGGAAGCTGGCTGCTTGCTGGAAAGCCAAGAAGAGAAGTAGGATGCAAGTCTTCCCACAGTGGGTAACAAATACCTACTGTAACATAGTGGTTTGAAGAAGTAGGTTAAAAAATGGTATAATAATCCTTTCATCGAAAGAAAGTAACTGGCCCTAGCAGTCTGTTTCATTTAATGGAAAAAATTAGAACAGGAACCAATGTCTTAAGGCAAAGGGGCCCAAAAAATTCAGCCATCATTTTTTCTACAGAGAGGGTAGCGAACCATAAGGTTGGCCATCGGATTGGTCATTGGGGGTAGTTGTTATGGTAGTGCATGATCAACATATTTTGGGATGGTACAGTTTGATTACAAAATGAGATCTACTTTACCTCATTGACATCAAGCAAATATTTCAGAGTAAAACTAACAGCCAAACATAGCTGGTACTGATAGTATTGAAATAAAATGGATCATAATGTACATACTGCTCCAATAAATGTTTATATTACAACAAATTAAGCATCCTCAGCCATTTGTTTTCATTTTATAGAGAGCAATTAGAGGATAAGATATTAAGAAGGATATACAAGGCAATAAATGGTTTTCATGGGTGCTTAAACACCAAAGGGAAGTGAAAATATTTGATAACTACAGCCATCGTTTATGGAATCAAACAGTCCCTTCTTCCACTGTAGGTACTGTTATTATTATATAACAAGTCACAGGATGATTTATAAGATTAAAAAAAAGAGGAAGAAAAGTGGGGTTTTTTACCTGATGAGATTTTGAAAGTCCCATGCCAAAGTCAGCTTGAAGGCAAAACTCAATTTTGTGCCTCAAGAATATAAATTCTGGGACATCAAATGAGTGGTGTGGGAGGTGAAGCATCCAGTGGGGACCTGAGGAGCTGAGAAAGGCCAGTGGCATTAGGGGTGATGGGAGATTATGAAAGTCAAATTAGGATAATCTCTCCCCTCCCACACTAATGCCGTGACCTCCCTGCACCCAAGATGATGTGGTCCTGTTTGCAGAGGAAAAGACTGTAACCTGTCCCCTGAGGTCTTGTGCCCCACAGCAATGGGATGGTGGCTCCAAACCAATGGCAGATTGTGGCCAAAGAGGAAACCTGGGGTGCCGGTGCCTTCTCTCTCTGCACCCTTTGGCCCTGGGTTGGCCACTGCCACATGAGCTACAACTTTCCCTTTTCTTTTCCATCTGAGAGCAGCTGGAGGAAAAAAAAAGAGTTTTGCTGTCTTGGGAAAGTGAGGAACATCACCAGCTGGGAGAAGGAGAGGAAGAGCGAAGCGTCCAGCCTTTCTGCTCCGTCCCTCTGGGGCAGGCAGACCATGCAGGTAGTGCCGAGGGTGGTTTGGCAGAGGGGCACGGCCACTGGGCAAGCAGCGGCCCTAGGCAGCTGCCTCCTCCGCCATGCCTGCATCCTGATCCTGCCCTATATCCCTGCTTTCTCAGAAATAATTACCCAAAGACAGAGCTAAAATCAATTAGCTGATCAAGGGAGTGACCTGTGTGGAAACTCAGTGATGTATCTGAACTTAGACTATGTCAATAAAAGCTTCAGTCATAGCGCAAGTTGAGCCAAGAGTGAGGTACGTTTTCCCATAACTTCATGCATAGCCAATTCCTTAAAATTGAACAGCCATGTTCAGCCCACTTTAGGGCGTAGTCTTTTCCACCCTGACTACATATTTCTATGGTAACTACTTTTACCAGACATGTCTGTGTATATATGTGTGTATGTAAATAAATAATAGATAAGGTACTAGTAAATGATACTAAAACTGCGTCGGTTCCTCCGTTGTGTTGCAGACATCTCCCGTTGCATGCTGCCAGCGCTGTTCTCCATGCAGGTCTGTAGAGTCTGCATTTAGCAAAGACTCAGAGCAAGAGCAAAGAGGTTTTTTTTTTACTTGAAACCTTTGTTGTGGTTTACCAGCAGCAGAGCGTTGCTGCACCAGGCTGGCAGGGAACAGTCCACCCTCTGTTGCGATGCCGACAGGGAAAACTGGAGCTTCTCCGATGCCTAATGCACAAACCAGGCAGCGGCTGCAGTTTGGGGCAGAGAAAGCGAGTCGGTCGACGTGGTCACCTTGTGTAATGCAATAAGGAAGAACTGCTTCCTAATTTGTCAGCTTTTGGAGCTGGCATGTGAAGTAAGGCAGCTTTTCTGTCTCTAACAATAATTAAAAAATCATCAGGAGAAAAAGACATTTTCTCCTGTATTTCCATATCGCTTGGCCCCATGAATCCCCCTTCTCACTGAATGAGGTGGGAGCTGAGTGTGGAGCCAGGACATGTTTGACTGTATGGAATTCTTTTTTCACTTCTTGGATAATTTTTTTAACTTACTTTGCTTTTCTTGCTTCACATTTTCCAAGGCATAATGCTCTGAGAAGTAACAGGCTCTGTCATGCCTTTAAGATGCTAGAAACTTTCCGCTTGCCTCAGAAGTCTGTATCTTAAGGAAAAGGCCTTAGACAACAAGATCCAAAAAGCACCAAGTTGTATAACATCGAGGTCAGGCAGAACTTGGCACTGATGCAGTGTCAAGTCACTGTCAGTGCAATCCCACCAGCAGCAGCCCACCTAACCTATTCACCTTTCTGAGAAACTGGAGACACTTTAAGTTGCAGCAGAAGACTTCTTTAGCTTCCTTAATTTCTGTTGCAGCTTTTGCCCTGAGGTCCCTTCCTCTTGGCTGAGCTAAACACGCAGGTAACTGCATTTCTGCCTGGGGCCATTTATAATTCACAAAGTAGGTGCTCCTCCGCCTYGCTCCCCCGAGGGAAATCGGGGGAGATGTGCTCCCAGACCGCACTGCTCTGCTGAATTGAGGAAAAAGGCATTGTAGTTTTGGCCACTTTAGTAAAAACACCCCAAACCCACAGGTAAAGAGTAGAAAAAGATCTCTGTTATGTATATGGTAATGGTTAGAAAACAGAGAGGTTGTGGAAGATCTGGATTTCATTTTTTCTTCTTTTTCGTGCAGTACTTCTCCAGAACTAAGAGCACAGGCAGTGTTGGAGACAGAGATGCAAGAGTCTCCCCTTTTCAGCTGATTAACCTTGCAGTTATGCAGCAGGATCAGACTCCCTTCTTCTTGGATTCTCCTGGCCCTGTGTCTGAAACACAGATTTGCTGGGTGGACATCAGAAACACAAAGTTTCTGGGTGGACCCCAGCTGCAGCAGGAGCCCCCTCTCCAGCTCCTCCCTAACGCGGCTGCTCCTGGGGCTGGGATGTTGGGGTGGGAGTCAGGCTTCCCGCCAGTCGGGCAGCAAACCCACCGCCACGGTCCCACTTTCATGGGACCATCATGCAGCAGATGGATCCCAGCATCACRGGGTATGGGAGCGAGGCCACAGCAGCAGGTGCTGAGCTTTTGGCGGAGGTGGCCGTAGGATGGCACCCGCAGTCAAGGGACACCCAGGCTGTGACTCCCCATCGCTTTCAGGCAGCTCAGCTCAGCCAAGGCGACGCTGCCTCTGGGCGTACACAGTAGCAGAGCTTAGAAATTTAAAGCAAATCTTCAGCGCCTACAGCCTCTCAGGTGCCTAAACAAGTTAGGTGAAGTTTTTTTTGGCTCTTTGTCCTCTACATAGGCATCTAAGTTCTGCATAAGTTGCACTTTAGGTGCCTTGCTGTTTTCTTTGGATTTTGCCCTCAGCTGTGAGCGGGAGCRCAGGTTTGCTCTGGCACGTGCTGTTGTAGGACAATGTCACTCATTGACTACATCCCAGAAATCCACTCCCTGTTGCCTCCTCTTCCCTTCCATCTCTTAAACCTCGTGACAGTGGTTACAAAACTCTACCTACCGTTCTGTTACTGCTCCCTTGCAACCAAGCCTGTGAACTCAACTTCCCAGTTGTTTGATCCAGTTTAAATCCACATCTGCCAAAATTGTTCTCTCACTGGTAAAAACWCCACCTTCTGCTCAGCTTCTCCACCCTTCCCATGTATATACATATGAGGTTCATGCTTCAGTCTGGATTATTTGTCTACTTTAATAATAAACCCAATAAAAATGCTGCTCTTCTCTTTGAGGTGCCACCGTCCACCCCGGGCTGCTGCAGAGCTGAGGAGCAGCCAGGATAGAGAACTGAAAGGGTCTCCTTGCTTCAGGATTTGGGTCTGGCATGACACAGGCCACAAAACCTGGGCTTGTATGATAACAGTCTACAGTTGTTTAATGATGGCTCCTTCCCCCTACGGTTGAGGATCTCTGCAAGCTTTATTTTAGCCTAATTAATTTTCACTCCTCTCTGCTTTCATGGTTGACCTTTTCCATCAAGTCTTACAGAACAGATGAATTGTCTGTGAAACTGAGGTTGTTCAGCCATTATCCCCTATAGTTGTGCTCCTTTCCTCTTCCCCAGGGAAGCAAACCCATCGAAGCAAGCTGTTTAAGATATTTGCAAGGGAAACTGTGAAGTATTTGGCCTTGTTTTTCAATTTAAATATTCTGGCACACAGCATAGGCCAATTAAAACCCCATTTTCATGGATATTTTATATGCCGTCCTTGTATAGATGCACATACAATGTAAGCCACTGCTTGTTTTAGATATAAGTGCTAYACCGTAATAATCACTTATCATTGCTAGTCAAAAATAATTCTAAACAGACTCAGATTTTGTTTGCTGGGAGAAACATTACTTACCCAGGGGAGAGTGCATGGAGGGCTTGCTGCTTGGGAAATGGCAAATTGAGACATTTAATTCAAGCAGAAGTTATTTTTATTGTTGTTGTTGTTTCTGCACAAGTCCTATAATTTATGCAATAAATTGGAAATAATACAATATCAAAAGGATTTTTAATGGATTTAAAATGAAGACAATTATTATGGTATCAGTAGCCATTGACACATAACTGCAGCAAAGTGATACAGCAGCGTCTCACCCCTGGAAACTATATTTGGTGTGGGAACCTTCAGCAGGGGTGCTAAAGAGTCAGAGGAATTATGAAAGAAATGACTACAGAAAATGGCAGAACTGTCACGGAGGGGTACAGAAAGCACTGGAGACTCTGCACCTAACTGTCCCCACCTCCAAATGCGCAGTTTTCTTACAAAATTTTTTTTATGCCTCAGTGTAGTTCCCTGTGGACTAGATTTAAAATTTGGTAGAGCCAAACCATGGTAGCCTTTGAGTGGCTGTTTTGCAGTTTATATTGCCCTTGTGCCTTGCTGGTAAATACAGTAATTGCTTGTTATGATTTCTGTTTGTTCTTTGTGAATGTAATGACATGTTTTTACAGATAGCTACAGATTTATTTATAGTCTAAAAGACTTAATTAAGAAAAGTAACTTCCTCTGCCCCAAATATCTCAGTACTGAAAGATTTATTCATGGAAGTAGGCAAAATAAAATCACATTAGTAGACAGTTCACCATACCTGAGAGATTCAAAATTATGTATATATATTTTTTCATCCTGAAGAATGATTGGAGATGTGAAATTATATACAGGCGTGACTCCATCATCATTAGGAGGAAACCAGCCTCATCTAACAGTGGGCAGGAGGGGATGAACATTTTATTCAGCCAAAAGAAGATGGTAGATAAATTACATCTCCCTGAATTTGATCAGGACAAGGAGCATGTTTCATCTTGTGAAAGGCTGGGTAATATCTTTAATAACCACAGGAATTAAGACTTTACACATATATTTCATATAAAGCTTCACCTCCATCAGGGAAGGAGTATTCAAAACCAGCCCACGGGGAAGAGGAATATCCTGATTAATGTCRCTACCACGTTTTCTCCGAGGCCGTGGCTGCGTGAGCAGCACTGGGATGCGAAACCAACAGAGAACTCAGTGTCTCCCAGCAAACCCTGTATTATTATAGTAAAATTACTCCTTGCAAGAGAAATAAGGTGTTCCAATAAAAGTGCCATTTTGTCAGGGCTGCTGCTGGCCCAGTAGTGCCAGACAGAGACCCCAGCTCTCCGCACCCATAACCGGTGTCGTCGCAGTGCTGGCAGAAGGCTGCAGCGCGGCTCTGGCCTCAGATGCCGAACGAGACCAAGAATAGCACTGGGTGGTTCACTGTGTGCAATACTGGAAAAAAAATTGTATTTAAATCCAGTGTTTTCCAAAAGTAGCTAAAACCAGGAGGTTATAAATTATTAACCTGTAAGGCAGGTTTAGAAGACTGCCACTTGTGTGTCCTGGAAATAGTGTCTGCTACCTTTTTGGGACGGAGCAGAACCTTTCATTTAGTTATTGCTTTCCAGCTGAATTTGCAGCAGCTGCTGTTTATCTAATCCTTGCAGCGCATTTTCCCTCTAGAAAAAAAATAATCAAAACAACCTATTTTTTGCCTCATTATTTAACTTTTTGTTGTGTTACCAAGATTTTCATTACTTTTAGGTTGAACCCATCAAATCTCTACCTGCTATGTCCTACCACTCTTTTGCAAGACCCTTTCCCATCAGAGAAGAGGAAGGGAGGAGAGAAATGTAATCTGTGGTTAGAAACAGCCAAGGCTAAGAAGCAGAGGCTACTTACTACTACTATTAGTGTTTCTTTTCCCCCCTCTGAAGTCAATTATGTTCATTAAAAGAAAAATACTTTTGATGGAAAATGTATCTATCTGCTATGGTTTACCTGTTAATGCCTAATATAAATTTCTTTTGCTTTAAAAATGTAAATTTTTAGTTCCATAGTTGGTTTGTGGTACTGGTTTATGAAGGCAGAATACATAAGCAGAAAAAAAGGCATATACTCATGATAGGGAAAGTCAGGATGAAATTATGAAAACAAACCAACTTGTAGGCGTTTAACCTACAAGAAGGACATTGAGGTGCTGGAGCATGTCCAGAGAAGGGCAACGAAGCTGGTGAAGGGTCTGGAGAACAGGTCTTATGAGGAGCGGCTGAGGGAGCTGGGGTTGTTTAGCCTGGAGAAAAGGAGGCTGAGGG
>JASVER010000004.1:4152731-4178760 GCA_030449065.1 Oceanodroma leucorhoa
GGTGCTTCGGGACATGGTTTAGTGGGCATGGGTGCTGGGTTGATGGTTGGACACGATGATCTTGGAGGTCTTTTCCAGCCTTGGTGATTCTATGATTCTATGTTTCTAACCTAAACTCCTGTTTGCAATGTGGGTAACTTGAGGATGAGAAACTGCAGGACCCTGACAGGGTGGGTTACCTGCMATGTTGTCCCTAGAAATGTGTGTGTGTGTATATATTTATGAACAGGTATGAAGGAAGGAAAGCATGTGCGTAAGCTTTATGACAAGTAGCATATGATTTATTTTTATTTGTGTATATTGTGTATTAGAATGGTCAGATTAGATACAATAGATATCAATGACTTGGAACTGCACAGCTGAAATTGTGACAGCTTCAGGGGTACAAAAAATGAGAATTTTATTGCATTAAATATGGAATGAAGTAATGCAATTAGTCAAATATTCTTTCTGTTTTGCAATTTATTATTACTTTCTATTTAATTTGCCTTTGCTCCCTAMGTTTTCAGTTGCTAATTTTTAAATTCAGGATGAACAAAATTGTTGATGGTCCAAGCTATTTTCTGAAGTATTAGAAGAGAAAGTGTAATATGTAAGAAATATGGCTATACAGCATATCTGAGGAAATGCAGATCGAGGTCCAATTATTGGTAGACATAGGTATATCAGTCTTTATCAGCACATCCTGTGGGCTATCTTCCCACAAACAGCTTAGGCGTTAGTCTCACAGAAGCAGTATATCATTCCCTTCCTCTGTTTATTTTTGGCATCTACATACCATAGAGGATATTTGTTTTTGTAATACCGTAATGATGAAATAGATTTACTGGCTGCAGTCACAAGAATGCTAAGCAGATATTCATTTGTTTAATCTCTGCAGCTTTGTTGTAAAAAGTCATAACTGTCTTGGACAAATTGTTATGAAAAATTTGGACATTTAGGTTTATGGTTATGGAATATTTTTATAGCACCCAAAAAGGTGTGGGAGATAGTGTGGGTGCTCACAGCTACAGGACAACAGTAGAGAAAAAGTTACTAGTGCCACAGGTTTCATGGCACAAACAAGATACCCACAGCAGTGTGCCCTCRGGGCTAGTAGGACAGGCTGGCTTCCCCCTTTGGGAGCTATTGCCCATGTGGGTCCTCTTCAGAGGAAAGTGCCTATGTTAGGCAAGGTAGCTATATGCCAGAGGAAACAAATCACTGAGCAGTTTTTACTTTTCAGCACCTAAGGTGGAACCATAACACCGGATCTGGGGTTCAGCTATATGATGCCTCTCTTCTGTCAGGACGKTTTTTTTGGCATTACCTTCCTTAATGGAAAGATACACCTTTGATGTGGCAAAGACAAAGAAAAGCCACGGTCCCAGATCACCACTGATATAACCATTACTTCTTTAACTATGAGCCCAGACTCAGCCTATCTAACTTTAGGCACTTAATGAAAGTGTTCACAAGTCTGTACAGAAAGTGAATATCCTTCTGCAGAGAGACCTACAGCAAGGGTTTCTCACTTGAGCTCCTCGAGTAAAGCTTTTGAAGTGGAGGGGGTTAAAAGCAGGTCGGTGTCGCAAGGCAGCCCTGAGTAGCAGGTCAGACCTGCAGCACTTCTGGGAGATCTGCTTTATTCCTGCCTCCGTGAGCTGAGCAGGCTCATCCTGCAAGCAAATCAACCCAAAGCTGAAGATGCAAAGAAGTACAAGAAAAGAACAGCATGCTGCTCCATCTGCTTTGCTTGCAGTGCTACCACACTTTTTTTTTCCTCACTGCTTGGAGTCTAACAAACCCGAGAGATACTAGATACTGCTCAGACTCAGACGAGCTGTTTTGATCTGTCACCGTCTGCTTGTCTGCAGCTCAGGTGCTAAGTTTTCCCTCCTGATTTGCCTGTAGTAATTAGGTCAACCAGCTGCTGCTTCTACGAACTAATTGTCAGCATCGTCCACCTTGTTTTCCTCCAAAGAAACAAAACCAAGGTGAACAAGACAACTCTGGAAACAAAGGGTGCCATAAGAAATAGGACTTATCTGCCTCTTTTTGCTTCATCTCTACTGTTTTTACCCTAGTCTCAATATTGCTTGTGATATTTCTTCCAGCGTATTACAGAGGACCCTGTAGTACATGTGATACCTATGGATTTATACCACATTGAATATGTAATTTTTTTTTGTTTTGTTTTGTTGTTGTTGTTGTTTTTTTGTTCTGCTCTTTCACTAAGCATTTTCATTGCTGTTTTTTATTTTCTTTAACCTTGCCACTAGATACAGTATTGATGAGAGAGAAGCAGGCAAACATGTCCAGCTGCTATAGCCATGAAATAAGCTTCATTTTCCAGCTTATTAACTCTGACCTGAAGGGCACTTGTTGCAGTTACCTTTTTGAAGGTAATATGCTGTCTGTATAAAGTATTTAAACTTTACAGTTTCCTTCTGCTTCTTCCCTTGAATACTCCTTTAGAATTGATTAGGATTCTGCTAACAAAATAGGTTCTTGTTACGTTTATGTAAAAAAAAATCACCTTACCAACACAGTAATATTTTGCAGAAAGGCAGGGTTTCYGACAAAATTGGTTTTGCTTCAGATTGGTGACTTGGATTTATCCTGTGAGCGCTCTAATCATGTTGCTATTGCCTGTCCCCCAATAGCTGTCTCTTACTTTTTTAGGTGAATAGTGTCAAAGAGCYTTGGCTTCATCCCACCGGGGAACTGGAAAATAATCTGTAACCTCAGCTTGAAGAGGAAATTCTTCTCTTCCTCCAAATTTATATTCATAAAATAAGTGACAATGGGAACTGAGCAGTACATACTTCAGACCAACACAGTGGAGAAGATTTTCAAGAACTTTTCTAAATTACACCTGCAGATTCACAGGAACGTTGTTATTTAGTTTGGTAGGAATGGTATAGCCTTAACTGACAAGAAAGACTCCACTGCTTTAAGTACTCTGTAGAGAAGTAATAAAAGATGGCTCCGTTTATAGGGCTTGTGGTGTACATGGCATCTGAAAGATGACAGGCAATTAGAGGCAAGTGGGAATAAAACTGAAACAGTACCGCTCAGCATTTGATATGCAGTAGATTTGAAAAGTGGAGGGGATAATTTTTATCATCAAATTTGGGATATAGTATAATGCAGGCCTTATTTTTCGCTCAGGTRATTTGTACACGTATGTTTAGTTGCTGCTGGATAGCATTTGGCATAGGCAAATCTTTGTTTATTTTGGGGAAAGTAGGATTTTCAAAAGTCTTCAAAAAAGTCACCTCAGAAGTAAAAGAAGTCAGTTTTTTTGTATTGTGGTGTTGTTTTTCTTTTTCTTTTTTTTTTTTTAAACTGGCCTTGTGAATTCCACATTTGAATAACGTGGGGTTTAATTGTTATTTGCTTTATCGTTTATAATGTTAACATCAGTCAGCAGGTATTATATGTGCTATTGCCTGTGATCTCTGAGTGACAGGGTTGAAAGATCGGGTTGACATTAGCAAATGATTCCATCTTGCAATCATGTAAACACATGTTTAGCTTTACATCCTTCAATGGACAAGTCACGTGGATGAGTATCTGCTGTGTCAGTGACTCAAGATTATTTTCTTCAGACAATGAACGGCAGTTGCCCATCAGAATTTTTATGTTGCTCCAGTATCGTAATCTATTGCCATTTTACTAGTGTTTACTTTCAATACACAGTTTGCTGGCAGTGAAATAATTTTAAACAGAAGTATAGATTATATCTACTCTAACAACTTTATCTCCACAATAAATATATACAAATTTCAAAATTCATCACTCTGTAATTTTCATCTAGTGCTTAAAGTAATTACACATTCTGTGGTGATAACACATTCAAGGTTTGTTGTTTTTTTATGATACCACAAGCTGGCGAGACACCTAGATCAGGCGTGTTAATGCTAATTGGCAGATAAAGCATAAATCTGAGGGAGTCTGGATTCCTGCCTTTTTGCCAGCTTTTTGTTGATTGGAAACTGAATTCTTTTTATCTTAGCTTTTGCTATTCAAAAATGCCAGGCAATTCACTGCTGTCTTTCCTCTGTGCATTTTAATCCATCAGTTATGTTAGTCCTTTAATGCCTTGTTGTTTGTTTTTAATCTAGTAGACTAAAACGGTTTTCTTTTTAACTGCCTTTTAAAATCAATCATACAGGACTTCCTAACACAAAAAAACAATTGGCTCTGATGACATAGCTATAACACTGATGAGGTTTTTGTTTGTTGTTTATTTATAGAAGTGCATGACCTAGTGATAATAGCAGTGATAAACTTCATTTGAAATACAGTATTCTACCTGCTTGTCAGGTGAATATACTTGGTTATTGCCTCTATAGTTCTTATATCAAATATTTCAAGCTTTCTGGAAATTCATCTCCCTTCAAGAGTGTGAATCGTACTCCAAGACCTGATCTCTAACTACCCTGTGGTCTGAGTATATTCACCCTGTATTCTTTATTATCCTTATTTTGATTCTGCAAGTAAGTATAATTTTAAATGAGATGAAGGACTGCAGAGCCTGCTCTGAGGTATGCATGGCATGGATCTTCTTGAAAATAGTTCAATAACTTATCACAGATGGAAAAGGTTGGAAGTTTCTTTCTGAAGTCAGGCTTTTTGTGAATTTAGCCCTGATCCTCATGAAAAATACCTGTCTGTAGCTGAAGGGCTGTGTGATCCCACTAGATGAGGGTGAATGTGTGAAGGCAAGGTCATGAAGCAGTAGCAGATGATCATAGAAGACAAAATGACACAAAGGTTATAGATAATTGTAAGCAATCAAGACAGTGCTTTCAAAACTTACTGCCTGCAGATTGAAGAAGAGATCCATTGGTGTCTACTGAAAATAATGCTATGGACCCAATGCATACCTCAGGAAGTCCCTGTTGGATATTTCCCAGAAACCAAGAGAATACACTGGGGAAAAACACTATATTTGCTTTATTTCTTCTATTTTCTCATGAAGCATCCACTGATGGCTGCAGTTGGACAGAGGGAAGTAAGCGAGGTGGACTTCTGAGCTGGCCAGTGTGGCTGGTCCTATGCTTATGACCACCTGTCAGTGGAGGGGCAGTAATTGACTTTGTACAGTTTGCCATTAAAATGGAAGAAAAAAAAAAGGGCGCTGATGAGAATAATTCACCTTCAAAAGATGGAGCAACTTCCAGCTGCCGTATCTGCTGTCGGTTGAACCTGACCAGCTTGTGATTGAACAATCTGATGCTCACCATAGCACATAAAAATTATTATGCTCCTTTCAAAGCAGCAGCAGCCCTGAGTGTCTTTGTTCTTCTTTTCTGAGACGGTGTCTCATAATGGTAGAGTYGGCATGAAACAGTTTCCCTTGGCTACTGAAAGTTTGTCTCAGGTAATACACAATGTGATAAAAAAGGAAATAGAAAAAAGAGGTTTAAAGTTGCTAATAGACCTAGTGAGTGCCATTTGTATAGTATGCAGACTTGAAGAAGGTTGTCAAAATTAACCCCTACRTTTTTATTGTTAATTCATCGTGTACTTTTTTCAGTGAGTTTTAAGACTCCATATCACCGTTTAAGACAGTGATCCGTATGTGGTAACATCAGACAGATCTACCAAATTATTTAAATCTTAACTTGCAGAGCTGTGGCTGCCAGTAGACAAATGTCCTATCCATTGTTCAGGGGAAATCAAACCTTCAGGAGGTGTGAAAGCACCTGCCAGAATTGCAGGTTTTTGGTGGTAGCAAGGGAGCCTCCTCATTACAGTGCAGACCAAGCTCTACAGCCAGCTTTGGTCATCTTTGACACTAAAATCCTCTATGTGTTTGTACTGTACAGCTATTGCTATTGATGTGATTGAAGACCACTTCCCTGGGCAGTCGTCTTCTAGTAGAGCATCATATGGTCTTGATTATGCTTTCTGTGGTCTCTCAGGGGCTCCTCTGAGCAGGGGACTGTGGCTTGCAGCATTTTGCCATCTGTAGCACAATCAAATGTCTTTTCTTTTGGTCCATGACTTTATATACAAGACAAAGACCATGGCTTTGTGCTATGTAATTGTGTTGGTTGCAGGTAAGCCTGGATTTCATGCAAGGGAGGACTTAGTTGTGTGACTCTCAGCTCAGTGCAGACAAAACTATGTTGTAATGAATGTAAATGGAATTTTTAAAAAGTCTCATTTTGTCAGGATTTTGGATGTACCAGTGATACTTGGGTGCCAGTATTTGCAACAAATAAATTTACCTCCCAGTTGAATTTTGTTCTTTTATTCCTCCAAAAGATGGAAGAGCATTTAGTTACAACTAAGCAGATATCTTAATTCAGTTTGCTTTTGGCATCTGTTTGTTTAATATGAGATTTTAACAAAAACATACCTCCCCTACCACTTTTTTTACACAATTGATAGATGCAGGTTCAATTTAATATTTTTATTGATACAGTATTTTATTAATTTGTGGTGGTGCATTTCCCCCCTTCCCCTGGGCCACYCTCCAATCTCACGAACTCCTGATAAACTTTGGCCTTCTTGTAATGAATTGGGCAGTGAAGCATCCCTTGACTGTTCCCAGACCTCTTGCATGGCTGAAGTGAGGAACAGCACTGACCCTACCAGAACTTCCGCTACCTAACCAGGTGGGGGACAAAGTTGGGGATAATCCGTCATTCCCTGACACCCCTATCTGAGTTGTAACTCGTGTGGAACGGCACCATTGTTGTTGAAGTCCTGGGAATTGTCACGGATGACTAAAGCCAATCACCTGGCAAACCTATAAACAGTGGTCCTAAGTGAGATCCTTTGAGCTCTCCTGGACCGCAGTGGGCTGTGCCCAGAATCTCCCTCTGAGTGGGACGCCTCTCAGAGTTCGCTAACTCTCGAGTTTGTGATATTCAGAGGACCATGGGGACCTGAGCTGAAACACTCCTCGGCCGAGACACTCCTCGGGACTCAAMCCTTCGCCTGTTGAGAAATGCCAAGGCATTTAATGTGAGTATTTCACAGACTCGAGGGGAATTTTTAGCAGGTACCTTTATCTAGCTATGGTCCTTTATCCTTTATAAACTTTTCTAGCTTTGGTACCATATATATATGAGTTGATCTAGATTGTTTGTGTGTGTGTGTGTTTGTGTGTATTGATTTAGATAATCAATGATAAGCACAATCTGTAGTTAAGTTGCTTTAGTAGTTGCAGTAACTTGTAACTGCCAAATTGGTTAATGATTAGGTGTTGTTAGAATCTTATTATGATTTACCTCAACACTGTGAATGAACTTTAAATTGCTGCTAAACGCATATAATCCCTTAGGCATAAACCATTGCCCAGGTCTGAGACTAGGGGTAGATCCAGCTGCACCTAGATTCCTCTCTGAGAAGTTTAGAGAGCAAGGGGGTCTACTGTGAACCTCGTGACTCAACGGGAGGGTCTCCTTATCCCTTTTGTATTAGACACAAACCGTTGTCCAAGTCTGAGACTAAAATTGGATCCAGACGGGTCTTCTCTGAACCTCATGACTCAATGGGAGGATCTTCCTTACCCTTTTGTCCTCGGTCTTTCTATAAATCATTCCAACACAATTCTGACRTGATTTTCCCTGTGTATACTTAATCCATGTAATAAGTAATAGAGTGAACCTTGCCATCCAATTCTGTTAAGTTGTGCTTTTATAAATGTCTATTAAAATCACCTTTGCTGATACCTTTGCCAGTGATTCTTTAAGCAGCCTCAAAACCACTCATTTGTGACAAATTGGTGTAGTCAGCAGGATCCTAAATCAGTATTTTGCAGCAAATTGGCGTAGTTGGCAGGATGGCAAGCAGTATCTTTTCTTCACCAACCAGCACCATGTTGTTGATTTCAGTTTTGCTGCATTGGATGAACCTATTCTCTTCTTCAACCTGTCAGCAGTTTGTTTTATACATGTTTCTGAATAATGCCTAGTGCTCTGTTCTCTAGRCAGTGTAATATTTAAGCCACATGTAGAGTAAGGTTAACTTATTCTAGGAAGAAGTAGGAACTGGTTAACTTACCATTACCTACAATGTGCGGAAACCATCAAATTTAAATGATAATAATAAAAACCAAGCATTTTGTGTTTCTTATGGAGCTGGGCCATATCTTGAGCCAGAGTTAGGTTGGAACCTAAACTGTAAGGGCTGTAACCTTGCATCTTCCCTCTTGCTATCACTGCACAGGTCTCCTGTTGGTAACTCATTTGTACTATGGCTTTTTACTTCCCTTGAAGGCAGAATAGGTGATTTACAAAGAGGATCGGGACCAGAATTAAATGTGGCTTCAGAAAACATGCCAAATTTTGAAGGGTTACTGTATTTGGTAAGGTCAAGGCAGGTCTAACTTGCATCTSAAGTGATGGGGTTTGGGTTTGTTGTTTTTTTGTTGTCTTTTTTTTTTTTTGCTAAGCACTTCTGTTTGCTTTCCCCTGCTTAAATTTTGTCTTTGACCTCTTTCTTATTGTCAATTAAATCTCTACATATTGTCAGTATCACAGATTACAACTGTGCAAGATTACATATAGGATATAAGATACCTGTGTATGAGGTCATAATTGTACAAGCTCTTCCACCCATCTAGGCAAGACTGTCACCTCAGTGCCTAAGAAACCTGAGGCAGCAACAGTGGAGCAGTCATCTAGACAAGTTGCTGCTGTAATCACATGCAATCCCAGCCTAGGCCCAAGAATCACGGGTTTATATTGATTATTTTAGCAGTGAATGAAATTTCACCAGTTTTTTATTACAGCAATGCCTAGTAGGTTTCTGTTTTAGAGGAGGAGGACAGGGCTAAATTCATGGYCTTACTGGCTCCAGTACTGTTTGAAACTGAAGGCACAGCCTCCGGGTTTGTACACACAGATAATATGTACAATAYAGCACTTAGGGTGCTGCAATTTCATTTGAATTTAAATTGAATGTAGCATGAAAATTGTTACAGTGATAAGTTCTGTGTACAATATACCTGCATACAAGTGTGAAGCCTAGTGAAATAAATTCCCTCATTTTGTTCTGTTTCATCGAATCATTCCCGATGAGTGGTCCCTCTGCAATCAGTGCCACTGATGGAAGTGGTGCTGGGAACTGCTGCTCCTGAAACAGATCTGAATCAGAGGAAAAGTGCAGAACCTGGGTCTGCATCTTCTGCCTTAACTGGTAGTCAGAGGATTTGCAGGGTTTCTTCTATACCTTTATTTGGCATACTAGGTACAGAGGAAATGGTAGACAACAGTGATTCTGAAACTATGGTCTGGAGAGTCACAGAAAATGGTCCTTCATGGTCTAGCAAGCCATGTTAAAGACTAAATGTTGTGAGTTAATCAGTTCCATGAAGTTTCACTGCTTATTAGTGTAAAAAGTTTGTGTTGACAGTGGCTCAGTCACCCAAAATTATGTGAGTCTCTTAAGCGGTGAAAATCCCTTAGCCCTGCAATGGAATCTTGCAAACGGGGATGGAGGGCAGGTACGCAGAACATGTGGGTGAAAGTGAGACAACAAACGGTGAATGCGGTCTCCTCAGGACTAATCTTCCTGGAGGCCTCCCAAAGTCTGAAGGCTCTGACCGTCACAGGTTACATCTGAAACAAGTTCTGTCAGATCATTGCATTAGTTTACCTCATACGCTATTTTCCTTTTACTTGGCTTTGATGTGCAGCCTTTGGCTATGATGCTAATTCTACCTGCAAAGAAAGAAAAGGAAATAGTCTACCTGACACCGGATGGGGTATATTTCCAACTGTAAAGTCAAGTAAATCAACGCCAAGGCTCAGAAGCAGTTTCTGTCTTGAAGAGCTAAGTATTTTGGTTTACATTATGCAAAGAGTTCTGCTACAGGACTACGTTCATTGTGTTCCTCTGCCACTAACTGAAAAGGAAAAGCAGTGTTTTGTAACCATGACATACCCTGTTATCTTCCCCAAGTGATGAGCTCATCCAGATTACTCCAAGGGGATACTTATATTTTATCAGTGGCGCCTTGTTGCACAATTTCCAGTTTCTTTCTTGAAGATACAATAAAAGATTTATGTCTGAAGGACTATGATGTGGTTTCCATCTAAGAGCAAAACAATTCCTTCTAAAAAAATACCATATCCCCAAATGATTTCATAATTGCAAACAGTGTTGATGAGCTCTGTGGCTTAAATGAGTTTATAACATATTTGCTGTGTTTTCTAGTGAATATTTTTTGATGTGCTTAGTAAGGAAAATAATTAAAATCCCCCTGCCATTTCAAATTGACACAAAATAAATGTGATCCATTAGTTGATGTCTACTGTAATAAGTAATTTTTCTCATTTCAGTCCAAATTTTTT
This sequence comes from Oceanodroma leucorhoa, assembly GCA_030449065.1. NCBI lineage: Eukaryota > Metazoa > Chordata > Aves > Procellariiformes > Oceanodroma > Oceanodroma leucorhoa. The sequence goes on from JASVER010000004.1 coordinate 4,163,033, forward strand.
TTCAAAGATTTCTCTCTCTCTCTCTCTTGCTTTCTTGTATGTGTGTGTGTGTGTGTTAAATAGTTTCAGGTCTGAAAGTCATCCATGTTTCTCATTATCAGACATCAGAAAGGCTTTCTTCTCTTTGTGTTTTCATGCCACTTAAGGATAAGCAAGTCTCAGAATACTGCACGTTTTTGATGTATGGGTAAAATTTACATCTTCTGTTCTCAGTGCAGAAAGCTTATCTGCACTGCAGATCTCAATTGCATATTCTGTTCTCATCCCCTGCACCAGGCTCCGGTTGTTATCACCACAATTTCCACATGCAGAATATTGACAATTCCTGCAGTGTGGACAGGAGAATTGGCCTGTATCAGTAATGTCTGAATGAAGAGACATATTTCATAATATGTCTAGAATTAAAAGAATTTCTGAATCCAGGCTGCTGTCAGAGAAGAAGCATGAGATACCAATTTAAAACACTGGAGAGACAATTTTAGACAACATTGTCTAGTTGGTTACAATTATTTTCTCAAACTGAATTATGGTAGTGGTCTTACTAATTTGGTTATTCTATTTCTTTTTACACTACTAGAATTTGATGTTAGAAATGTGTTATATTTTAGCCAGATTGTGATAATGTGTGTTGATTTTACTTGAAAGACTTTCTGAGTGTTTCWTGGAAATAATTTACTCTATATCAGCTCTGATTCGAGTTATGCTGTTCCCTTATTCTTACTGCTACATACAGTAGAACAGAATGTCTTTTTTTTTTTAGAAACATCTTAGCTGTCTTGGATCAAATCTGTGTTCCTCTTTAGTCAGGATATCTATCATTTAAGAGTGGGTATTCTGAGGACTAAATTAAAGCAAAGCTTGTAAGTTGATGCTCTCAGTATTACCTTGAAGCAGGGAATTCTACAGCCTAGTAAGAAAGGGCATCCCAGCTGCAAAGGTTATGTTGTGATGTTAATATTCTCAGGATTAGTTTCTACCTTTGTATCCCCATGTTACACACAAGAGACACTAATCATTCTGGATCTGGATCAGGGTCTAAATTTTGAAAAAGTTTCTGAACCTTCACATTTTCTATTTTTCATCAAGGACTTCCCCAGGTCTCCTTTATTTTCCCTTTGTTTAATTTGTGCCCACATTAAGCCCTAGCTGGTAAATATCACCATTAACTGCTGGCAGAATGGGTAGAAATGAAGGGAGGGTTTTAACTTCAGACTGGAGGAATTTAGCAAATAAGGCATGGATGCACTGTCCCTTTTAGCGATTCACTGTGAGAAGTTAGTGCAGCACCTTCTGAAACCCAGGCTTGGCAAGGTCCTGTCATTTGGGGAGATGACTTCTCTGGGCACAGAAGTTTCAGGTAAGATGGATCAAGGTGGTTGTGTGATGTGTTTGCACGGTAACATCTCTCTGGTACTTCAGATCTGGAGGGTGCTCTATAACTTCCACAAGGACCAAGGAAAGCTATGGCCCAAGATAGAGCAGGGAAAGAATAGTGAATCAAACTATAGGCTTCAGAAAAAAACAAAAAAGCTTTTCAGCTTCTTATTATAACTCCCAGAATACTGCATGCCTTTGCATTCAGATTCCTCATTCATGTAACCAGGATTGCAATGGGAATGGAAACAACAGAACATGAATCCACGGAAACAAAGGCGTTTGTATTATTCTGTGTGGCCCTCAGAAGCTGCAGTTTGGATATAATTATGACTCAAATGAAAGGACATTAACAAAGCAAATGAAATATTTTGTCTCCGATCTGTTCCAAAGAAAGCTTTTATGATTGCAAAGTTCATAGATAGCTTTGGTCGTTGGCTTTCAGAACACTTTATTTAAAACAGGTTATTTACCCTTATGAACTCATCTATCTTTACTGGCATCTGAAAAATTAGATTAAAGATGTCTATTGTATAGACAGTCTGTCAAAATCAAGTAGAAAAAAATGAATTAACATCAGTCATTAAGGATAAAGCTGTGTTACAGGGAGAATTAGGACAATGTTGTGCCATGAGGAATTGCATTATGGATTTACTTTGCTCTTTCAAGGATTTTTGAGGAATTTATGGCAGAGGCACTTACAAGCCTTCTAAAGTAACCTCTGCTTTTAGGTGTTTAGACAAGAGTCTTTGATTCATCCTACCTAGTCTTAGGTTCTTAACTGAACTACCTAAGGTAGGAGTGTAATTGCCTTCATATTCCGTGATAATCCAGGGAGAGACACAGTACCTGAAGAAAGTGAGTCAGAGCTGAGAGATGACTGTGTGGCCAAGAAACTGGTTCTAGGTTAAATGGCCTTAAGAAGGGAATACATTTTAGTGACATCTTTTTTACATCTCACGTAGTTTAATTGGCATTAAGGTAAATGCAGAGTAGTGCCTTTAGTTTTGAGACTCCCCCCTTTGCTACTGGGTACCTATAGTTTAAGGATTGGGTGTTGGTTTGTTTGTTCCCGTATAAACAGGAGTGAGGGCTAGCTCCTGTCCAGAAGAATCTGTAGTTCATCATGTGAATTAGGTGTTGAACTGGACATCTAGAAATAAAAACTAGCTTAGAAACTTAAAGCTTAACTTTAAAGTATTTCAAGTACCTTGACTGTAGGGAGATAAATAAGTGGGCAACACAAGAAAAATCTTCCAGGGTCATATTGCTCAGGTCCTTGCTCTAGCACATACATGCTGTAACACTTGTTATACACTATCTGGGCATGGCTACTAACTGGTCATAGTCTGCTTGCTCAGGTAAAGGCTGTATTCAAATCACATTTTCAGCTTCAGATTTGGCACCCCGAATATTGAATTCTGAAGTGTCCTTGCTAAGTCTGCATTGAGATCCATAGATGTGCAATACTGAGCGAGGGATATGGCTGCTCGGTCCTTTGCAAACACACCTGCGCCCGTTCCCCCTTCACACGCAGCCAGCTGAACGTCAGCCATCCCCTGCCTGGAAAGCGAGCAGTTACAGTAAGTTTTGCAGAGAAACAGCCCAAAACCAATGAAGCTTTGCAGCATTTGGACCAGCACTTGCTTGCATCTAGCTGGCTTGAGGCAGGAGTAAGTCTGACTGCAAAAGGTTGCACAGACGTACCATACCCTGCAGTCAAGCCGATTTCAAAACCTGCTTCAGTTACGACCGCGGTGCTAGTTTGGAGGGCAACCTTCTGGAAACCATTCGTTGTTGTTCAAGTAATACAGTAATTCATTGCATATAGCAATAGGTTGCGTATTGAGAAACAGGCTCTTTCCTCAGCTTATCCCTGATCTTCTGAAAGAATGCAAACAAGTTGCTTTACTTCCTTGTTCTGCAGTTTCCTTACTTATAACAATGACAGCAGGTACCTGCCTCTCATAAAACACCCTGAGAGCAGCCAGTGGGAAGTATCGCATAGGTGGATAATGGGAAGTTTAATTGGGTTTTATCTATAAAGTATTTTGACATCCTGTGATAAAGGCTCTTGACTGCAAGTTATTATTAAAATATTATTAATTTATATTTAGAATTAAATGCATTAAATATTAATTAATTATGATTTCTAATTAAAATTAGAAGTTTTTAATATTTAAAACTCAGTGTTATTCTCTTTTCCAGTAGTGTTACCAGCCCAGCTCTGAAGGGTGAGAGTTTTCCTCTCCAGAAGCTGCCCCAGTGTTACTGGGTGGAGAAGCGGAGGCTCCATGCCATGCCAGATTACATAAAGCGGTGTCAGAGTTGGACTGCTGTCATCCTTGCTGATTTCAAACACAGAGCTGCCACTGGCACATTCACAGTTTGTGCCAGGAGACCAGTCTGAATTAGTAATCACTATTTGTCTTGTGCTTCAGACTGGATGTCCAAATGATTCAGTCCATACATCAGCTGGGTGACACAGTGTTTGAGGTGACTGGCCAGAGGAGCTTGCTGATTTGTAGAACCACAGTTCTGAGAATCAGACTCCTATCTTGCACAGTTTGGTGTGAATAACTCCTCTAGAGTCTTTGTCCAGTGGGACTGTAGACACTGACATTCAGCAGCGTGGTGTGTTGTCTGCTGGATAACAGCCACCTCTGGATGAGTCTTCAGAAAGAAAAGCTGCAGGAATGCCATTTCTCATCAGCTGGTGTCACTGCTTGGAGCCAGATGTTAGCAGCTGGGTGTGGTAGTACAAAATGGTCTAGGAAAGAAAGAAGAAAATGTTTAATAGGAAACATTAACTTTCTGGCTAAGCTATGGGCAAATACAGCAATCCCTTGTTTACAACAATAACTACTGGAAGCTGCAGAAATAGATCTCTGACATTTTAAAGTAGTATGTTTACTCTGTTTGATCAGACAGGAGATAATGTCATATGCTTATTTTACCATAAATACTCCTAATAAAGACTCAGCATTTCAGCTATTGGCAAGAAATAGAAGAACATGAAGTATCTTTTGAATATTCAAACACCAGGGTGTTTGGAAATATGCAGTTGCCTATAATTGTAGTTTGTATTTCTTAAACATTCTTCACAGTAAATGTCTTGATTTATGAATGTGTGATAAACTGATTACTGGAAATCTCAGAAGTAAGACAATTTGCCTTTTCTGTTTCTTTCTAAAATAACCCAGCCTCTGGGAATGGGGAATGTTTATGGTGAACGATGAGGACTATATTAAAAAAAATAAATAAATAAGGAAGTGCTAAACGGCCTTTGGAAACACAGCACACAATGCACACACAGTTCTCCCATGTTTTAGGAGGATAGACATTCCCTTTTTCTCTGAATATCTGAGCATCTCACAGTGGCTAGTGAGTCACCCGACATGAAGCAGGGTAATTCTTGTAGGACCAGTTTGGAGAGTGAGAAAGGAGTCAGTGAGAGTTAAGCACCTAAATATGTACCAGACCCCGGGCCGGAGATGAAAGCAACCACAAAAGGTTGTGAGTGCTGCTGCGTCTGCTGCTGCTGCACCAAGATCCCATGCACCTGCTTATTAAGTGAATGTACAACTCCCAATTAGAGACCAAACTGCTTATATAAATAAAGAGAGTTGGGGCTTCAGAGTGGGATCTCAAACAGCCACAGACCCATTTTGCTAACTGGCAAAAAAGGTTGAGGCTAGCTGGATATCACGAGTCCAGGGTTTGGGCTAGAAGAGTGCTGTCTTCTGTTCAAACTCCTATACAGCCTTTAGCTTTCTGGAGTGAGGAGCCTAAGAATAGATCGGCTTTGAAAAACAGAGCAAAGATCTTTCTCCCTTTTAGAAGAGAGCTGCTGTGGGACAGTGCTCCTTTTCATTATTATTTATTATTCAGCTCAGTGGTTAGTACACTCATTCAGGATGTGGGTGACCCAAGTTCAGTTCCTTCCTCTGCCTGAGGGGCTGTAAACTCGCATCCCATACTTCCTTGGAGAGTGCCATAACCACCAGGCTATGGACTATTCTTAGGGTGGGGGACACTCAGTCCGTCCTCTTGAAGTGGTTCTTCTTTGCATGCTATCCTTTTTCTCCAGCTCAAGGAATGGTTAAGTATGTCATGCAAAATGAGCAGCTTCAGCAGGACGGCTTTGCAGAGCCCTTCCCTTCCCATCCTTTCTTCAAATTTAGCCCACAGTCTAGAGTTGAGATCAGTTTCTTAGAAGTGGGATGTTTGAGTTTGATTCCCCTGGGACTGAGGGGTAAAATGTACCTTCTGTGTTGTGTGTGAGTACTCTGATCACTTAGCCATAAAGGATAAGAGTAAGGATGTATAAAGGACAACCCCTTTGGGATTTAGCTCTAAATGATTTTACAGTGCAGGGAAATTTGTGGTCAAAATGTCAGTGACAAGACTCTCCAAGTGTACAGGTACAAATGTATTTCAAGAAGCAATGCATCATCTGTAAAGGCACACATTTTGCTCTTGCCATCTAGGAAGCTAATACTTTAAGACCAGCATTCTCTAAACTAAAAATTACCATACTGGTTTAAACCGGAAACACATCTTATGTTTTGCCTGTTGCCCTGCTATACAGATCTGTAGATGAGCGATGATGCATGATAAGTCCTTCGAAAATCTTCCCCTGTGTGGCACTGATCCTACGCTACTTAGGAAAGAGCATTTCTAAGTGTCGAGTATGAGGCGGAGGATGGGCAGACTCTGATCCGAGGTACCRTTAAGGTAGCCTAGATTAGAGAATTTCAGAGTGGTTATCCTGGGTTAGTTGAGGTACAACTGACAGCAGAATGAACGTCTACTCCAAGAAACAAATATCAAAAGGATTTAAAGAAAAAGTACTTGCTGGCTGGGATAAGTCCAGGGTCCACACTAGAGTTGACTCAGCTTCAGCACTGATTTGAGGAACAGAAAACTCCCCTCTTCCCAGTGCTGTGGTCACACTGCTGCTCCTCAGGGACCAGAGCTCAGCCCAGCATGGGCAAGCGGGGGTGCCAGCCAAAAATCCCAGTCTCTGCTTGGTGTGGCATAGAGGCCAGGAAGACTCTGTACATAGGAGTTTGCAGTACCAGGAAACAGCCTGTTGGAGTCCCAATGGCAACCTGCTGGAGCTCAGTCCGGAGCTTAGGAAATCAAAGACCCTAATCTGTACTTTATCTCCTGACTGCACTCAGTGTGAATGAATCGCCGTTTCCAAGGAGCATTGGCCCGCCAAGCGCATGAAAGCTTCACTATGTCTGGGAAGCCATGCGTGGATCAGACACAGTCCACTTGAAAGCTAAGTAACTTTTCTTACAATCCTGAGCAATTACATCGAATTGCTCTACCATCTCAAKCATATCTGCTGCTCTTAAACTACCCAGTTACAAGGCTTAGAGGAGATGGATTTTTTTATCGTGTAAACAAATGCAGTAGACAGCACAATATGCCAGAGAGACCAGGCTTCTTCATTGTTTGTAAATACCTTTTTCTCTGATGGCTTGCACTGTTATCTGCAGACTGTCCCTAAAATAAGGGACACATCTAATTAATAGCTGATGCCCAGCGTAGTTAATATTGGTTGAACTGCTGTTCTAATGACCTAGGGTGCAGCTGATAAGCTATTGGGCAACGTATCCAGCTTGTTAAAACAGTGATAAATAGTGTTTCACTTGTTGAAGCCAAATGAGGCTGACTTCTTAAGGTAGCTGAGGCAAAGCCAAATGCAATCTAATCCAAGCCCTGATCTATATCTTATGTGAAAGTTTGAAGATCTCTGATTATCATAGTTTGAAATTACTCTTGATAAGGGTCTACACACTGCAAATTTATAGGCCTGTTGTTCCCACCACATTTATAACCTCATCAAGGTAGGGTTAAATTTTTTTTCTTTTTCTCGYTTCATGAAGAATTCTCTAGGGGATCATTTCCAAGCAATCGAATTTAGTTACTTCATACAATGGTAGGTGAAATTAGTGTGAAGTAACAGGAGCTAGATTAATGTGATTTGAGGAAATAATCCATAAAAATCTTATGAGGCCTTTAGCAGGTTGTAAATTGGATTTTAGGCACAGGGATAGAGAAAGAAAACGAAAAATCCTGAGCAAAATAATCAGTCAGTAATGAGAAGTACTAACATTTTAACACTTCATGCTGAAATAAAATACCAGAGTAAAAAACATAAAATTGACTAACAGCGACATTTTTTAATGGCATGAATAATTAAAATTGTGATTATAAATGTAAATAAATGCCTTCTGCTTTTCTCACGAAACAATTAACCCATCTATCATCAAAGAGCTGCAAATCAATAAAAAAAAGAGATGGAAAGAAAAGAAAAATGTCTCTCAAACAATTGCCCACCCCATCCCTGCAATAGGGAACTGACTTTTTTCATAATCCCTGCAATGAATTGTCATCACRCATTGATAAAGGTTTGTAAGTGGGGAGCAACAGGTTTGGTGCCTTCAGTTTGAGGGGTGACCAGCTTGTGCTAATTGAAAAGGACTTATTTTCAAATATTTTCTACATTTTCTGGAACCCCTTTAGTCCTTCTTTCACTGGGAACGARAAACAAATTTTTGAAAAATTGTGTGCAATCCTATGTTATAGGTGCTTTATGGTTAGGTCAGGACAGAATAAGAAATGCCTGAATCAGCTTGGGATTTTGATTAAAGCCCATCCTTTCTGATATGCTTCGGACAGCTTTCTTATCCAGAAAAACTCCTTGATATCTTACTGAAAATGTCTCACCAGAGAACTAAGAGAATGCCTGGCTGAATTTCATCCTCTCAGCACCAGCATTTAGGAAAAGGAAGGTCCTGCTTTAAAATGTGGGTTGCTTCTCTGAGCAGGGACAGGGCAGATCCCCGTCCCACAGAAACAGCATGTACAGGAAACACAAAGAAAGAAGGAGATCTTTGGCTATGCCTTCATTAGCAAATTAAACAGACCACAGGCTGCTGGCCAATTTTTGTGGTGTGCATGCATTCGTATGGCTAAATTATCTTTCTTCTTCTCCCTAAGAAGCCTGGCCTTATCCCTACTATTTGTTGGGGTTGACCCCTGACCTGTACTACCCTCTAACAGTGTGCTGGCATCAGATGGTGTAGTGATAGCTAGTACAAGTCAAAACTGTTCCAGGGTATACCAACACGTGAAGAGTGACGGTGATCTTGAACCAGATCTCTGTGATCTCTTATTTTACTGCCATACTATTCTGTCCTGATTGTAGATGTCCAAAAGTTAGCTATCTAAGGCTTACCACCTCATTGTAGAGTCCTTTTATAGAGAAAAACTTATTCGCAGGTGGTGATGGATGTCTTCCATAGATGGGCAACTAAAGAAGGTGAGAGGACCCATCCTTTCTCTCCTTTGACTATACAGAAAGCCAATATGCCCAACTTAGATTTAGACATCTAAATTTAGATGCCTCACATTACAGGAGATGTACCCCACTMTATCTGCCCTGAAATGCGAGTTCTTGAAATTTTATGGTCCATGAAATTTTGTCATCATCCTTTAGTCAAGAGGGATGGTCATTAGAAGGGAAATCCTTTCATAGAGGTCCTGAGCATTTTTTTGTAGTCCTGTAGGCATTAGAGCAGGATTGCAGAGTAAGAGCTTTTATTAGCTGTAGAAGCTGTGCCAAGCACAGGCAGGGAAGAGGAGCTGGTGGCACAGACCTCCGGGTTCGGGGTGGCCTGCTGAGATCCTGCCCAGGAGAGGCTTGCAGTGGGGCTGTGCTCTGACTGAGGACCAGAATACACATAAATCTGACCCATTCCTGAAAGGAGATTCCACCTGCAGCAAACAGCAAACGTTTGTGCCAGGTGGTGGTACAGGTTTTCAGGTATGCTTATTTATTTCTCATTCAGTCTCATCTACCCACCAGGGCTTTACTGGTGCATGGGAAGGATGATTTTGTTATATAGACAGTCATAGAATAAACACCTTGGGGAGGATTTGTTTGTAAGGGTATGAAATTGATTTCCTTTCCCACACAGGAGTAACTTTTTTGATATAAAGATATTAGAAGTACACCTTATGCCAAGACAAGTGTAACCATACCAGAGGAAGGAAGGAAGGGTTATGCAGTTCATTTGCTAGGTTAGTATATCCTGAACAGCATTTCCCTTCGTCTCCAGGTGTTTATGGATTTACCGCTTATAAAAAATTATATTAATATCTGAATGCCTTAGAGATGAAGGAGAGTCAGCAGAGCAGGTGCAAAAGAGAAGAGCTGAGCCCTCATGATATCTGCACCTTGCAGAGGTCTGCATGCAGTGAGGGACGCCAATCTGCTAATGAGGGAAAGGTGCTGAGCGCATCACTGAAATTTTTAGTAACTGAATGCATCACAGTAGGGGAAGATAAATAAACTAGCTGAGAATTATAGTAATGGACCTAAATGCTGGCTGGCTGTTTAATAGAGTTTTATGAAATTATTAGAGAAATCCTTTCCTTTCTTTCCTCTGTGTTGGAGGAGATTTAGTTCTAGCCAGAAGCTGGGAAACTGATTTTCAAAGTCCCGAAGTCCCTCCAATCTTCTGAAYGAGGAATGGTTTTCTTGGGGAACAGGGGCACAGAAAATGCAACTGGGCCAGAGCTGGGCCACGAAATCAGCACCTTCTTGGTGAAATCCATATCGCTGCCAGCCAGGTGGAGCATTACACTGGGGATCATCTGCTGGAAAGTCACCACTGATCGCAAGGGTCCTCTTAAAGACCAGAAAGGAGATTTGGATGCATGCAAGAAAGGAAGGAGAGAGGAACAGAATGTAATATGATTAATCTGAGCCTAGGAAGGAGACATGAGCGAAAGATGTCAAATAAGCTGACTGTTGTGAGAAGGTAACACAATATTATCCCAACAGATTAAAGAAGGAAGGCTATGGCAAGCTTCACTGACAGGATGGGCAGCCGTGTTTTCCTGAGTCAGGAGGATCTGGGACACAAAACTGAAAACATTAAGGCCAGTACCATATCCTCAGCCTGCTCTCCCATTTCTCATTTTATTTCAGAACTGCTAGCCTTTCAAGTAACTTATTTTCTTGTGAGGTAGGAGTTTAGCCTTCAGAAAAGCAGTTTAAGTGCAAAATGTAAGGGGATAGATAATTGAATTTTCCAGTTTAGATTTAATCTAATTGTATGAGTTGCTTATAATGTGAAAGGGCAGAAAGTTCCGGAAGACAAAAAGGAGATTTCATGCTAATTTAAAATTAAAAAAGCAAATTCTGAAGACTTTTGGGGGCATTGTTATTTTGAGGAAAGAATAAAACAGAATCTGCAGGGAATGTTTTTAGAATAAACCAGGTAGAGAATGTAATTTGCAAATAAAAGAAACTATGCAAGAACACTGGAGCCATAAGTCCATGAGTTATTATATCTGGCATATTTTGTGATGCCCTTATTTTCCAAGGGGAGAAAGAGTAACACAACTCTTCCTTTCATTTGTACTGCTCCAGTGAGGAACCTTAAGCTGTGGACTTTTTCAGAATAACACATGTTTTCTACTGGGCAGGCAGATTGCATGGGCAGAGCACTTCTGTCCATGTAGTTTATATGAGACTGGAATTTATTAGCACAGTGTTTTTAAAGTGCAATAAAATGCAGTACTCAGATCTCTCTGGGGATCTGTATTATGTAGAGTGTTGTGACTTAAAAAGAAGTGCTGTCATATTGTACTGTACCACCCAACTTGCAAGAGCAACTGTGTTTAGGTAGTTAAAGGAAATACTTTGGTATCTGGAGGAGGGTCCCTCTTCCCCAGCAGACCAAACCTGCAGCACAGCTGAAAGAGGGCTCTTCCTAACCAGGGGAGTGATCCACCTGCCTTGACATTCCCCAGCCAAGTGCTGGATGTCCTCTTCTCAAAAACTGCAGGGGAGGAGGAGATAACACAGGTAACTCCTCTCTGCTGTCAGCGCTTCAGCTACCCAAAGGTAGATGTATGTAATGCCTGTTTGAATGAGAACTGTCCTGAATTTTCCTTCTAACCTCAAGGGTTTATCAGCTGGGTGGCTTGCCCCAGTCAGTGAGGTGTGCTGCTAGAAGCCAGATCACACTGCTGGCTTCTCAGTCAATCCCTGGGGCTCTGTGACAAGCTGGTGGCACATTCCTCTTTTCTCCTGCATCAGAAGAAAAATCTCCTTGGTTAAACTGCCTGTGTGCAAAAACGAAGTTGAGATTTAGAGCCACTCTAAACTGCAGTGGTATTGAGTCTATCTGGGTGACATCCATGCGGCAGAGAGTTGTTCTGGACGTGCACAATTTATCTGCCTGGGTGAATCGGTACTGTACTCGGGGCTGGGCTTCCAAAGTCCTGCGGTGGCTCTGCCTTCAGTTCTACCTTTCTGGTTTTAGCTTTACCTGAATAGAAGTAAACTATTATTAAAAAAGGGAAAGTCGTGTTTGGAGAATTCTGGTCTAAAGAATTTCAACGAGTATCAAAAAATAGGGATATTATGTGGAGCAAATCTATTTGTGAGCTAGTTCCTGCACTGTAATTGCCCTGAAATAAGTAAAACTTACCAGTGTTGCAGATTCTGTTTGAAGACCAAAAATTATTTTTTGTTGAAAGCGGAACATTTTTTTCTTTTTTCCTTTAGAATTATTGAGGTGGTTAGTTGAAGTGTTTCTCTTTGTGAAGATGGAACTGTAATATTTTTTACAGTTCTGCTACTAACTGTGATACTCTAATATAAATACACATATACAATATATATGTATATGTATGTATTAGTGGCTGACCTTGATGAAACGAAGCTGCAGCCAAGAGGTTATTTAGGTTAGCTTTGCTTCAGCTGTGTCTGTGTTGCTAGATTTGGCTTCACTTTTTAATGAAAATGCTAAAGAAATAAGATAATGGAGGCTTATTTCCTTATTAAAGTCGTAGTGGAAGAAATGAACTTTCTTCTCATTTACCTCCTCCCTGAGAAACTGAATATTCCTATATAAACTTCTCAGCAGGAAAGCGTTTAGAAAGACTCTGTCCCGGACCCTAGTTTTTGTTTGTTAAGGAACCCTGGAGATTTCACTTAACTTTATCTTTGTATTGCTTTCTACCCTTCCTCTCCCTCACTTATTTTACTGGGTTCTCCAAGTAGAGAATATCTGCCAGCATGCAGCATGTATCCAGCATATATCGTAGTCCTAATTAGTGTATGCTTGCATTTTCCTTTGGCAAATATCTGTCGGAAAGTAGGCACAAGTTTGCTTTCATTGGTGACTGTGTGAGTGGTTTTGTGTCACTATGGGCTTTGATTCATAATCCTTGTCAAATTTAGCTGCGGCAACTGAAGAGGAAGTGTGCATACGTGCCCACATAAGTTTGTCCTCTCAGCCTTTTGAGCTKTAATAACTGAAGTCACTGGACATCAAGGAATCCAGCCCTTTTAGTGATGGCCTAAGTTAGTGTGGATCCACTGTAGGGGAATTTCAGAAATCCCTCTTTTGAAAGGATTTGTGTTAGGGTTCTAGTTTTATGGCAAGCAATAGTAAGGGGGCCAGTATTTTTTCTGTGCTTACATCCCTGTGTGTCTCGAAGAGCACAGAACATCAGAGCAAACAAAATTAAGTGTTTTATATTAGTTCCTTCTCCTGGCTCTGTCAGCTCCAGAAGATAAGCAGCATAGGAGATATGAGGACATTTTCCCCACTCCACTGCAAGCCCAAGCATCCAGTTACGCTGTTGTCAGTTTTCACCCTCCTCTGGAGTATCAGGTACTGGTCCTTTAAGATACCGGGTATGACACGGTAATCACTATATAAGTTTTATCTTCTTAAATTCCTTTTAGTTATCCCTACTGGGATACAGTGGCCAAGTAAAACGAATAACTTGTACAGTGACAGCATACCAATCTTTATTGGACTCGGTTGAACTGTTAGATCTTTTAATTGTCATCAGAGTGTGAACATGGTATATAATAACACCTGTTCAAGGAAGTATGAGTAGGTCTCAATATTTTCAATGTTCTATTAATATATTTGGGAATTAATTATATATTCAGAACACACAAAAAAGCCCACAAAGATCGTACAATTAAGATGTAAGCATGTCAGGAAACAAAAATAAAGATAAGAATTCAGCTGTAGTGCAAACTTGTCCATAAGGAAGCAAAATCTTAATATGTGAAGCATCAGGCAACCTTAATAGTATGTGGCTTTACCAGCTGTTCCTTTAATTACAATATGGAATTTAGCACACATTAATGGTAAGGTTTTAATCATCTAACCAGAAAAATAGAAAACACTATGGACATGACTATATTTATACAGAATCAAAAATGAAATTGTCTCAAACTTATTTAACCTTCCCTTTTCTGCCAACAGCAACAATAACAGAAAATCATCTGTGTCCTGAGGTTAAATACTCAGTCTTTCAGCCTGAAATGTGAATGTTTTGGCAGTGCTGTAAGTCTATTAAAGGAGAAGTTTTGTTTGAGATTGTTTTGGAACCTAAGCTATTTGGAGCTCTATTAGGCCCCATTATAATGGCGGAGTGTGTGGGCAGATGTTCAAAAGCAACAAGGTTGCCACATCTTACCAGGGTATTGCTCATCAGCTGAGCGATGGTAACTGGCTAGTTGCACAAACTTACCCTCCCTGGTTGTAAAGTAAAACCTATTAGCTTAAATAATGAGTCATTAAACCAAAGTAACTCATTGCTTTTGCTTGTGTGCCCATAATCACAGACTGCTCTGGAACTTAAGTTGTAACTGCTAGGCACTATGGGTAAGTTTTGCAAACTTTTCAGAGTGTTTTAGTGTCCAAAGTCACATTTTCAAAGGTGGCGTGGAGGTTTCACTGGCTTAGAGGTTTAGCTCTCCTGTATCTAAGTGCCTAYACCACATTTGAAGAGGGGACCTCGTCTTTCTCAAGAGGGAGCTCAAGTCACTCAGGCCAGGAGGAAAGTGATGAGAAAAAGCCCTGAGGTTACTTACGGGGAAGGGAAGAAGTGGAGGAAATGACGCAGAGGATCCTGACCGACTTGTGTGGTTGGTGAACTTTGTGGAAAGATCTGGGGAGTCTCCAGTTTCTCATTCAAGGGAGAAATTCACCCAACATTTCCCTTGCTTTGTTATACCACAGCTTTGGTTTCTAAATCATTTAGACACTTTGGAAAATGCTGTCCTAAACGTCCACTCCTACTCATTAAAATCAGTGGGTATCAAAGATTTTTGGTGGGAATGGCAGAGAGGGCCCTTACGAAGTTGCACTCCCCTTGCTTGTGACATGAACAGAGCCTGTTGTGTGAATGTGGTGTTGTGTTCATTCCAGGGCCATCTATTATTCTCTGGGTAACAGAAAATACCATTTATTTCCATTTATGCAGACCGTAAATCAACATGATATTAGCAGCATGTGATCTAATGCTGCACAGTGTGCATCAACATGAGAAGAACAAATCTGTTCAAAGTTTTGGAACACTTAAATGTCCCTTTTTCACTCCCTTTTTCTCCTTCCCATTGTTTTAAAACCATTTAAATAAGACCTTCTACAATCATTACAGGGTGGGCTTTTTCTCTCTGGGGAAGAAGCAGCATTGCTGGAAACTGCTCTCTTCTAGTTTGCAGGGGAGGAAGCTTTTTAACATCTCTCTGGTTTTCTATTATCAGGAGGACAAATATGTTGCAAATCAACCTCCCAGATGTGGCAAAAAATGATGACATTTAACAACAAACCACTGTATCCAAATTGGGAGGTTTTCAGTTATATGCTGGTTTTAATATTGTGAATCCATCTACTACAAAATAGGAGAGAATAATGTCTGGTCATTGGTGTCATTCATTGATTACTAGCTGCTGTTGCTTAAAGAGGAACATATTTGGATGCCTATGAGATTAAGGAGCCAAAATTAACACCCTGGTACTTGTGAGATGACATAGTACCTGCTCCAGGACGTATATACCTGATGGCTCCAGTGACCTCCAGTGAGATTGCTACTCCCATCCCCAAATGAGCAGGCTCTGTGTAGGTGCAGGATGACCTGAAAGATCACTATCTAACTCCAAACCRGTGTGAGCTCAGACTTAGCATGTGTTAGCAGGGCTAAGGCCAGGTCTATGTTCAGGACGGCCAAGCCCAGAGAGTTGTGGTGAATGGAGTCAAATCCGGTTGGCAGCCAGTCACGAGTGGTGTTCCCCAGGGCTTAGTTTTGGGGCCCGTCTTGTTTAACATCTTTATCAATGATCTGGATGAGGGGATCGAGTGCACCCTCAGTAAGTTCGCAGACRACACCAAGTTGGGCGGCAGTGTTGATCTGCCTGAGGGTAGGAAGGCTCTGCAGAGGGATCTGGACAGGCTGGATCGATGGGCTGACGCCAATTGCATAAGGTTCAACAAGGCCAAGTGCCGGGTCCT
>JASVER010000004.1:4179305-4318236 GCA_030449065.1 Oceanodroma leucorhoa
AGGAAAAATTTCTTCACTGAAAGGGTAGTCAGGCATTGGAACAGGCTGCCCAGGGAAGTGGTGGGGTCACCATCCCTGGAGGCATTCAAAAAACGTGTGGATGTGGCGCTTCGGGACATGGTTTAGTGGGCATGGGTACTGGGTTGATGGTTGGACACGATGATCTTGGAGGTCTTTTCCAACCTTAATGATTCTATGATTCTATGACTGAGCTTCTCCTTCCCATAGAGTAGAAAGTCCTGATGTGCCAGGAGCTGTACACATAATGAGGTGACTTAACAAATATACAAGTGCATGCATTTATAGCACTCCCTAAATAGGCTTCCTTAATCTCACTGAAATGCAGTTAATCAAGACAACCCAAAAAGACTTCTATCGTCCTTTAATTCTGGCTAATAAAATCCACTTTATTTCTCTAGTAGTGCTCTCTACTTCATTCCACAGCATTCTTTAATATTCACAGCAGGGTGAAGGGTTCATATCGTTGTTTCAGCTAATTGGTACTGCAATAAAAGAATATGAGACAGAAAAAGATCCTAGAGGAGAATGTTGTAAAAAGAGCATCAGGCCAACGTCTCTAAATGTGCATACCTGGTACAAAAACACCTGTAGCCTTTAATTTAGAGCCTCTCCAGCCCCTCTGGGGTGCTCCAAGGGGAGATTTAAAACATCCCCATCACACTTGGCTGTGGGCAAGTTCTCCTCCCTGTACTTGGTACACACCAAATGCAGCTAGATAGATATTCTATGATTTTATGGGACACATGGCRAAGGATGAAGTCCTGAGTTTGCACCTCTTCTTTCCTGTTAGATTTTCTGAACTGATTCCACAGGAAAAAAAGCATTGAAATTCTTGGTGCTAACTTAATTTTGAGTCTGGTTGCTGTATGTTTCTGACAGGTGCAGAACAGGCTCCAATAACAAGAAGGCTGACAAAAACCAGTCAATTCTTCATGATTTTTCTATCCTTACTGATGGCCGTGTTGGGCTTCCAAACAGCCATAAACCTTTTCCTGATATTTCCAAGCGCAGAAATCTTGTCTGGCAAGAGTTTGAGAATTCTGGAAATTTATCTGTCATTTTCTTGGGTACTTTTTGCCCATGCAAGTCATGCACGGTGGGTCTGACTTGCACTGATCTTATGGCACGTGGTCACATACTTCTATCTAGAAATCTTGTACGTAAATAGGCTGGGGAGACACAAGAGGAGCAAAGCATAGGTTTTCTATCTTTCCTCTAACACTCTTCCCACAGTGGCCTAAAGTACACTGGAGGCTAAGCTAATCAGAAAGAGCCAACCCTTTTGTGCACTGGGAGACATATTTTTTCCCTTGGGAAAGTCTCCATCTTTCAGCTGAGGTAGTTTGACTAGACGGTGGGGCTTCTTTGAGCCTCAGAGACTGGATGGCATAGCTGGGATCCCAAAGTAAAACAGAGTCTTTGATCCAGACAGTCATTAACTGTCAGGAGACACCTAATCTGGATGTCATTATTACTATTATAAACTGTGAAAATATTAAAAATGTAAAGAGAAGAGCCATATCACCTTTCTATATGTTGAAACATTAAAATCTTGTCTCGCAATTCTATGCTGGTGTTTTCTTTTTTTTTTTTAAGTAATTTCATCTTTCAGTTGGAAGGATCAGTCTTTTCTAATAGTACATCCTACTTGCAGCTTTTGAGAATTTATAAATGCAAGTGTTACCCAGGCAATCTTAGCTACAGGTGGTGCAACTGTCTTTGCCTACTCATTTGCATGATTTTTTTTTCCTTTTTTGCTAAAAGCACATATGTTTTGCCTCCATTGACAGGGAGAATAGTAAAAAAAAAAATAGTTCAGTGGCCTAAGGAGTCTGGATTGCTGAATTGAGGAATACCTAAGCTGAAACAGGCACCAGTTTGCTGATTGATTCTATTATGGTTAGGGTACGACACTTTATGTCTCATTTTTTTATCAGAAGAATGTGGATTATAATATTTGAAGCACAGATTACATTGTTGCAAGGTGCTTTGGTCTGCATTTGTAATGAGGGAAATGTGAAGAGCTAATGGCAGCTGAGTAATCATCTCAGACTCTCGACATGACTTGCGCTGCTGCCGCTGTGCAGCTCTTGTTGCTCTCCCCAAAGGACAGAAATAAATCAGTTCTGGGAGGACGTGCACCATCTTTTCTGTGACAAAGCCTGCGTTCCCCGTCGTGTTACCACACTGATGCAAAATGACATCTCGAAAGCTGTCTCAAGATGTATTCTCGCTCCTGACAGACGCAAGCATGGCGACAGGGCCTTATTAGGAAATGTTGAGAGAAATAAGGAGGTTGCTTGAATTGGTGGTAAACTGATTTTGGACAAGTAGCAATGCATTTTACACATGTGGAGCTGGACTATGCAAGTCACTTTCCTGGGATATTTTTCAGGCCAAAGGTTTAGCAAACTCAGGAAAGACTGGACATTTGTGTGGATGAGAAGGTCATCCTGAGCTGCAATAGAACCAGCATGAAAAGAACACAGGCTGGAGATCATTCACAAGATAAAGCAATTTATATGGTATTAAGGTTGCAAACGTTGTGGGAATGGAGTTTTCTGTGTGTGCCAGGCATTTTCTTGCATCTTCTTGCAAAACATAAAGTATTGACTGCTGTTTTGCATCATTGCATTTGATGATATAAACSCTAGTCTGACAGTTGCTTCTATGCTTTCATATCTTTAAAATTTGGGTATTGAAGAAAAAAGTTTTACAGGCATCCAAAAGAGCTCTGATACTAAAAAGCTCTTACGTAGACATGACAAATATGTGACTTAAATTGTGTACTTGAAATTTACAGTAGGAGTCAGATAACTGTTGCAATCTGGCACAGGGTTGGGGGAAAAGTGGGCAGAAGGAGGTGTGGAGCAACAGTTGTGGAGCAAAAATGTTATTCCTGAGAGCAGTTTAAAATCTTTTCTGCTAAAGAAAATTGCTGATGTGAAAATCAAATGGTAAATCTGGTAAAATGGTAAAAACTTTGTCACTCTGTTGTCCATGAAAAGATACATACATTGCTCTTATTAGGGATTTATTCTTTGTGTTCTTGAAATCACAGACAAGCAGTGTATAGCAATAGTGAAGACTCCCATAATTTCTAATATAAGTAGCATGAAAATGGCTACGTCTCTTCTGGAAATAAGCAGGACGTAGGAATGAACATGGCAGTTGGGACAAAACTAAGTCTAATTGTGTTACAGAACAGTGAAAGAAAAGCACTGCTTGAATGATGCAATCATTCATGCGCTATGAAAGGATACCTCTCGATTTTTAGGCATTCATTGGCTGAATATTTTACCAAACATTATTGCTCAACAGACTTTAAGCAGGCAAAGAAACAGATATAATATATAACCTAAGAATATTATAATGATTGAGGTGGAGGTCTGGAAGGTGAAGGGAATGGAAATGGAGTGTTGGTGCCCCTTGGCTTCAGCAGAAGGAGGAAGGTGAGGGTGAAGGGAGGTGTAGCAGTGCAGGCTGTGGTCATGCTGTTGCTTATTTTGCAGTGGCAGCCCTCAGGCGAGAATTGTGACCCCAATGCATGTTTGTGCCTAGCGACAGAGAGAGAAGGCAGGCTCAGTCCTGAAGAGCTGAAGGCTTAGAATTTGAGAAAATAGGGTTCCTAAAGGAAGTTTTAAGAAACAACTGGCAGTACTAATGCCCAAGGCACTGAGTTAGATAGTACTGGGAAGTCTTTCAGTATGTAGAAGAGAGGGAGACACATATCTAAACCTCTCTTTGGGATCTCCAAATACAAAATGTGATGACCAGCACATGCTTCATTCTCCTTGTTGCTACAGTCTTTCCAGACTCTTTGAATGTAATTCATAAACCTAAACTTCACACAATCCCCAAAAACTCAGCTTTCTGTGCCTATCACACAAATTGGGCTGTGAGTATCTTGACCTCTGTGGCTTGCCTTGCTGCGTTGGGCCCGGGGTGAAGCAGCCATACATGGCCCCTGCCCACCACGTGTTTGCCAGTCATAGATCTCCTCTGGAAGCTCAAGGTTCTCATTCGCTTCCCAATAACTGCTGGGAAGCAGGGGGAAAGGCTGCTGGGGATGGATTAGCAACTGCCATAAAAGTATCTGTAAACTGCATTGGGACCATTAAAGACCCTTTGTCCAGAACTCCTGAATATTTTTCCAGAGCTGAAGAAGTACAAATGTGTATTAAAGCCTCCTTTGTACTCTGTGATAAAAGCTTCTCTGGATGCAAGTAAGAATCCATTTCTTAGTGTATAACCTAACAAAAGGTGCTTTAAAAAGGCAAAGAAATACAATAATGCAGAAAACACCACAAGCTCTGATCATAATCTAGTTTCATTTTGCCTTTACTTACAACTATTTTTCCTCCAGCTTCAAACTTTGGCATTTCCTAGATGTGGACTTTAGAGCCAAACTTTGCTAGTGTGAACCTATCTCTAGTTTGAGATATTTATGGTGATGTTGAAATCTTACTACACTAGTGAATGAACGGTAACGTATTTTGTAGGAATAACGAAATCTCAGCAACATGAGACCTCAATAAAGCACATTGTTGTTAAATCTTTGCTGACTGCTGTTTTTACGTGTGAATTATAAGGTGTGCGGATAAGTGAAGTGCGAATTAATGAGGTTTCGCTGTGCTGAAATGAAACTGTGGTGGGACATGAGCTAAGAAATATGGTGTTACTTACTATTTTGTATTCAAGAAATTATGTTTTTTGATTAGCTGCCAGTCAGAGCATGGGTGGCTACACTGAGGGCATCTTTGAAACCATATTTTTGTATGCTTATTCCTGGGGGAGATTTTTATCCATCAGTTTTATTTCCATTAACCAAAGAGAAGGTTGAATAAACTAAATATTTATTAAAGCCTAAGAGGAAAAGATGCACTAGCAGAGAGCTTTCAAGAAGCCCATATCTGCTTGGCCTGCTGAACTAAAGAGACCGTAAGGAAGACCTACTCCATTCTCTGCTTTCCTTCTGTGGTTTTGCTATGGAGTGTCACCCGTATTCCTCTCATTGCTCAACCAACTGCTGGCCAGCAGTGCTGTGGGGCAGGCACGAATGCCTCGTGTGAGGCAATCTGATTTGCAGTTTGTTCAGTGCCTCCTTAGCTGTCACTGGGATACATTGCATTAGTCGGGCTTGTAGGTGGTGGAAGAGCTCATGACCATGATGTRCTGAGCTTCTGTCTGTGTGAGAGGTTGTGTGCAGAGTTTAACCTCTTGATGGAAAAACTCTTTCCAGGTGAACAAAAGTGTTTAGTAAGAAGTAACGGATGCTGCTGCACCCTTGCACAGCTTGGAGGTGGATTTCCAGGATAAGTGTCTCACTGTCTTCTCCTCCAGTCTTTTTGCATTGCCGATGCTGACTGAGGTGTCCGCTAGCTGCTGCAGTCCCAGGCATTATCGCAACAGCTTGCTCTTGTGGGGAGAGAATTCAGAGGGAACTCAGGGCCAGATCATCAACAGCTTTCGCACCCTACCTCTACCCATCCTCTATTCACTGTTTTGCCTCTCCCAGCCTCCATTTACCTGTGGCAAAGTTAGTCATCATGTTACTCTGCCAATCTTCCCTTGCTATCCTTACCACTTCACCACCTGGAGACATCTGTCTGAGCCAATGTTGAAGCTTGTAGATCCATTTGGCACAAAAAGCTCTGCATCCTATGAGCAATCTGCAGCTTCTTTCTTCCAGACTGTGTATGTGGAGTGAAACAGAGCCAGGAGCAGAGTAGCTGAAGTGCATCGGCGCTTGCTTAAATATGTTAGCTTAGCTTTTATTTACTTATTTGTTTCTTTACAGTGGGACAATTCAGCACAGTTGGATTTTTTTAGGTGAAGTGGGGCATGAACCCTGTTATAGGAGATTACATGAATGCTTCTGTAGAAGAACATGGGCTGGAGGAACATTTCCCTCCCCAGCAGATCCTGTAGAGGAACTGTTTACTAGTTAAAAGTTTTCCCTCATCACATTTTGCATCATTGCTTACAATATAGTGAGCCTTTGTGCAAAACTGTGATCTTTTCRACTAACTTGGTATTTTCTCTTTGTGCCATAAACAATTTTACAGAATATAAATGTACAGGTAAAGCTTTAAAGGAGTCATATGCCATTTTACATGTGTGTTTGCTTGGTTTGGGACATGAGCTGAGGGACAGCATGGCAAAAGGCCGAGGAAGTGCTAACAACTCACCCATCCTGTACAAGCATCCCTGAGAAGATGAGTGATCGCCAGCCATGTAATCACCCTCTCGTGCTCTCCTCCCCTCCCCATGAAGTGCACATGCATGCACATGCACAGACAGGCTCTTCCACGATAAATCCTCCACACTTTATTTGGAAAGTAATTTCTCTCTGTATTTCTGTCTCAGGATTGTTGCTTTCTGTGGAAGCAAAAGACTGGAGGGAGGCTTGGCTCTGAAGAGGGAGTGGGACAGTGTGAATGCCTTGGGGTCTGTGTTGGTGTTGATCGGTAGCTGAACAGTTCACTTGGCATATGTATTTGTGATTGCTGGAGTAAGCTTGCAAGCAGATTAGTTTTTTGCATGAGTTTTCACTGGAATAAATGTTATCTTTATTTTTCTTTGCTTGTTTATATGATCTTCTGTTTCGTTTCCATCAGCTGACTGTGGACAACCAATTCTGGGTTTCCCACCTGGCTTTCTGTTTTCCCGTATAGACATGATACTACCTTCTGGACAAGGCTATCTGCCTTTAAGATAGACACAAAATACCAGATGTTTTTGAGAGTTAATTAGGTTAGGCATAACACAGTTTGTCAGTTGTGTTTGTCACAGTTTTTGAAGTTCAGCTACTTCTGGGCAACATCTGAAACAATTCTTTACTTCAAAATTGAGCTGCATCTATTTGGATTAAACAGTATGTGGCCTTTTCCCACTGGTCTGCTCTGTCACTACATTGGTGAACCCCACTTTCTCTGGATTTGGATTTTGGATGAAGCAGCGGTGTTTGAAAGCAGTTTCACAGTGAGCGTGACTGGGTCAGAGTGAGGGCTCTGCTGAAAAGCGACTTTCCTCGCCTTTTCCCACACCACATTCCCATCCTATCCCATCGCCATCCCACCCTGTCCCATCGCATCCCTCACACGATGTAAGCGTTCATGTGGCAGAGTAGTCAGACAGGTCATAGAGTAGATTCAGATAATTTTTTTTGTTTAAGCTTCCTCTGTGCACTAGACAGCTGACAAAGCACTTTGCACACGCTTCTTCCTTCTTCCCCCAGCTTTATATGCTCAGCATGATGTCATATGGTATGGGATATCCCTTTGGTCAGTTGGGGTCAGCTGTCCCAGCAGTGTCCCCTCCCAACTCCTTGTGCACCCCCAGCCTACTCGCTGGTGGGGTGGTGTGAGGAGCAGAAAAGGCCTTGACTGTGTGTAAGCACTGCTCAGCAGTGACTAAAACGTCCCTGTGTTATCGACACTGTTTCCAGCACAAATCCAAAACGTAGCCCCATGCTAGCCACTATGAAGAAAATTAACTCTATCCCAGCCAAAACCAGCACATTCTCCACCCCTTATTCCATACCATTTTCGTCATGCTCRGGCCCCACACTATCCAATACATTCTCATTAACCACCACCCCCCTTCCCATCCTTTGATATAATACACAGATATCATTCCCCTAGTCTATGGACCACCCCTGTAAAATGTCTGTAAAATGTCCATAAATGTCCACAAAATGTCCACTGAGTTCGTTTAGTCCATGACTTTGGGCTCCATTTGTTATGGTGGTCACTCAGGACAGGAGAGGTGGTGTGTTGCATGGAGTTACTGGGCACCAAAGCCAGCTCAGGTCGGGTCACTGCTGCACTTGCACTGCTTCTTGTAAGGCTTCTCCTCCATTGGTTCCAGTGGTTCCTGCTATAGTAATTCCTGTAACATGCAACTCAAATCCCAGGTTACAAGAAATTAAAGGTATATCCATTACAATCTCCACCCCTGGTCCCTTTGGGCCAGGTTATAGGGCTTAACATTGCAATGAACTCCTCCCCTTGCTCCTAGCCTGGCTAGCAACAAGGGGTTTCTGCTGTAGTAATTCCCATAACATGCAACTCAGATCCCGGGTTACAACAATTTAAAGGTATTTCCATTACAGTTGCCACCCTTGGTCCCTTTAGACCAGACCATCAGGTTTAACAGTGCAATGAACTCCTCCCCTTGCCCCTGCTCCAGCTTGGACTTATCCACAGACTGCAGTCCCTTAGGGGTGTCCCTGCTCCAAGTGGAGCCCTATCTATGAGCCACAGTCTCTTCAGGGGTATACCTGTTCTGGCATAGACTTATCCACAGCCACAGTCACTTTGAGGTGCACCTGTTCCAGTGTGGCCTTCTCCATGGGCCACAATGCCTTCAGAGATATACCTGCTCCAGTGTGGCCTTACACACAGCCACAGTCCCTTCAGAAGTAAACCTGCTCCAATATGGCCTTACCCATGGCTGCAGTCCTTCCAGGGGTGTACCTCCCCTGTCATGGGCTTATCCATGGCCACATGCTTTGAGGTGCTCCAGTATGACCTCATGCACAGCCACTGATGCTTCAAGGTGTACCTAGAATCATAGAATCATTAAGGTTGGAAAAGACCTCTTAAGATCATCAAGTCCAACCGTTAACCTAACACTGCCAAGTCCACCACTAAACTATGTCCCTAAGCACCACATCTACATGTCTTTTAAATATCTCCAGGTATTTAAATACCACTTCCCTGGGCAGCCTGTTGCAATGCTTGACTACCCTTTTGGGGAAGAAATTTTTCTTAACATCCAGTCTAAACCTCCCCTGGAGCAACTTGAGGCCATTTCCTCTTGTCCTATCGCTATTTACTTGGGAGAAGAGACCAGCACCCCCCTCACTACAACATCCTTTCAGGTAGTTGTAGAGAGCGATAAGGTCTCCCCTCAGCCTCCTTTTCTCCAGGCTAAACAACCCCAATTCCCCCAGCCGATCCTCATAAGACTTGTTTTCCAGACCCTTCACCAGCTTCGTCGCCCTTCTCTGGACACGCTCCAGCACCTCAATGTCCTTCTTGTAGTGAGGGGCCCAAAACTGAACACAGTATTCRAGGTGCGGCTTCACCGTGTACAGGGGCATGATCACCTCCCTACTCCTGCTGGCCACACTATTCCTGATACAGGCCAGGATGCCGTTGGCCTTCTTGGCCACCTGGRCACACTGCCGGCTCATGTTCAGCCGGCTGTCGACCAGCACCCCCAGGTCCTTTTCTGCTGGGCAGCTTTCCAGCCACTCTTCCCCAAGCCTGTAGYGTTGCCTGGGGTTGTTGTGACCCAAGTGCAGGACCYGGCACTTGGCCTTGTTGAACCTCATACAATTGGCCTCAGCCCAATTGGGAAGACAGTTATTTGGGAAGACGAACACCATAACTCTGAAGGTCCCTACTTCCTTCTTCTTCCTCCAGCTTTATATGCTGAACATGACATCATATGGTGTGGAATCGTCTTCCCGACCTGCTGCAGCATGGACTTTTCCACAGCCACAGATGCTTTGAGGTATACCTTCTCCAGCATGGACTTATCCTTGGGCCGCAATCCCTTCAGAGGTGGTCCTGCTGTGGCACAGATATAACCACGGCCACAGACGCTTCGAGATGTACCTGCTCTGGTGTGGACTTATTCACTGCCACAGATGCTTCAGGGTGTCCTGCTCCCGCGTGGACTCATCCACAGGTCACAGTCCCTTCGACTCCAGTTCACACTGGAGTTCCAGCCTGTCCAGTACAGCAGCACAGAAACAGCAGTGATGCCCTGGCCGTCTGCCAGCCCAGGCGCAAGGCCATTGCTGTTATCAAAATGTTCCCAGGCACAGCAGAGTAAGCTGATAAGCAGTACAGCAGTACAGCAAGCAGCGAAAGCAAAAAGCAGCCACTAACGAGCACTACTCTAATATACAGTAAGGAAAGCAAGCCCCATGGCAAGCACAGAAACCTACCAATTAATAGCTAAGCAGCAATAACACCTATAAATTCAATCTAGCACATTCCAGTCAAACCTGTTGTTATCTTGAACCCGTTGAGCCCCGCATTGGGTGCCAGAAAGGACTGTCGTGGTTTAACCCCAGCCAGCAACTAAGCCCCACACAGCCCGGTGGGATGGGGGAGAGAATCGGAAGGGTAAAAGTGAGAAAATTCGTGGGCTGAGATAATAACGATTTAATAAGTAAAGCAAAAGCCACGCATGCAAGCAAAGCAATGTAAGGAATTCATTCACTCCTTCCCATCGGCAGGCAGGTGTTCAGCCATCCCCAGGAAAGCAGGGCTCCATCACACATAACCGTTACTTGGGAAGACAAACACCATCACTCCAAATGTTCCCCCTTTCCTTCTTCTTCCCCCAGCTTTATATGCTCAGCATGACGTCCTATGGTATGGAATACCCCTTTGGTCAGTTGGGGTCAGCTGTCCCAGCCGTGTCCCCTCCCAACTCCTTGTGCACCCCCACCCTACTCACTGGTGGGGTGGTGTGAGGAGCAGAAGAGGCCTTGACTGTGTAAGCACTGCTCAGCAGTGACTAAAACGTCCCTGTGTTATCAACACTGTTTCCAGCACAAATCCAAAACATAGCCCCATACTGGGTACTATGAAGAAAATTAACTCTATCCCAGCCAAAACCAGCACAACAGCCCATCACCCTTTTTGCTATCCCTTGTCAGGTCTTTTTCCTCATGGCACAGTGCACATGTTGCAGAGTCCTCTCATCTGTGGTATGCTCCCCCTGTAGCAGGAAGCACCTATATGGGTAAAGATATATTTGGCAGAGGTTGCAGGATGAAACACGTGGTCTTGTGACATCCCAAAGCAATGCAACTGCTGCAAAGGTTACCAGCCTGCCAGCACTAAATGACTTCTAATTAGTTTTACAGAACTGCAGCAATAACAGTGGACTCCTCATACACTTCTCATTCTCAAAGACCTCAGCTGACATGCCATAGACAATGCTAATCAGGCATTAAAAGGCACAAGCCAAAGCTGTAGAGCTTTACCAGGACCAGCGTTTTCAAACAAGCATGACTCACTCATGAAGCATGGCTCTCAGCCTGTGGAAAATCCTTCTGAGGGAAGTAGTAGAAACACCGCTTTGGAGACATTTAAAGAGGTCCCTGGAGATGTTTAAAACTAGACTGGACAAAGCAGTAGAAAGTGTACTGCAGGGAACAATCCTGCATTGGCATGGGGTTTTGGTCTAAATGACCTAATAGGTCTTTTCTGCCTCTAATTTCTATGATTTTATGACTGGAAATAACTTCTAACTTAAGAGGATTTAGATGGCAGGCATGGGCACGCATTATTTACAGCTGAACCTAAAGTAACTGCTGTATTATGGAGTGTGTGAGCAGTGGTGGTGGGTAAGGGATTGTGCAGGTAAACATAGAGAGGAAAGCATGGGATTAGGCAGCAGCAGTGGTAGAGCTGGCATAATGAGAATAGTTTTATTTGCAAAAGCAGTACTTCTAATTAGAGGAGATGTGTAAGAGTCCTAACTACCGTAGGTACCTTTGGATATATTTTACAGTAATTTCCTAACTGCTTGTTGACTTTTTTAACCTTTTCAGATACTGGCAGTGGTTGTTTTGAAGGCATATACATGAGAATGCTTAATTTTACTTTCTTTGAGAGAATGTTGCAGGGTTTCCTCTGGTAGAGGCTGAGCTCCTGCAGCTGTTAAGCTCTTGTTCTGTATATTTGGGAGGGACTGCTAGTTAAAAAGAAACTGCTGTGCCAAGTTGTGACCTACTGATCACGCTCTGGACAAACCAGCTTGTAAATGTASGCAGAGGACGGTTTTCTCCTCTGCGCTTGTCTGCTCCCTTCTTATCAGCCATTCTTGACATTTACAAGTAATTTTCTCCCTGATGCACTCTTGGAGCAGGGTTATTTATGAACACTTCTTTCCTTTGTGTACAGGAGTTGAGGAAAGGGGGGACTGGCACAATGAGGAAAATGTGCATGTGGCACGTATGCACGTGTGGTCTCAGCTAAGGGATGTGCCCTGGCTTTGTGATTATGTGGCCATAACAATTACATAGCTTATTTAATCAAGTAGCATCCACTCTGGTGTCTTCATTTTCTTTATTAAAAAAAGAAAAAAGACATCACTAATTATCAGCTAGACATGTGGAGCTAATTACTGTGACTTTGAGGTTCTGTTTTTTGCTTCCTGACTTTTATGTTATCCCTTTAAATGCTTCTGCTCAAAATGCACTTTTTATGTATGTGTGGGACTGGGAAACTTTGTAATAGCTAAACTGAAAAGGGAAGTATTTTGAATTCCTGTCTGTTTGTGTGCACATCAACTGAGACACTCCAACATAAGGATCCTGAAAATATAGCAGGATTAACCTACAGTAACCTGCCTCATTTCCCCCCTTTTTCTTTGCAAAGGGAGGGACTGTGGGATTAGGATTTCATGGATGGGACCGGAGTTCCAGGGATGTAGAGTCTAGCTCTGACTCTATTGTGAACTTGGGTAAGTCATTTAACCTCTATCATCTGCCTTAGTTTCTCTTTCTGGAAAAAAAAATAATTGCAATCTCTTCTTCAGGCAACTGATGTGATGCTTAATTTGTGTTTGTAAAGTGCTTATAAATCCTTAAATTAAGAATGGAAGAGAAGAATAAGTAGCTATTAATACCAGTCTCACCAGAATAGGTGTGTTAACATACTTCTAGAAKTCACTGAAATGTTGGATTTTCCATATGTTGCAGTTTGACTGAACGACCAATCCTCCTCTCTTTCCCTTTAGCTTCATTAACCTGTTCTGAAAGAGGAGAACAAAGAATCAATTGAAATATGTAAGACTGGAAAGTTTAACATACTACAGCACTTAACTACAGTCTGCAGAATATTTAAAGTGTGGTTCCACTCTGAAATTGGCAAGCTGAGGCAATACCTATCTGGAGCATTAAAGCCGTTGGATGCTGCATTTTATTCTGTAGAAACAGAATTTGCAATGTTTGATGTTTACTGCCCCTCCATGATTTCTGTATGAGATTTGCTCAGCTGACAAATAAAGGGGGGTAGCTGCCCAAATGTCAGCTATGCCAGCTTGTCCTGAGACCCCAAGCTCAAGCTGAGTCTATTCTGTGCATTGACAGCAGCGGTAAATTTCTGATATTCAGATTAATTCCTTTCCCAGAGCTTTTCTACTTACCCGTCTTCAAATGCAGTTCTTCTGACCGCCTCCATTGGATCTGTGCAAGGGTAAATGAACATAACATAGTGAGCGGCTGTGTGGATGAGACATAAATGGAAGTTGTGTTAAAAATGCCCATTTCTGGTCAGACCAAACGGAAATCATAGTATCCTGCCTCTYCTTTTACAACAGAAATATGTCATTTTTATTGTTATGCGCTTAACCCTGCAAGTTTAATGAAAGCGTCATGCTTCTGYTTTTTTCTACTCAGTTCAATGTTAYCTGAATTTTGTCCCACTCATCTGCAGGGCTGCTGCCTTTGTGTTTTCACTGCTTGTAATTCATAATCCCTCCTAGAGATTTTGCCTGCAAAAAAACGGACTAGACGCACCTGTGTTAGGGAAATACTAAGTTTCAGTCAGTCTTCCAATGTGTTTTCATTGTTCATCTACTGTTAACTGTAGGCAACAACAGTGGAAGGGGCACATTCATAAAAGCTAKTAGAATAATTCTCTTATTGCTTTTTCTTTCTTTTCTTCTTAGTTTGTACAGTTTGGAAATCATTATAAACTACTCTACATGTTTATATACCTACACATTCACATTTTTTATTGGATACATAAAACCTTTCTCTCCTATGTGCATGAATCCATAAAAGCAGCATAAGGAGTGGAAAACACGACAGGTCTGGAGAATCTATGCACGTAAGAATGCTGCAGCCTGGGAGAGAATATACAAATGTTTCTTTCTTAATACATTCCCCCTCTTCAGTGATCTTGAGCATAGCACACGCTAGATTTGGATGACAGCTGCTTGTCCACCATCATTCTTCAAATAGTCAACCCTGTCTTCTGCTACATTGTGCATTTATCTTGGCCACCTATCCACCTCTTCAGTATTATTAGCTCTGTGATAATTTATACTGTAAACTGCAAAACACTTCAGTCAAGGGAAGGACCCAGTGCTATTGGAATGCATTTTGACATCCATAGGCCAGAGCAGCCCAAAACATATATTTTCATTTTTCCTTGAAAACAATCTGGAACTCTTTTTTTCTTCCCTTTTTTTTTAATTGGTATTAACTTACAAGTCACAGTTGCCAATTGCTCACTAACAYTGCATTTCACTGAAAACCTGACATCACCTAGTGCCAAACCTGGGATTTTCTGCAGATCACAAACAGTTTTAAATCAAAAACTCATTGCCCCAGTGGTAAAAAGAAAAAAAAAAAAAAGAACATCTGTGTTGCTCATGACTGTTTGAACCTCAGTGCAGGCAGCTATGTTTCTATAGGTCATAGCAGTTGATAGTATTGAACCATTTCAACATTACATGTTGTAAAAGACACCAATACCAGTTAGGAATTTGATTACTGTGGTTTATAAGCTCAGAAGAAGAAGGAGATGAGTTGGGAAGTCACGTGTCCATCATTTCAGCTTCCAACTCTTGCCACTGAGGAGCTCTCTGGTAGGGGTTATTGGGTGAATCACTTTGCCTGTCTGCTGGGCTGGCTCGTGACTTTTCAACCGTGTAGAAAAATGGTACTTTGTGGCCTTAAAGAAGAGGTAAAGATTAATTTTCAGGGCATGACACTGGCCTAAAAACAGGTTTGGATATTTTATAGTTTTGCCCTGTGATCTTATTCACTGTCCTTCAGTCTGTAGTCTTAAAAATTAGACAGTCAGCGTTACTTCTCTGAAAATTTGTTTCCCATTGACAAAGCAAGAACAACAACTATTGCCTGTATATATTTGAAATGTTTCTGCAGTCCTCTCAAGGAGATATTCACATTCAACATTTCATTATTGCTGCTGTAAATACTGTGTAAATATGTCTCAGTGTTCAAAAATAAACATCTTTGATAGATTTAGGTTTGGTTATCTTAATTAACAAACTGAAACTAGATCCACATAGATATGAAAATGCTGTGACTATGCTACAGTGTCCTGTGGAGCCAATCCCTTCCTTAAAATGCTAATTGTTCATTCTGGTATGAGACCATACAAAGAACAATAGCATATCTTCTGATGGAAAGAACAGCTTTTATATCAAATGACCTCCCGGAAGCTGAATACTGAACCCAGAACAAGCCCTTTGGCGAGAGCTCAGATGTTCTTGTATTCTTCCTCAAGGAAATCAGATCTTCTGGTTTCAATACTTTCTCTTTCCAAATTTCCAGACTCAATACATTTATGGTTCTGAATATTCCAGATCATCTGGAATGGGTTTACAGAACAGATTGGGGAATGGAGCAGATTAAGACAAGCAATCTCTTATCCCACAGAGCAACCTCACAATGTTCTCTGTTTCTAAAACCGTTCGACACACAAAGAGTTGCATCAGTTTAACTATTTTCAAACTRCCACAGCTATATTGTTGTGAAGCCCTTGGTAGGTAGGTTTTAAGAGTTATAAGAATGGTTTATATCAATATGAAATTTGGTTGGTTTTGCTTACTCTAGTAAGAAAAAAGAAATTAAGCACACAATGTGTGTGTGTCTACTTTGAAATTTTTACCACTTTTTGCTAAATTGTCTAAAATGAAATAACATAGTGGGCTTAGCTTTTGCATAAATCAGCTCAAATTTTAGGTAGACAAGTTTTAAAATAGGTCAGATACAAACTCTTTAAAGAGTACCCAAAGCATTTCAAAAATATCCAGGATCCTTTAACTTCCTCCATGCTGCTTTTCTATGCCTCTGATTTTTACAGTATCTTAAATGTGGAAGGTGCATTTTTTACAGCAAACTTGCTGAATAAAGATATTATATCCTTGGAAGATTTTAATTGAAAGACTGGTTAATCATAAGTTATTCAAATTATTCATTCAAGCTTTGGTCTATTGTCAGATGTGGTTTGGAAAATTCCCACCTTTGCTTATGATGTATTTCTGAACCAGAGGCAACCAACCAAACAGCATARGAAATTCAAATTAACTAACAATGTTAATTTCATGCTTCTGAGAGACTGCTGGAGATTGGAAGAAAAAAAAAATTGCTCTTAGTGCTGCATCTGTCATTGTCCTTTCAAGTATTTTCATTCCAAAGGGAGGAATGAAGGGAGGAACACATATCTTTGCACTTGAGCTCTGTAATATTTACTCTTTTTCCATTGCATACCAGTGAAGCTGGCAATAAAGAGATAAGTATAAACCTTATGCTGTACATATCTGATGCAGATTTACTGAGAGAACTGTGAGTTTTCACTCCCTTGCTGGCATTGACGAAGGTGGTACTGACTGTAGGAGTATGTGACATGGTTATAGCCATGTAAGCCCCATGTCTCCCTTCCTAYCCCATTTCTGAGCTACTCATTTATCTTGGGATACATCTGCCTCAGCACATCACTCACTATGGGAGGAGCTCTCTTGCATCCCAGTCCCCCACTCTGTGTTTGGGTTTTCATTGTGGGAGAGAACAGAGAGGAAAAAATACATGTGCGTGTTCAGTCTGTGTTGATTGATTTTTCCTTAGCTATGAAACAATTTTCTGTACCAATTATGTCTTTGCAGATGACAGAAGCCATTTAGTCTAATGACCATAATAATTAATTTTCATTATAAATCAGATTAGTTAATGATGCTGAAGTCTACATTCTTCACAGAACTAAAGCACAGTATCTTATGTGCACCCCCAGAACATATAATTTGCTATATAAGGTAGTCCTTTAAATATTTTTGTCTCAATARGAATAGCATTGACTGTCTTTGACCTCCAGGGTTCGGTGGGAAGTGCTACTCTCCCAATGTCAGCTCTTTCCTAATAGCTCTCCATTTGCAGCCACGGGAATGAAGAACCGAAGGCTGAAGATTCACTGACTTTGTGGCATGTTAGTGGGCAACATGCTTTAAGCCATTATTTTTTCTCCTTCACTGTAAAAAGCAGACAGTATTCTGGGGACAAGGTAGGGCTTTTTTGTTTTGTTTTCAGCATAATGTTCTTACTGATTTTTTCTAAACTTGTGGTCCTTGTGGTCACTTTAATCCACATAAAGGCAACCTGTAAATCATCTACATGGGCAGTAAGCAAACAATCAAACCTTACAGTAATTTTTATTTTTTTTGTGTGCCATTTTTTCTTTTGCAAAAGACAGCCTATGAGCTTTCTTCAGAAAGGTCACAGGCTTCTTGGATTAGAAAAGGTGAGAGGCGTTGTCTATGACAATTCTGCAGGAAAGCTGAATTTATTATTTCAGGCAAGAAAACTACTAAAACTAGTCAAATATCTCACTGATGTATTTCATTTTCTGCATTCTCAAAGTCTGTGTGCTGAGCTGAATTAACTGCTTTTATTAATGATAAGTATGCAATGAAGCATGTGGATGATCAGTGTGCAGCTTGTGGCTTTTGATGATTTTAATTTAGGATATTAACTGTCCTTTATTTTTAGTGTTAAATGGGCCACCACATCATGTGATGCTGTTCTCTAACTGAATGCTTTTAGTCATGCAAAACATTGTCAAAGCATAGATCAACAAAGTGAGTAACATACAGTGAATCATCTGGTTTGCACATAAGTAGAGGGGGAGCAAAGCCTTGCAAATATAGCCTAAGCCACTGCGCCTACCCTTGCATTTCTGATGGGCTCAAGGAACACACTTTGGGACTCTGTTCTGTTCACTTGCTTCGCTGAGAGAACTGTTCTGGGGTCCAAAATATGTCTTTTTTAAAACAAAAGCAAAAGAGTTAGAAAGGAGAGACAGAAAAACAGAAAGTAAAGTTCTATAAGAAGGTTAATGCCACTTTGTTGATAGACTTACATTTTTGACTTCATGTTCCCAAGAAAGTAAAAAAAAAAAATAAAAAAGAAGAAAGAGAGAGAGAGAGAGAGAGAGAGAGAGAGAGAAGTAGATACCCAAACTGGAAACATAGACAAGGAAGGACAAGAGAGCGGAGCGGGAATTGCATAGACAATATGAAGAGAAGTTAAGAACCATTTTTGCTGGGGGGGATGCAGCTGTTCAGGGGATAGAGATGGTAAATCTGTGCCTCACCAAAGAAAGTTGGGAAGTACCATTTCATTAAAAAGTGTCTCATTTCTATTCTTGTCATTAGCTCATAACTGATTCAAATAATATTATATGAGCTGGCAAAGCCTTGTCAGTTCCTCTTTGTACAAATACTGTTAAATGTGGTGCTCTTCTCCAGCAATAACCGGGTCACATCCAGCTCCTAGGTTAATTTAYAGACTTGATTTTTAATCCATGTATTCCATTAAAAGTGGATTTGTTAAAAGAACATCACTGTCAGGTTTGGGTATATTTCCTAGGTAACAGCACGGCACTTAGACTTTGAAAATATTGGACTATTTAAGCATTCTAGTTTCTCAGATATCTTCAAAAAGGGAGGAAGAGTTAAAACAATACCACACTGCAGATCCATAAAGGTCAGTGGTACTGTGTCTTGACAGAGCTGGAGGGAATGCATACATCTTCTTGCCTGGGCGTAATGCAACGGCAGCGTTGCTGGCTCAGCTGCAAAGAGCTCTTGCTTCTCTTGGGGCGCAAGGAGCACTGCTTGCCGCAGCGGGAAGGCTCTGCTCCACCGGGGGCAGCCAGCCCCGGGGACCAAGTGGGTACACGGCTGCTCAGGCAACCTGGAAAACCTCTTCTTATATTTTAACTAAATGCATTTTTAATATATATAAAAAAATTGGTTTCAAGTTGTTAATTTTAGCCCCCAAATATTTTGCTGGGCTGCAGCTGGGAAGTGGTTTCTTAATTAAAATAAAAAAAAATAAAGTGAGGAATGTAAGGACATAAAGTGGACTTGGTTGATTTTACCAATACTTAATTTCTAATACAGAAAAGGCCCTGCCATAACTACAAAAGTGAATACAGCTTTTGAGATATCTACTTTTAAATTTTTCTCTGAAGGTACTTTATATTTATTCTGTAATACATGTCTGTGCTCTACAAATGAGGGGTTTCTGGCTGGAGAACTGGATGCAAAGTGCACTTTTTCACTGTAGGGGAAAAGCAAAAGCAATAGAGACCACTTTTATTCCTTCCACTTCAAAACCTTCGAGTCTCGTTTCTGTGTCTATATTTGCTTCAAACAGAAAAAAAGGAGGTTTTGGGGTTTCCTCTCCCTTTCTCTGTTTTTAAAAGATATTACTAAAGAAAGGGGAGAACAGAGGGGGAAAAAGCAGTAAGAAGTCAAATATATTTTTTTCCCCTGAAAAAATTACAGTTGTTCATAAAAAAACTTATGCAGATATTTCTAAATAGGAAGAAGGGCCTCAGTTCTGATCACTGTAAAATCAAAGGGAGGCCGAGTCTGATGTCAGTGCATTCAGTATTTTGGGTTTATTCCAGCTGTGGCCACCAAAGGGGTGAAATATTCCCTCTCCTCCCAGACTTTTCCCCCCTCTGTAGCTCTCATTCAGGAATGCCGTAGCCACTCAAACATCCTTTGCTGTGCTTTGGAAACGAGGCATACAGAAAAAGGATGTTTTAACTGAAAAGGTAGGTTCAAATCCTACAGGAACAAGTGACAACTTGATCTGTCTGTAACTTAGTTACCTCATCCATAAAGTACTCTTTTATATTAACTTTTATACCACAGCCATTGCTACTGGAGCTGAATGTCTGCCAATCGTACATTAAGCTGTATGACTATGCATCATTCAAATGATGTTGGTTCTTTCATCCTTTTCTTATAGGAGAGCATGTGCACACAGTTTGGGGGTTTGGAGTTGCCATTTGACTGGGTTTCCAGTTGGCCTGGCTGATTTTGTTCTTGCTATTGCTATCAGCACTGCCAGACCTGCTCAGATGGATCTGCAATGCGAAGCAGCTGTTGCTCTGGGAACCGGTGTGTGTTTGGAGATGGCACCATCACCCGGGTTTGGTCAGGTTTTTAAGATGTGTTTTGTTTCAGATAGCCATCTCTTTATATTTACGTTAGAGAGGCAGGGCAAAGAACTGAAGCTTGTGTTTGAAACAGGAGATGGTTAGATTTGTCATGGTCTTTATTTTATTGGTGGAATGAATTCACCATTTCTGTCCCTAGAAAGTCCTCCCTTCCAGAAAGCGACCTGTTGTCCTTCTAGCAGAGAACTACCTTGCACCAGGGGAGAGAAGATTTTGATTGTGCTTTACATCTTAGAGGTATGGACAGTCATTCAGATCTGCTGGGCTCAGCCCGTTGCATGCCCAGGCTCAAGGTGATGCTGCATTAGTAGCACCCATTAATGACTGTGGGAAGTTCARATACTGCAAAATAATATCTAAGATGGACAGACATATTTTTTACTTGAAGGGAGTTTCCAAATAGAAGCACCCCATGATTTAACCATGCAGCACAAGTTTGATGAAGTACCAAGAGAGAGAGGTGAATTAGGAGTGAGGTGACAGCCAGAATAGCTTTGCTTTTACTCATATGTGTTTCAACATTAATGTTATTTTAACACACACACACACACACACACACATTCTCTAACTTACTCTTTCTGAATAAAAAAATCTAGGCATTGCTCCAAACTGTTACGCCACAGTCTTCACTCAGGCAAAATTGCCAATTTCTGCAATGGGTGCTTTTAGGGAGCTTGAATTTTAGGACTGAACCAATACATAGTATCTCTTTTTTGTTTTTTCTTCTGTTAGGGAACATCCTTATTTGCCTATCTGGCATAGCTATTGTGAGTTATATTTACTGACTGGAAACTTGGCAAGTCCAATATTTGTTCTTGGTAACAAGATACTACCCACAGTTTTTACTTACCCGGCTCTGCAGCAACCAGGTGGAACATACATCATTAGTTTACTGAATAATGAATATACTTTAAATCATGATTCAAAAATGCTCAGTTACAGTATATTAAATTAGAAAAAAGTTTAATGTAAAACCAGCTTTCCATAGTAGAATTAACAGAATCAAAATAGGCTTTTTATCAACTTTATTGAAACTAATTCAACTTTCCAAGAACTAAAAATTGGTTTCCTGTCTTGACTGTTTTGGAATTACTTACTGTCATCTGTTTCAGACGTTAAAGTATATGATTTAATATCAGCAATAAGACCTCTGTTCCTACTTTGGCAGGTGTTAATTATTTAAACACTACTCATTTAAATTTGTTTCCAATCACTCTTTTGAGTGATTTGCTTTATACGTTTCTTCACGTGTATTTTCTGCACACACAAATAAAAAAGGGGGGAAAGTCCCCCAATCAGTAGTTCTATTTCTCCACTGTTCAATCTATCTTTAGACAGGCAGGTAGAGACAAAGGGATTTTTCATGTGTTATGGTCTTCAGTGATGGAATATAATATATAATACATCATTTTTATCTCCTTTGTAATAATAAAAAGTTGTTCTCTTAGACAGAGTGCTGTGGTTTCTACATGGTAGTGGCTGTAGTCCGTGCGAATGAATTGTGAAATGGGTCACAGTTCCTGAAGTGTTCATTGGGGTTGGAACAATATAGACAGACTTCTTCAGCAAAAAATGGGGAAAAAACCTCTAAAATAGCTACAGCAGTTCCTCCACACATATGATCCCACCAGTTGGTTTACTTACAGTAACAAAAACACAGCCATATGAATATTGTCTGGTTCTGTCCAGCTATCTATTCATAATGATGAAAAATAGCTCCCTTGCTGTATATGCCTGAATTTTCATCTACCATCATGTTAGAATCATCCTGCCTTTTTTTTATTTAACCTTCGCCTTGCTTTACAACACTGCACCAGAGAAACAGGAACCCTTAGCGCTGTACAACAGACCTCTGGTGTGAAGTGAAATTCTCATTCTGCGACAGATAACTTGTAATTTAATACATAATTCTTGTCAGTAGAATAACATAAGGGAAAGCTAGACCAGAGGGAAAGCCAGGCACAAGAGAGGGAATTTTACACACCACTGGGAAATGAGAAGCTGACAACTATAGGTATTTCAGTTCTACAAGGCAAGTCATTTCATCCTGGTAGTAAATGGAAAAGGTGGGTGTTTGTTTAGATTTAGGCCACTTGGTAATGATTTTAACACTCAGCCAAGCCTCCTGCCAAGACAAGCACTCCAAGGCCAAAATCTGTAATGAACTCTCATCTTCTCAATTATAGATTCAGCCCCCACCAAAGCGATATCCAATATTCCCCTCCCCGCTCCGCGAGCGCAGAGACGCGCTGATAGACACGCGAGCAGCACGGCGCCCGCAGCTCCCCGGGACCCCGCCGCCCACCCAGCCGCCACGCTGGGACACCAGCACCAGCACCCGCCACCTCCCCTTCGCCCTTCTCCTTGCCCCCCCATCCCCGTTTCATGGAAAGAGTGAGTGCAGAGGGAGAGAAATAGTGCCAGCGGTGCCGAGGAGGAGGAGGGGGGAAGGAGAGGATGGAGGGACCATCCTCCCTCTGCCTCCGGGATCCTCCCAGCCCCTTCCAGTGGGTGGGAGACTGAACCAGTGGATCCAGCTTTGCCCTTGCAGCTCTTCACGGTGATTTTGTTGGCAAGTCTCTGCTGGCTGGTTGAGCCTGGCCATGGCTTCTGAAGCGCTGTGACGGTGTGTAAGGGATACACAGTTCTACAGCATGGTGCTCTTAGTCCATGCCCATCTGCTTCTTGCTGTTACTTCAAGTGATCTTTAGTATGTCCTCCTCACTTGCACTTGTCACCAACATGCCTCTTTCTGATGTTTGTCCAGCAAAAAATATAGAAGGCAACTTTCTTTACAAGACTTATATTCCATAATTCATCCTCCTGGCCTCACTCTCTAGCTGGTTTTCTGCCACCTTTTCCCATTGCTTTTGCTTGGTTTTCCTCAGAGGGTCTCATACTTCATTGTTATCATATATTTTTTTATCCATCCTGAATTGAAGGCATCTTGACCCCACCTGCCTATCGGCTGGTCCAACTCCATCTTTGTCTTCTCTCTTGTAAATCCATAAACATTCACCTGTCTTATCCCAACCCCCACCAACCTACACTCACGGAAGACTTCATAAAACCATGGCACATGTTTAGAAGCTGGAGACAATAACATTCAAAAGTACTTTTTTGTTTGGAGAAGTGGATAGGTATCTACATCAGGGATAAAAATGTACCCACAGCTGCGGAGTTTAAGGAGTGGAAGAAATGCTGATGCAGCTTTTGCACGCTGTTCAGGATGTGTGCAAATACGCAGGACCAGGGGCTCTATGCTGCTGCTGTGGATGCTTGCTTTTTACAGTTACTTGTTGTGATCTGCTGCTGAGCTAAATGGATTGCTAGCTCTTTTTCAGCAGACTTTTCAGCTTGTTATCTACCTTCTTGACAGAAGGTGAGGTGTGAAGAGGAGAAGAAACATGATAAGATATGGAAGAAAGAGCAAATTCTTGCCATGAAGAGGGAGCAGAAGAATGTCTTTCCACCATGGAGGCAGAGACTGTGGTTAATTCAGAAAATAATAGTAAAAAAAGAAATAAATAAATGAGGAAATCAAAGCCAAAAAAACGCGACCCCAGACTAGGTCTGCTTTACTCAGTAGTTCTGATTTTTGCTCAGAACAATGAGTCTGTTGCAGCAAGAAAGCCTTCCTTAGTCCTTTGTGTTTCCTTAAATAGTAAAAACTCCCTTTATATGGCTTTGTGCTCTTCATTTATACTGTGCGTTCCAATTTTTTTGTGCTGTTCAACAGCTGGCAGTGGGTGATAGAATTCTAGAGGGTAAGTGCTATATACAATACCTAATCCAGTCAGTCCAGTCTTCCAGTTGTCTGTCATGGGTAGTCAGGCTTTATAGCTCTACTCATGAGTTCAGTGTGACTCCTGAACAATTAAGAATCAGAAGTTTTGGTCTTCTGTTCATTAAAAAAAATGTAAAATACATTTGGCAAAACTCTAGATAAAAAATGAAAAGAAAGATTATTACAACTCTTATTGGTATTCTCAGATTAAATATGGTTTTGGTTCCTTTTTATTCTAGTTACTTGCTTGTGTACAGCAATCTTGGCAGAAGGCATTAAATTGTATGTAGGTTAATTACTTAATGTTTCTGAATTGCTTTGAACATGAAGTGAGTGCCAAGTATTACTAATATTATGTGAGACAACATTATAATAAGCTGGGGGTTTCATCTTCAGTTTCTTTTATCATCCATTAATGCATAAGCTTTGTTTGGTGCTATATATAGATTGTACATATAATTATTTGGATTCACTACAGCTTGAATTCCTTTCCCTCCCTCCCTGTAAAAGGATTGAGACATAAAATGTAAAGAAACAAGCATTCAGAGAGGAGAACGTTCTTACTATGACCCATGACTGAAAGGAATATACAGGGATTCCCAAGCCCAGGGAAGAGCAGTGCACTCATCTAACCTAAAAATAACTCAGTTTGTTTTAGAAATA
Source organism: Oceanodroma leucorhoa (assembly GCA_030449065.1). Lineage (NCBI taxonomy): Eukaryota > Metazoa > Chordata > Aves > Procellariiformes > Oceanodroma > Oceanodroma leucorhoa. Next base: position 4,203,813 of record JASVER010000004.1, read on the forward strand.
TATATATAATTAAGTTTAAAMAATATCAAGTTCTCCTTCTAATAAGCTGATCATTGCTTGGAAGTTGCACCTTCGTTTTGTGTAAGCTCAAGTTCTGGACATTGCATTTTCAGAAGTAAAGTTAAAATTACCTTGTTACTTCCCTTGCCTAAATACTTCTGCAAATTAATTAACTACCTCTTTGAAGACTCTCAGGTGTGAATCACTAAGTCTACGTTTTGGAAAAATTTTAATTTTCCTGGGCAGCCCAGTATCCTCAGCATTACAGACAATAATTTTCTGTTTCAAAATAATATTACATGATATTGATATGATTTACAACTTAATTACAGATGGAAAATCTGTTGAAAGCATTTGCCTTTTTCACATCATTTACAGATTTACCAACAACAGCTAGCAGTAGACCTGTACCTGCCTATGGATTTTACAATTGTTAATGTCTTGGGAAAGTTCAGGAATTTCTATGGTTCTTTGGAGATATGTAAGTTGCTTTTATTGTGACAGTGGTCAGACTGTTATAACGATACGACCCATTTATTTAGTAGTAGGAAATCAAAGTGGTCATTCTAATTCTTTTAGAAGCTGCTTTGAGGCTTGGATTGGTTCCATCTCAGTAGTGGACATTTTATAATCTAAATAAATATCATTTCTCTTTTTGCTACCAGGCCTTATACTTTCACGTGACAAACCTATCTACATATCTTCAGACTATAGAGTAAGGGCATTTCCTGGTAGGCTAGTATTCACACACACTTGTCCAAAGGCATGGTTTGGATATTCTGGTGGTCTGCTTCATGAAATAAAATTAGTTTGTTTTTTTTCCAAAGAAATCATTTTTTTTTCATCAGTCATGTTTCCTTTCCATGAAAACATTGACTTTTTGTCATAATTAAGGAAAAATAACCCTATGAAAAACTTTTTGAAAAACTATTAATTTTTTTTCAAAATATTTTCATGGGCAGAGTCCTCCTTTTTTGATCAATATTAATATCAAGATTAATGTCTAGTTTTAGGAGGCCAAAAGCTAGAACATGTGTCTAGCAGACTAATAGTGCCTGTGCAAGTACAACTGCTTCCCTACCCAGGCTCTGGAAATCAAGGCCTATGTGGTTTTTGCCTCTCATACAAGGAGTAACTTGAGGGTTTAAAATGAAATCAAACTATATGGTACGTTGTCCAAGTGTATTGAAACAAAAATATAAATGTGAAAACCCAACACTTCATAAATAAAATGAAATATATCCAAAAATAATTAAAATACAAATCATGAATAAAAAAAAATAAACATTTATTTTGTTAACTTGAAACCTAACTCAGGAAAAGCAGTTTCTTTTTCTTTGGTTTCCATGAACATAAGATTTTATGAGTACTGATATCGAATTACTACATTTTATCTAGAAGTGCAACATAAGATCTGTCTGGGCAGTCAGTAAGATGTCATTCATTATTGTTTCACCTTGGGGACTGGATATTCAATCTGAAAAAATAAACACTTGATGTATGCTCCATCCGTATGACAGGACCTTCTGTTATAGCTTCCTTTCTGATATATAGCTCCTACCTGATTCCAGCTAAAGGAAACCCTATCAGATTCACCTAGGTTGTAACTTACTCCTCAAATGCCCCCTGGAGCTGTTAATAAAAAAAAAAAAAAAAGTTTTAAAGTTTATTTTCCTGTTAAGTGTTGATATGTGAAGTGCTACTTCTATTTTGAAAGCTTGGTAACTGTTTAACATCAGTTTTGTCTGATCTTGTGTGTTAATAAATTGTGTTCTGCCGATTCATGTCCTCTGGTAGCATTGAGAAGTTTTCCTAGCAAAGGGATGAAAGAGGTCAAATTTTAATTCCGTGGTAATTTCCCTTCTTGCCTATCACTTTCACAGGCTTTATACTATGTCATGAAACTGCCACACTCTAACTGACTTCCTACTTATGTATGAAGGTATTCAGGCACCTCTCAAAGCTTTACTGATCAGGTSGGGTTAGGAAGGTGTCTCCAGCATAGCAGCATCACCTGAACACATCACACCACCTTTCTTCTTATCACTGCTGTTGGAGAGCTGGTATTCCAGACCAAAAGAAATCTCATTTTTTCCCTTGCTTGTTTGAGGATGCGTGTTGGTTCCTCTGCACCACAGCCTGCTGGAGAAGAGAAAATATTTAGCTAAGGAGAACGATGCCATGCACCTGGGCCAGTGAAAGAATGAGGTCTGGTCCACAGAAAAATAATGGAGGTATGGCTGGGCTGCTTGCATCCCTGTCATCCCCTGTGCTGGCAATGACAGACCAGGCTGATCTCTTAACTGTGAGGAACTCCTGTCTTGAAACCAAACAACCTGTAATATGGCAGACATCTTGTCCAGAAAATCTGGCCTTGCATCTACAGTCTTTTAGCCTAACAATGCCCTTAATATTTATGGGATCTAGTTGTATTTAAAACAAACTGCTGCTGTCTAGTTTGAAGTTGCACCCACATCTGCAGAAATGTTTAGGTGTTGAAATCCTTGGTAGGTGCTTTGCTCTTCTGGTCACATCAATTCTCCCTCCCATATGGTTCTTCTCTGGTCAGGTACCACCGACATGGATGCACAATTGTGCCCAGGAAAGAGACTTCATAAAGGAAAACACATGTCAGAAAAAGGTTAAAACTCCAGGGCTGTTTGAGACAAATGGAGAAGAAGAACATAAACTAATGAGATAGGCTAAGCATTAATGAAATTTAGATAGACTTTTCAGAGAAGCTAATTGAATTGAATAAAGTACAAGTGGCAGCAGCTTTAAAAAAGATTTAAACATGATTTTTTTTTATGGTAAAAATATTAACAGGCCAAATTGCTAAGTCAAATAAAGTGAGAGATCTAAAAATAAGGGAAAAGCATTTATTATTTCCACAATTAGATAGTGCTTCACACTATCCATGCAGTTAAGGTTAGAACTGCTACAGGGAGTCTGTTATCAGCATATTTGAATGTGTGAAACATGGTATTAAAAAATAAACTGTACTGTTTAGGGGGTTTTTGCTTTAAATCTAGTGCAAAATGCAGAAGTTTTCCATGAGATTTTTTAAGTCACAAATTAAGCAGAGAAACTCCTCAAAAGCTTGGCCTGTATTTTAGATTCTGTGCTACCAAACTGTGGGAGAATCACCATATTCGTACACAAACCCCAATGTAATTTGTAGTGCAAGTGAGAAACTCCACATGAAAATATCCTGCATTAAAATCACTACTAAATTAGCTATTAATTTAATGCAGCAAATTAAAAGCCACTCTAAGCAGGTAGAAAACCCCAATGGCACTGCCTCTGTGCACACTTTACTTCAGCCTAATACATTGTCTGAAAATTTTACAGTAACTGAGTTACTAGCAGCAATTTTTCAGACTTTGGAGATGTTGCAGCCAGTTGCCTGACACCAGGAAAAGACAGACACTGGAGTGGAAAGGCTTTTGGAATATAATGGCAGCAAGGAGGCTAATAAAGTGATTGTAAATGGTCTGTTTAGTGAGGTGAGCGAAACCAGGGATGGAGTGAGAGTATGAAAAGCACGCCTTGTTCGTACTTTTTTTTTCTCTTGATTGAGAAAGACATAAACATATCTATCAAAATAAGTGGAGACAGTTCATTAAGATAAATTAACAGAAAGTTCAAAATACAGCCTTTGTTATTTTTCACTGAAATATGCCAAATATGATCAAATACATCATATTTGATCTTGGAATTATATTTCAGGTGAGGGCAGCATGAGTATGAATTTAAACTAACATCTTCTCCTCACATGCTTTGACAGTGGGCGTACCTCCCTTCCAAGGGAAAACCAGCCCTTTGAAGGACAGATTCCAGTAAATGGAGAAAAAAWATGGTGCAGGAACATTACATGCCAAATGTAATTTATCTTATTTACGTACACACAGTAGTTCGGGGAGAGGTGAAGCTACTCTGCATGAGGGAAAATGCCTCTTCCAGGGCTACCTGCTAACGTGAGCACAAGACATCTTAAGAACCAAGTCTTTGCCATAGGATCCCCCACTGCTTTCATTGCCTTGGCTGCAAACACCACCGAGGACTGAATTTTAAATAGAAAAGCGTAATAATAATACATAATATTTGCTTGTATTCCTAAAAGAACGTGCCACTTGGGGATACTAGTCGTAGGTATCTTTGTGCAGCACTTCAGTCTGCATCTTTCCTGTGAATTTCCAGGAAACGTTTTCACCAGCATATTACAGAAAAATGAAAGAAAGAGGGGCATAAATGCCCTGTGCAGAGTTTTTGCATTCTTTTTTCCAGTTTAGATTTCAGGTGCCTTATAGGGAAAAATAAGCAGCAAAGAAATGTTTGGKTTTGGGGTTGAAAAAAGGTTGCAGTGTATTGGAAGGAAGGATGTGGTTAAAACAAATGCCTAGAAGGCAGCAGATAACAGTTCTGTTCCCAGATCTGGCACAAATACTCTTTTTGACCTTGCACCAAAGCATTTCCTTGCTTTGGGACCAGTTTCTCTGTAAAACAGGAGTGATAACAATGCTTAACTACCCTTCCTGACAGAGAAACTGGGAAGTTTTTATTTATACTTGTTACAAGTTTTCAGAACCTCAGAGAGATTAAAATTGGATCAGTCTGGACCTGCAGGTTTGAGTCTTTCCTTCAAATAAAACATTTCATTTATAATATTAGATTTCTCTTACACTAATTATGTGTATTTTAAAAAATAACCAGCTTTTGCGCTGATTTACTCAGTCCTGCAAATAATTAGCTAACTCCGTTTCTTGAAAAAAAACCAAACAAAAAAAAAGAAAGAAAAAAAATAGAGTAATAATTCTTCTACTTGTACATGACCAAGAAGTTTAATTTCTGATAGAACATTTTAACATTAATAGCGTGATCCTGATGGGCTGCTAGCGAGGAAAACAAAGATGCTTTTTGCACCTTTTAAAATAACTTAGAGGAATGCTTTGATTGTTTTTTAGAAATAAGCACACATAAAAAGTGGCATTTCCCTATTTCTCCAATGAGTTCTGGAGCTGAGAAATCCCCCAGGCAAGACTTTCAACTTGCTTCCTTCCATCGCGGTGCAGAGAAGCATTGCTGAGGCCTGCAGAGCCTTCCAGCTTGTTTGAAGACGGAGAAGACTATTATCTGCTATGATTCAGCACCCATTGGACAAACTATCTCACCCTTTCCTGGCTTTTTAATATGGTTTTTTTAACCCTCGCCCTTGAAACTGTGTCCCAAACAGATCAGCCAGGCTTAGGAGTCTGGCCCAGCAATGCTCACCCTTAACTGAAGTGATGTTTACACATAATATCCGTTTAAATTGTGAAATGCCTATTGTGAAAACAATAGACATATTCAATCACTGTATCCCAGAACAAATGAGAGAAATATTCCAGAGTTCCTATCAGAGCTTAATAGGTATAATTTTGCTAGCGATATGGTAATACACAGCAGCTTTCCCCGGACGGCTGTGTAAAACAAAGAAGTGGTTGTCAGCCTTTCAGAATCAGATGTTAATGATATTTCATGTCTTTGTTGAGTCTGTGGAAAGCAGCTACTGCACCTAAAAGGGAAATGACTTCCATACCAACCTCCCCCAGCCAAAGTCGTTCAGATTGGGAAAACTGGATGAGGTCCATATTTATACTTCGGAAAGAGGTGTAAAAGAAGATTTCAAGACAGTATTGACTGAGCTGTCTCCCAGTCTCTTTTCCCGAAGTTATATCTTATCATTGTGATGAAAGTTTTGAGTTCAGTGTATTACGGTCTCTCTTTTTTTTTTCTTTCCCTCTTTTTCTTTTTTTCAAACATATACGAGGAAAGAATGTAAAGTAAGCAAAACTCCAATGTGTTTCTGGCAAATGAGGAGTGTTTTCTACATCTCATATATTTTTGGAAGCATTTGAATCCAAAAGTAATACGTCTTCCAAATCAGGAAGAAGGCTTTTTATTAGACTGATGCCTGCACACAGCAGAGAGAGGGTTGTCTGCCCCAGCGTTGCAGCAAGCAGAGACTGGTGCTCTGTCTGAGCTAGTCTGGAAGATTGGAGCCAGTCAAAAGAAGGGTTTCTGTAGCTTTATTGCTGCAACTTCATTTTGCTGTACTACTGTATGTCTTCACTTCTGCAAACTTTCTTTCGTTTGTTTTAAGAAGAGGTCTTAATTCCAATGCAAAATCCATCCAGAAAGGAGGGCCCCTCAGCACTGTATTCCAGCTGGTGGGGATTAGCTTAGTCCTTTTACCGGATACGTATCATTTTAATCTTAAGCCTTCAGACACTGTACAACATACTATTAAGTCTGTTACCAAATAAAACACTAAAAGGCTGATTCACTAAGGGTTACACACCCTTTGCAGGGAAAAAACTAACATTTACAAAGGGATAACTGCCAAAAATCACTTAAATTTCATGTCTTTCCTATTTACTAAATCCCACATCCACCATGTGTACAGTAACTTCCTTCAGATATGCCCCTGRGAGAAGCACAAGTCAAAATAAAGTGGAAGTTGCCCCCCTAAAATGTGTCCCTAGCTCTAAAGAGTGATTTATATTGGTTCACATCAGAAAATCTTAAAAATGAAAGTTATGTTGTTCAGGAATAAAACCTTCCAGAAAGTGTGAATCATGTACTTGACTTCTATGATAACGAGTAATACATTTCCTATAGGAGTTAGTGGTTAGGGTATGAAACCGAGGCATTAGCAGGCTAAGGGACTAATTCGCTAATGGTCTTGCGCAAGTGACTTTGACTGCAGTTTCTAACTTCGGTGTGTAAACCGAAGCAATGTTGCAGCGCTTGGTTATTTGGGGAAACATGGGTGACAGAATCACTGGGCCTTGAACCACTCGCTTGGGTTGTTAATAGCAAATGCAGATGTCTGACTTCACTCCCTGTGGAGCTTCTTAAACAATGTTTTATCTGTCTGTCAAGGGTGAGGCAAAAACACTCTGATATTTATAATGTGCTTTGGATGAAGGGAGCGATCTAAATGCAAACTACGATAGCCAGTGTTTATTGGCTAGCCTGTTGTTCTGACACAGGCTCAGAAGTATCTCACCACATTATTTTAGCTAGTCATTTGAAGTTAATTGCTATAGCTCGTTGTGCTAAATTAGTGCCTATGCTTATAGGACCATCTTAAGGCACAGCGATCACCTCAGGAGGTCATTAGGTGTGGCTCTGGCAACAGCACTGTGAATGAAACTGCATTGATAGTCTGTGTCCTACTGTTTGGGTAATACAAATGATTTAAGTTTTCTTCCAGGGGATTGGGTTGTTATTGTTGTTTTCAGTAAGAAATAACTCATCTGTTTTGGAAAACATTGTTTAATGTATAATGGAATATTCCACTAGCACTGACAGGCAGAGCTGTGCCATGCCAGACAGCCAGCCCCGGGAGCTCGGCTGGCCAGGGTGACTGCAAAACGGGGTGCAGTCACTGATGCTGGGTTCAGTGCCCCCCAAGTGCTATTTTCCACAGTCCCAGCTATATGAAAAGAAACTGTTCCTAGGCGTGTTGGTTAGGAAAATTAAAACCCGGAATGTACATTACGACTGTGTTTTTTGTTAGAGGATAAACCAGTATAGAATAATAGTACATAGAATTTACAAAGTCTTTTTACATTCAAGATATTTGAGTAAGATAAATGGTAAAATCACCATATGCATTAAGCCCTGGGATAAAGTACTACTAATCCTGTTGAGCAGATACAGAAGTTGAACTAGAGGCAAAGATTTTTGTCTGGGTATTGAGGTAAAGGTTTTTGTCTCAGCCAGGATTATAATTCAAAATTTTTATGTAGTAGCCCTATGGCCAGACCATGAAATTCTCCCCAGTTTGACTTTATTGCAAGGGTCTTGGTGTCTTCATTAARGGCCTAGTTTGAGGGATCATATGATTTTTGTTAAAATATCAGTATTCATATATTAAAGAAAAATGTTTCAAGGCCATATATTGTGGGAAAAATCTGGAAATAAAAAGCATCACTCACATATAGCCTGAAGGTTCCAAGGACCACTAGACAATGTAAAAAACAATCAAAACCAAAATGTGTTTCTTCATGTAACAGTCATGATTTTAAAGACAATTTTGTGATTTTAGGGGATCCAACTCATGATTTTTCAGTACTTGGCTGTAGCAATATTGTTAGCCTGCAGTGGAGAATTTGTATCTGATGATCAAGTTCCCCTGTCACTTCACATACAGTTAGTTTGTTTTGGAGGATCATCAGATACAAATTCTGTTACATGTTAACAGCATTGCCAAGCTCAAGCATTCAAAAATCATGAGCTAGTTTATTCTACATGGCAAAGCGATTAGTGAGAGAAAATGCAACAACAACAACAACCCAACAAATGCTCTTAATATTTATTCCGTTGTCTCCTCTCTATGAGGTCTTCAACAATGCCATGGTTCACCAGAACTAGCCTATTTATCTTCAGGGATGAGAGAGATTTCTGAAGTCTAATGACAAAAATATGGGCCTTGCTCTGTAGTATCCATAAGCTGTTTTAGGGGGGGATGCAGTGCGAAGCATTTACAAACAGAGCCGGTCTGAATAGTCTTCACTGCTGCAGAAATAGGAAGAGCAGCACCTGGGAACCTCCATCAATGCATGGCTGTATTTATAGAAACACCATTAGGGGGAGCTCTGTAATAGACTTAATGCCAGTGTTTTACAGCTTCCTCACCTTAAAAAAACACTACCTTCACTTTTTCTTATTAGTAGTAAACAAATGGCGTTTAATACATCAGTCTTTATGGTACTTCCACCATCTCCTTCATCACCACCATGGGAGTGGCAGACACTACGGTGATGAAGTCACCATAAAGACCAATGCAGAATAGAATGATCAGTGTCAGAATAAATGGGGTAAATTAAGTGGATTCTCGGATAGAAGTTGCTGTGATTAGCTGTGTGATTCTGCTGTTTCCTTTGATAGCCCCATTCAATTGCAGACCCTTGCTTTAAGTATTTGTGGCCCAGAAATTAGGTACCATCTTGAAGAAACCTTTCATTTATCAYCAAAATCTGTTGCTATAGAAGTCCTGCTGTGAATTTCTCAGGGACCCATCCATTCAGCTGAAGTCGCCCCTGCTCTGAAATGTCCTCTATTGAATCCTATTATGTGAAAGAGAATGAGCTAAGAAATTGCCCCTAATATGTATGTGATACATCATGTGATGTAGGATGCAATATGGTACATCAGTCACAGAGCCAGCAGTCAAATGCATTCTTTTTTCATATATGAAAGGCTTGTTCTTATTTTTAGAAAGATAGAGGTTTTTTTGGCTTTCTGTGAAGTGCAGAACTTAGAGATTGTGATTTGGAGAGCTCTGTATGACCTGCAAAGATGCAATAAGGAATGAGGACCCATAGAAACTTGGATTTACATTCTTAAATAAGATGCAATTATGGATAACAACAAAATAGAGGGATAGGATGATCTCCATTTCATCTATCTGGAGGAATAAATCCCACATAGCTAGGCAAGATGCTGAGATGAACCAGTATTTTAACATATCCTGAGTAGTTCAGAGTAATGGAAAATGTCCAGTTTTTCTGAAGGATAACCAGGGAATAATTAGTTAAGCAAAAGAAAACTTTACCCTAAAATCCAAACAACAATTTGGCACAGTAAAACCAAATTCATTGCTAAGATTAACTCTGTTTAAGCTAAAAAGTGCTTTCAGTTTTTAATTTCGCCTATTGTTCTTATAGATGAGAATATGGGACAGCCTAGGAATTAACTCTTGATACTTTTTTTATGCTGACTTGAGGCACTTCTTAAGTACTTTTAAAAATTTGCAAAACACTCCCTCCATTGCTCAAAATATGGTGCGAGTGAACTCTAATGAATTCATTCCCAAAGAAATAGATTGAAGTCATTGCTGTACTATTGCCAGCTTCTGTAAAACTGCCTGGCAAAAAGTGTGCAAACAGTTCATGCAACATTGCTTTGGCCCTTTATACAACAATGCCACATTCACAATTGTAAACTCTGTTCTCCTTTGTACCAGGACAAAGTAGGGGGAATAGAGATACAACAGTGTGAATATTACCAGAACACCTCCTGAGAAGCACATTCATATCATGGTGGGGCTTCTAAGGGTTTGGATGGCCTTCGCTCTATTGATCCTGGGACATCAAGGTCCAAACTAAGAAATATGCTTCCATGAAACCCTACAAGAAGCTAGTTACCAGAACCTTCAGTTTCTGTCATTTCCAAAATGTAAAAAGCAGCATAAACTGTTCTACCTGGTCTTTTTGCTGGGATATAAACTTGTTCCCAGTGTGTAACTGCTTCATTTTGTTGATGTCTCTTCTGCTTTCTCTCTGGGACGTTACTACCTTCAGCACAGTGTTTGCAAGGTTAAATCATGAGATCCTTGGGGCAGGGAACCTGCCTTTCTCTATTTGTATTTTAGTTGCTAAGAGAGCCCATGAATGCCACACAAAAGTGGTGATGAATATTACAAGAGTAGTAAAGTACTTTTTGCATTGTAAAGGGAATGACATATGCCTGCTTCTAGTAAATCTTGAACCATTTATGGCAGAGTTAAATACGTTGTATCCCACCTGAAGGAGAACTGTTACAGGAAGCATCTCCAACCCAGCAGAAGTCCTGGTTATCTCTCTCTTGAACTTTCTCTTTGCCTCATGAAGACAATAGTCTACAATAAAACTGTTGCAAAACTGTGAAATTACAATAAACCCACCCAAACTGCCAGAGCAAACAGACCTTTATTCCAGTGAGGCCAGGACTGTCTGCAGCCTCAAGGTTGGGGCCAGCCACACTGAATGGTGGAGGAATTGGATACTGACTGTAACTCTGAAGCACAGAGTTATGTTCTTATATTAAATGTTCTGAAAGCAGTCACTTGTTGACACTTGGAACTGCTGTATTTCAAGGCTGCACCAAAAAACAACGATTTTAATTCTTCTGGAGTAGTGGAAATTATCAGGTGATAAAAATGAACTGATTTTTTTCCCCCTAGAATGCTAGATGTGTTTGTTAACACAGAAATCCTCAAGACTAGGATACCTGAAATATTTGTCAAGTTATTTGTAAGATTTCAGGGTATGGAGGCTGGCAGTCCAGGAAGACCTTGCTTAAAAGCATAGCAGAAAGCAGTGCTTTGATGCATYTTACCAATGTGGAGGAGTGGGTCTATTTGGCCAGAAAAGTTTCAGTATGCAACTATTTGATTTTGTGCAATGCAGATAAACCTAGAGACTCAACATCCAGCCTGTTACGCATACTCTAGCATGCTCAAGACCTTACTTGCCTACTTTTCTTTGAGGTTAAAGTAGGCATCAGGATAGACCAGAAGATGTTCTTCTTGAGATCAAAAGTATATGGGACCTGAAACTGAGCCAGTCATGATTCTTCGTGAAAGGCGAGAAATAGGGCTGAGGACTTCTAGGAAAACCATGGGAGTTTAAGTTGAAGGCTCTTCTGGAACAGTCTCGGAGTCCACTCCTCACCACAACTAGAATAATGAGAAGGGAGAGCAAAATAGGTGAAGGCAGTGGACAGAGTTTCCTTCCCTACTGTTGGAACCACGAACCATCAGAGAAGAAAGACAGAGGGAGTGATGGAGAAAGAGAACTGATGCAGGGAGAAAGAGCATGCCTCAGGACACACTGCCTGCATATGTCATCAACACTGACCACTGAGGAGAAGCACRCCAAAAAGTATTAAAGAAGCATTAGTTTAAATGTTGACCCAGAAGCTAGAAGACACAAGAGAAAGATGCGATGACAGAAACTTCAGGAGCTGTGGTGAATAGGTGAAGGCGACTCAAACTGAATTAGGATGTGCAATAAGAGAGAGCTGGATACAGTAACCTCTTGAGTTCTCCACCATCAATTGCTGTCAGTAAGGAATTTGTGGCCAGCAGAATTGGGAGGGCATTTTGGAAGGTGCATGATGGTCCTGCCAGAGCTAGTCCCTCACAACCCTGACTTTAGAGAGTATCTGCCTTAAGTCTTGCAAGGTAGGCATGATGATCTGTGAAAAGGTCTGTCGCAAATATATTTGCAAAATTCAGTAGCTATTAATTACAATAAAAAGCAAAATAACTTTCATGACTTCTGCCTCTATCCAAAATACACTTGAGGGTTTTGAATATCTTTTTCTATTCCAATTCCAGATTCTTTTAGGAAGACCTCTGAACTGCTTGATTATAATTGATTGGTTCCTTATACAATTTGTGGTAAAGGATTTCATGACTATATGATCTCTAAAGTTAATAGAAATCTCTGTTCCTCCAACTTTTTCCTGTTGCTGTCTGTTGCCAATTGAAAGTCTCGAATCCATGTTGATTTAGCTCCAACTATGAGAGAGAAATAGAACATTTTGAAGTTAAAATTTCAAAAAAATTAGCTTACACCGCGAGACATGTGACAAGTTGAATCTCAGAATATTCATATCTTGGTCACCAACATAACGTCTGCAAACAGGACTCCAGAAGAAAACAGAAGGTGGACTCAGGCTAGAGTTTAGTCTAGCTGCTGATACAGTGTAAATTGCAACAGATGAAAGAGACAACAAGAGAAGGCTGCAACATTAGAAAAGTATTGTGGCAAACTGCCTTTTCTTTGAGGAATGAGAGAGGAGCAAATACTGCACAAGTGTGATCAAGGTTGTCCAAGAAGTGAGGTACTCACTTTGAGGGAAATAAAAATTACTTTAGCAAAATTCCTACAGAATCTTTGAGTGGCAACTAAAATTGCTGTGATGTCAACACCACCCGCTTTCCCCTGGGAGATWTCCACTCCACGGAATGGGCTGGAAGGTCTTTTTTTACATGTCCTTGTACTATGTACAATGAGTCTGGATTCTGTTGTGTAAAGACCAAAACGCTTATTACAAAAATATAACAGCCTTTGAGGTAGCTATGGGAGCAATTCTACAAAACTATTTTAGAGGAGATATACCAACCCAGTTAGACAGATCCTTTCACTAGGTTTTGAAAGTATGGTCAGTGTTTCTGTGAACATAAGTAATTAATTCAATGAAAGCAGTGGCTAAACATCTTTATTTTTGTGGAATGCAACATGGGATTTTTGTGGGATTCATAGTTGGAGTAAATCTCACGTTCCATACTGCATGCAAATGGGTTTCTTTTGCATATGATTTGCAAATGGAATAACTGTTATGTGTAGACWTGCTTAAAAATTCACCAGTACTAACATTCCTTCTAGACAGTAAAGATCCCAAACAATTCCAACCACAGTTGTCTCATCAGTGTCAGTTTAAAATTCAGTACTTTGTACAGACAGTAGAAAAAATGTTTCTAGGAACATTTTTGCAGAGATAAATTTATAAACTTCTCTAACTAATCACTCAAAGACTTTCTTGGATTTCAAATATTTTTTAAAAAAACTCCATCAAAAAAGTGTGAAACAATATTGGTGAGAATTTGAAAACTTTCAATCTGATCCATGAGTAACATTTATTTTAATCTTTCCTATCATATTTTAAAGAATTAAAATTTTCAAAAAGTACTAGCCAAGCTCTGAATAGTGTCTTGTAGTGATTAATCCAATGAATAAAGTTATTTGTTTTATTTAACAAATTGGAAATGCAGAAATTTCTCATACTTCCACAGGACCGCTTCTTCTAAATTCTAAAATCACACYGTTCACTGATATGCTTTTAAAAACAATCATAGTTATAACAAATGTAATGAAACTTGTCAGCAACCTTCTGTTATGTCAGTAAAAATATATGTTCTTTGACCAAGCCGCCAGTTCCATTCATTTTTCACTTAGAATGTCAAATTAAGAGGGTATCGTGGGCTGGGAAGAATATGTTTTCCRTGTAAAGATTATTTATATACCGCAATGTTTACTGCTTGAATGAAATAATGCAAATGCATTTCACAAAATGGAATTTCAAAGTTTCAACTTCTCTATTCCTTGCGTGTGATGCGAAAAGTCTTTATGCCTGCTTTTCCATTCCACTGCACCCTCAGTAGGGGTAAATTAATCAAGAAAACTTTGAATGTCAGCAAAGTTTTAGAAGAGAGATAGCTGTTGTATTCCATTTTTTAGTAGATGCAGGCAGTGGAATCCTGACTTTAAGAATTGTTTGATGCGTGATCTCTATGTGGCTGTTCTCTCTCTTTTCAGAGAGGAGAATTCTGAATAATTTGACAGGGTAGAGAGATGTCAAACGTGGCTTTCTGCTTCACCATCATCAGAAAGGTTTCATGTGTTATTGATTGGATTTATATGAGATTTGCTGGGAAGTGAGGCATCTACTGGGCTATTCACCCTGCCAAAGACACAAGACCAGACAGCTCTCAGGTCACGTTAGGTGTGGTTGGCAGAAAATAACCTTCTTTCATTCTTGGACTTTTGCAGGCATGTTTCTAACTTCTAGTGAAAAAAGTCCAGGGCTGTGCAATACCAAGGGCCTCACTCGCTCATATTTACTTTCACTGAAAAATACTCTGTTGAGCAAGCAGGCTCTTAAAAATACACTAGAATGAAATCTCTTTCTAAGAAAAAAGTCTGGACATGAATGGGTAGAGGTATTGATAAAGGCAGACTGCTAGAAACCGGTCCTGGAGTGATTTTGACATTTTCTTAATTTCCTGTCCTGGGCTGAACAGTGTCTCCCTTTTCTTTCCCTTCTTCTTTTGTCCCAAATATCTCACGTACATGGATTTTACATCAATGTAATTGGCTTTGGTGGCCTAAGCCCCCTGGTGTCTGTAAATTTTGTTCAAGATTTATGAGGTTGCAACTGAGATTAGAAACTGGATTCGAGAATAGCATATATCATGCAGAGATATGAATGGATTCATTTCTCAAGAAAATTAGATGGGTGAATTGAAAATGTTTTCTTCTTCTGCTACAGTAATAGAGAAAAGGGGTTGGTATGCTCATTCAAAATTATGGCCTCTGAATCAAATCTTTAATATATTTTTCAATACATGATAATTTTATCTGTCATCACTATCAAATAGCTTTAATGTTATTCACTTAACATCATTCAAGAAACGACTTAACTAACGTCTCCGGCAGAGAATTCATCTTCTGTTATTTCTCCAGCTGTATTTTCCTTCTTACAATCCCCAAAATGACTCTAGCGCTGACTCCTCCTACTAAATTACAATATCCAAACAATTTAAATTAGTATGTCATGAGATTGGAGTCGTTTTGTGTTTGACCTAATTATTAAAATTACTTTCTGAGAACTAATGGTGTAATTACTCTTATAATTAGTAAAATAAAGAACCTGTAACTGCTCAGACTGGGAGCAGCTGATATGATCAAGCTTTAAATTGAAAAAATCCAAAATTTTCTTGCCCATCGTCTGTAGCTCAGTACGTTTCAAAGGGAAGGCTGATACATGCCTGCAATGACTATGTTTAAACAATTAAATCTCGTCTCCACCTTAGCGTTTGATTCATTACTCACTGATGAACCTTTGTCCCTACTTGCCTGTTACTGGGAAAACATACAGCAGCGTCTACTACAGATACCAAAACATACTTGCCACAGCACTAGTGATACTGCCCTGTGATAAAACAGGTATGGTAGGCTAAGTGAAACTGAAAAAAGGGCTTGAGTTAGAGGCTGACCTTGGCCAGGCTGAGCTCTGAGCAGGCATCCTGGGGCTGCTGCCTGCAGAGCTCACTGCCCAGCAGAGCCCTTGGGCACCAGCACCAGGCACCGCTTCCCAGCAGCCCCTATCACCGGCACCGATGTGTGGCTATGCTGGGAGCAGAGGGGGACCGGGGGGTGGCAATCCTTGCTGTCTACCCTTTTTCTCTCGTCCTTTCTCCTCTCACTTCCTATACCATCAGAGGGAGAAGGCTGCCCACCTTGCTGATGCCCACTGGGACCGTCCCGCATGAGCAGACCCCGAGTTACACGGTTTGGAATATAATCTATGTATATAGAGTGCACATTATGCCCTTTTGTACAATTTCCCTCTTGAGAAAATATATCCCTGGTGTAATTGTTTGGCTGGTTTGACTATGGATGACATACATAGGCATGTTTGTCTCTCAGATTAGATACACCTCCTGGGGAAAAGTACATTTCCATTTTACTTACTGTGTATTACATCCATTCTAGAAGACCTTTCATGTTTATTTCTAGCATAATGCAATATGCGGATGTCTTTTATCATTGAATGAATGGTGGAACCCCCTTCTGGCTGGATTGAATTTCTAATCTATTTATTTTGTTAAGCAATCAGTCAGTGTATACGTTTAGTTTTATAAAGGTATCTCTCATTTTGATGCTAAACTTTCTGAGAGCTTCAGGTGGATGGCATTGTGTTTTGCAGTAATTTTCTCTTGATTTGCAGCCCTAAAATGCCAGAAAATGCATTTTGGATATTCAGTTATATTTCAGCAGGAAAGAAGAGCACCAAGCCATTGCAKCAGTGTTCAGTTAGAGTAAAGAGAATATCTTTTCAAAAACATTTTACTGTGTTAATATTTTGGGCTCAGTATTCACTTATCATGAAAGCTATGTGCATCTTGGCTTTGAACATATGTGACCCAGACAAATCCATAATGAATGACACAGAATTATGCTGTGCCCTACAGAAGTATCCTGCACATCTTGATTTGTACATAAATTATTCAAGTGTCAGCAACAGAGGTTGTGACACCATACAAAAAGAGTATAAAATCCCCGAACAAGAGAGTGAAAATTCTGTAAATAAACTGACTTTTCTGTTAGTAATACAGAGATTATTTCCCAAAACGGTGTATATAGCTCAAAATGGACTTGGATCCTCCTAAATGCATGATACCGTTTTTTCTCCTGTAGCTGGCTTCAGTCAAACATAAAATGACTGACAAATACAGAAAGCAAAATGAAAGCCCTGTGCAGAATTACGTGTTTTACCCACATTATCATTTAAAGGAAGAATAAATAACGAACGTACAAATAAGTTGCTAATTTGCATTTTMTTTTCATTCTGACATCTTGAATAAGACATAAAAAGTAAATGCTTCTCAAAATTCAAATTACAAAGGAATTGTTACCCTAATTAATAATTAAAATATTTTCTACATCCAAAATATGCAACAGAAGATGTTGAGGCCTGCACCATCATAAACAGAGGTGAAATTCTCTTAGACGCGAAAGCTAAGAAGGGCTGCCATGAGGCTGAACAAAGATGATAGCCTCCAGACTATTTAAAGATATCGGTGTTTCAGTAACTGGTCTGAATCCAGCTGTTGTAAGGTTGATATCTCTGCTGCATTTTCCTTGATTCACTGGGTGTATGACATATAAATATTGGAAATGGAAAATATGACTGAAATTAATACTAAATTTCTACACACTGTGAAATTTGTATTTTTTTAGGAGCAAATTAAAATGGAGACATATCTGGAAAAGAAGACCTTTGTCATCTTTGTTGTTGTGCTTAGCACCTTGGGCACATTTTTATTTCTGCATTAAGCTACATTAAAATCCTTCATAAATCCCTAATCATACAACACAGTTGTAAACTTTAAAAGTACCAGTTTTATTTCATGTTGTCATGTACTGTTAAAAATGACTGTTGTTATTAGGTGTTGGATTGTAACGCATTACAGGGCCCAAGAAGAATACACTTGGGACTTCAGTACAGCATTAGCTTATCTGAGACATGCACAGCTGTTTTCACTAAGAAGGTAACCCTTAAAGCCAGGCATAGGAATAGAACTTAATAAGCAAAATAAAACAAAAAATACAGCATTCTCATTTTTAAAAAAAAATCCAGGTATCCTTTTCAAGAGGCCATCAAAGCTATAGGTACTCCTTTTTAAACTATCATTGAACTTTAGACTTTTAATTAAGATCAATCTTTCTGATTGCAGTAATAAAGAAAAAGGAAGACAAACAGCACTTAAATAACCATGCTTCCGACTTCCAATTGGAGTAATAAATACATATAAACAGCATATTAAAACTGCAGATACTAGAGATGTGCTGATGTCAGGTAATGCTTCAGACCTAATTCTTCRAGAACTTGCTGGGGAGGTGGGGAAACCTGCCACTGCCCGCCCTGCTCCATGCCACCTCTCCTCTCTGCTCCAGGCTATACATGTCCAGGAATATGTACCTGGACTGAATAAGGTGCATCAGTATTTTTTTCCAAAAGACTTGTGGTTTTTAATCTTTAAACAAGTTTTAAGCGATTGTTATACTAAAAGCAAGTAGAAACCATGCTTTTGAGGTTCACCAATAATAAGAAGGATTAAGTGAGCTTCTGTAACTAGGATAATAATGTTTGTTTTACGTGGTCTTTTTACAGCATCTTTCCCCTGACAGCTGAATGCTTCCAATAATTTAAAATGGATCTCATGTTTCCTTTCCTTCCTATCCTCTTTTGTTTTCAACAAAGAACTCCCTTGTTGTTTCTGTTCCTGTTTCACTCTGTGTGTGAGGGAGTGGGAATGCCGTGTGCCTCAAACCTGTCAGAAAAGTTCATGTCATCAAAAGGAGTTTGACATTTTGATCCCAAAGTGACTGCATCTCCAGTCATGTCTTGCAGGAAGGAGGCCCATTGGCTGTGACCAGCTCCTGCACATCTCCAGCGCTCAGGGTATTCCTTCTGTTCCTCTAAAACTGAATTAAGAACAGCTTTCCTGGGGGAATATATTCACGAAAAGGAGAGCTACCCTAGCTGCCCTGAAACACTAACAAGGAAGGTTTTAGTATCTGACTCAGTGATGCTTCCAGCTTCCTGCGCATGATCCCATTAGGTAAAAGAGAGAGATGACGACCTACGTGATGGCCAGATACTGTAACACCATGTCGTGGTTTAACCCCAGTCGGCAACCAAGCACCACACCTCCAAGGGAGTGGAAGAGCTGCACAGAGCTGCTGATAACAGCAAAGGGTGGTAGGGATAGGTGGACCGGAGAGAAGAGCTGGAGAGAACTACTGACAGTTCTCCTTCCAGGTGTTATTCATGAGAAATTCAGTGGTGGCTTCAGGTATGGTGCACCCTATTTCCACTCAGTGAAATCCATTGAGGAGTAGTTTATGTTTTAAACTCAGTAGTTTGGATCCTCTTCAGGCTGCAGGTTAGACTTTCAGAGGTTATCAAACCAAAGTTTGCTCATTGTAAAAATACTCTGTTTCATCATCTCTAGGGAAGAAATCGACTGTTTCCAAATGGAAAATTTATGTAATGATAGAAGAGATTATTCAGAGCATGAGATAAATGGATAAGGGGTTAAAAAATGGAAGAGTTGTCCACAAGTGAAAGGAAATGAAGAGGATTTTGGGCAGAGACTGGGGCACAGTTCTGCTCTCCCCATCCTGTGGGCATGAAGGACTGTAGGTAGCAAATGCTGCTGTTGTTTCACTGCTCCCCTTTCTCACTCAAATCAGAATAATTTCTTGGGTACTATGTCTCCTTTCCTCCTCCAGCAGGGTTGTCTAAAAGCCACGAAGCAGAGACTTCATGGGAGCTTGTTGGTTACTTAGAGCTTCCACAGGGCTTGGAGAAGTGAAAGCTTCCAGATACAGCAGAGCATGTAGGATGAGTTTAGTATCACTGTGAATGGTTTCTGAGCATTCTTATCAAACACACCCTGGCAGGTCTTATAAGCTACAGCAGCCAGAGCAGCAGAATAGCTATCGTATGGTTCTGAATGGGTGGGACTAGAAACAGAGTGTTTTGACTCTAACTTTTCCCTTATGTATTTTACTTTAGTTTTGCATGCAGAAAATTATGTTAAAGAAGAGAGTATATTTAATTATAGATGTATTTAACCAACACCTAATAGAGATTTTTGCATAGACAAGACACTTCCACCTCAAGCTTTAAAATATGCTAAAAGTAAAATATGCTTCCAGTACTTCAAAACCTGCTGACTATTGAGTGTTTAAAATGTACCTTTCTCACTCATACAGATGGAGTTTCACATTATCTGTCGTGTATTTAAAAATGTGCTTTTCCCCCAGTATCAGACAGGCTGCATAGATGGCTCTGACTGTACACAAGTTTGCCAGGAACTGAAGGTTTGGGCGGTTGAACTTTCCTCCCAATCCACGTGGAGAGCAAATCCCATCTTCCCAATGGAAGGATCAGGCAGAAATTCCATAAGCACAAACTCACGAATACCCTGTGCAGAAATAATCCACAGAGAGGGCTGTTTGGCTYTTACTGCATTCTTAGCTGGTCAATCACAATAGTGCCAAAGATTTCTTGCCAACTCTCACACACTTCTCTGACACAGCTTCTTTCACATTCTTGCTCATTTTCCTCTTATCTGCTATCTAAAAAACCTTAAGGAAACTCACAGAGGGGGGRAAAAACCCTCCATATTTATTTAAATAACATTAAAGCAAGGGTGGAAAATGCCAAGTCTGGACTGCAGCATAAGCAAGGCAAGTGACTATTTAAGGCCTCCGGGGAAGCCTTAGCAGTTCTTCAATTTAGTTCCCAGCACTCTTATGGCGTCCCTCCCAAACTCACTGTGATTTACCCCTCTTTTTCTAGCTCCTCAGAAGTCCTCTGCCACAGTACCAGAGGATCAGAAAGAGGTCTAATTAAATGTATATTTTAAACATATTTTTATAGACTTGTTCATTCATTTTTAATTATTATTCCAAGTAGCAGCTGAATTATCCTTGACTGCTTTCCATCTTATGATCACCCCAAGCGTTATAGACTATGTTGCTGTGAACCTGGCAGAAAAAGGCATCAGTTCAGAAGGTTTCTTCTATTGATTTGAGACTGGATTGCCTTTATTCAGTTTCCTATTACATCAGAAAAAGTCTTTTGAAACTTGTGATGTAAACCTGATTTAACCTGGCATGAGAGCTCTTGGGAGTTACCTCTGACAGTCAGAAATCTTCCTCCTGCCCCTTGCAAGTGCCAGTGGTCTGATCTCAGGTCCACCTTGGCTCCTCAGGCTGAGGCAGCAGAGAAAGCTCAGCCCAAGTGTGGCGTCCCACGTGGCTGTGGCGGGTCCACTGAGGTGCATTCCAGGGCGGTGGAGCGCTCCCATACAATGATGATGAGGATAGAAAGGGTGGACCCAGAAGATCAGAAGATGTGATCATCGCAGTCTATAAGCCATGCACACAAGGCTCTAAGCGCCCCAACCCATGCATCAACTCTTGCTCCTGGAACGAATGACCCCTTCAGGGAATGATGCAGAGGAGGGATATGAAGTGTGCAGGGTCTGGGCTGGCCAGGACATGGGCTCATAATATAGATGCTTTTGCAACATTAATATGCCTGTTTTCTTGCCAGCTCTGCAGAATGCCAGAATTTGGCCCTAAACATTTAATGAAACCATTGAGATTTATAATCAGAAAAAGCAGAAAAGAAAATAGGAAAGGGAGGAGGGAAGAGGAAGAGAGAAAGCTGTACAAAAGGCATCTGATTAAACCAGTGATAATTACTGATATTGTTCCTCTCCGAGCCAGGATCACACTTCAAAATAAAAGTGGAAGATAATTTTGTTAATAATTTTAATCAGCTTCCTTTTCATGAAGGATCAGAGAACACTAATAGATGGTTTTTTGAAAGACAGATGATTTGTAACACCATCAACTCAATAACTGAAACAAGAGACCTATTCTCTCTCCCATTTGTCTGAAGTAACGGGTTCCTCCAGAGGAGGAACAAAAGATAGAGATTGAAAAGCCTTGATTTGACCTAAATGAAAGATATTCTTCACTAGCAGATGCTTTATCCTGTAGTTTATTTTTCTCTCTCTCCCCAATGGGCTTTACAACCATGTTGTCCYGTTTGTTTTCAGTCTTTGTTTCCTTTTCTGATGCCAGGTTGAAGCCTGGCTGGCTTAAACAGTTCAGGGTATTCTCTGAGAGGAATTTGCTCAGGTTTCCTTGGCAACAGGAGCCACAAGAAGCTAAATAAGGCACATTTTTGAGTGAGGTTTTTTGTTTCCTTTTTAGCTGTTCTCACGTAGGCATCAAGGAGAGAGGAGCTGGTTAGGTTCAGATTAATCAGGTAAACTGCAATGAAAGGACAGGGGTAATATTTGGCTCATTTCTGAATCTGACAAACAACGCCAAGCTGCCACCGCTGTTAATGTCCCTGCTGTTTGCCTCCCAAGTATCAATAACCTTTATACCTAACAAGATTTGAAAAAAGAATAATTAGTGTGATCTGCATGACTTGATTAATTTTTATATAGGAACTAATGCCTCCTATTTTTAAAGGCTACATGCCTTATATTAGTGGGCCTTTCTATATAATTGCTTCCTGCCACTGTTTTCTTTTATTGAGAAAAGTCATGTAATGCCATTGCAGATGTGCTACCAGCTTGGAGTAAACATGGTGCTCTAAATCATGCATAGTACAATAAATCATACGCCTGCCATTATTTTAATGCTTTGCAAATCTTTGCATTTGTTTTTCTCTGGAGTTGGAAGAAACACAGTAGGAAGCAATGTTGTGAAATCCTGAAGAAATTCATTGTCAGTAGAGCTGCTTGAGAAATTACCCTCCTCCTCTTTCAGAATAATTCAGTATGAAAGGAAACATTTTGTTTAAATTTTGTTAAAAAAGAGTTTTCATTGAAAACCTAAATGCTCAGTTTTCTCGTTGAAAGTGCCAGAGTGAAAAAACGTTTTTCTGTTCTTTCACCTCACTTTTCAGTGCAGACACCTTGGCAAAAAAAAAAAAAAAAAAAAAAAAAAAAAAAAAAATCAACCAACAGTAGCTTTTATTGGTAAAGAGGGTTCCCCCTCTGTGTCCCTGCTGCTGCCACCCCAGTAATTTCTCCATTTTCTGCAACAGCAAATTTTAGAAAACAGTGTTATTCTAGTTATTGAATGCAGTGTGGAATATTAGCTGTTATTGTCCTCTTTCAGCCATATGCAAGTTTGTTTTTCAGGTTCCAAGAGATAATCCTTTTTCTTTTGTGAAATTGAAAACTTTCTGAAACAAAATCCTTTTGTGTAAACTTTCCATCACTGGTGTCAGCCAGAGGCAGTTTTTTTGGTTTGTATTAAAAGCATGAGCAAAATTTCATCCATCTTTCTAGAGGCGTTCAGAGTTTACAAGCAGAATAAAAATAAAATAATAAACCACCCCAGCTTTTCCTTTAAATTCTCAGCAGACCTATTTTATGTGACACTGAGGCAAAACTTTGGCTTCACAGAACACAGTCTGTGCTTTTCCATCTCGGAGTGCAAGAACTGAGAGACAAAATGACTATTCCTTCTTGGCTCCTCAGTGAAACCTGATTATTTTCAGCTAGTTTGAATTCTTTAGTGTTTGAAGGAGCTTACTAGTATTATCTTATCGTAAAACTGGGAACACCGGTGAATGGGTTAACTGACTCTCAGCGCCTTGCGGAGCGTCCCACCACTGAGTGTACTTCCGAGAACATGCTGCTTCCTGGCGTCGTCACTCCTGCTATGGATACAGGCTTCACGATTATTAGCAGAGACTGCACCATGAATGTAGCATGTGGCTAATAATAGTAGGCAATTGCTATTATATAATTGTTATTTTTCTATCTATTTTTCTAGCGATCATTTATCCAAATGCAAAAAATTGGCATATTTTGTAGTTGCTCAGACATAACTTGATTATAACTCATTCAGCAGTAGAGAGCGCTTAGATGATGCCCAGATGCATATATATAGCAAATGTTTTTATTACATTTCAGATCCCTGTCCTGGTAGTTTTTGCTGGACTTAAAAACTGAACTGCCCCAGGTTCAGAGCCAGATATATCCTATTAAGGACACTCGACTAAAGAGAATACTTCTCGCTGACACAGGGATTTAACAGATTAATGAATTAGTCTGTAATACCTTCTCCTTCTAAGGACCGGTTCAAGTTTTGCTGCTGTTACTTTGATTAGCACTATCTCCTCTGGTGCTGAGCCAGGCAATTCTGTATATTGACTGTGCTGGCATTTCTTACTGCTGTGAGAGAAGCAGAGAAAAAATCCTGCCCTATAAAGTTTGTATCGATCCAAAAGTAAAATTGTAAACATAGCCGAAAGAGCTGTATTTTGAAAGGAAAAATAGGGTTGTTAATGGTGTGGAACAACTGATGTTGTATCCAACCCATCTTTCTTCCTTTAAATATATAACGTTGCTAGTGTACGTTGTTGAATATACTTTATATCTGCAGTAGTCCTCCGAAACTCGGTTGTTATGTGGCATTATTGATATTATAAACCACAGTGGCTTATGTTATTAACTATCCTCTGTTTACCTCAGGTTGTTAATCAGAGAGCTAGCCATTAAGTGCTGGCAACACATGATTTCTCTAGGATTATTGCTACCATTTCTGCTGCAGTCAGGAGGGTTTTTCTGGCTTAGCTCAGCAATGAGGAAGTCTGTAGCTGATCAAATGTACTCTCGCATGCAAGTGTCACTGCAACTGATGGGAATGAATATGAAAGGCAAAATCTGATACAGAAGACACTACTTTAAACCCACTCCCCAATTCAATACTAAATATTGGAAAGGAAAACAGGATCCTAGAGCACACAGCTCTGATTGTGACTGACCTATTCACAATTATAAATGGCAAGCTGGGACATATAACATCCCATTCTGCCTCACTTGAATTGTCATCTTTAATTAAAGAATTTCTATGTCACAGATGACATTTCTCAGAGAAATGTCTCTCAGAGTCTTGGGGAGAAGAGGGAGAGGAAGACTGGGAGCAGTGTTTTGGCTGTCTATTTGCTGTTTTCCCCATACAGATTTAAGTGGTCAGTGTTGCAGCACTTAGAGATTGGCCCAAGAAATCCTCTTGGGCATTAGCTGACCTTAGCTCCAAGGCCAGGGTTTTGTAAATGCTTTAAGTAGACTTCCACTTAGGACACAGCCTGTTCCTTGTACTGTCACTCTGAAAGACATTCATTCTGGTCCTGAGAGTGGGATGTTATTGAGAGATTTTGTATTTWGTTGCTGGGAGGTAATGTACTGTTATCCCCATTTTACAGATGGATTTTGGGCCCTAAGAACCAGCATTCAATAAAATATTTGCATGCCTGGAGTTCTGTTAAGCAACGTTTCAGGAGCCTAAATTCAGTAGTGTTTTTTAGGAAACCCTGTTTAATGTGTGGAGACATATCAAGCATCTTTGGCATCTAAAGTTTCAGGTAGAAATGCTATGAGTCCAAAACTGTGCTCCTGGTCATGTTGGGTCAGGTCCTTACCTTTACTGCAGTGATTGCTTACCTCCTGCCAGAGGCTTTTTGAAGTTCAGAAATGAAAAATGTTTGTATTTTAGTCCTCTGTTGAGCTCACAGTGCCGAATATGCTCAGAACAAGCCTGACTTACTCAAGTTGGGTAAGGCAGTGGTGGTACCTGCTGTCACATACATGAATTAGTGATTAGATGAGTCACCTGCAACCTCAGTTCCCTGGAGCCTGGTTGGCCTGAAGGGGCCTCCAGACACACCACCCATGACCCTACCTCTCCCTAGCAAGGCTGTCCTCAGTGCAGGTGAGGTAGAGTCCACCCCTCCTGTTGAACRTGGGCCACTACACAGGAATGCATTAGACATGAACATTCACAAAACAAATGATGGAGATATAAGGAACCTTCCCCAGGTGCCCCCTTACCTCTGAATTCTTCTTTTTCTTTACTATTAATTGAAACAGAAAAAAAAAATCAAAACTAAAAAAACCCAGTGGTATCTGCATTGAACATGGAATAATTCCTTCCATTTCATCAGCCAATCCATGTCGCTAAAATTTTACTTTAGAAATTAGTCAAGTCGCCTTCTGAAACAAGATGGTGGAAGACAGCAGAATATGATTGTGGTCTCTGAAGTAAAACACTCCACTGGGAAGAACCTTGGCTCATTCCCAGAAGATATGTGATCGATGCCAGTCTAAGGCCATACTTTTTACATGCTTTGAGGAAGAGATGGCTGGATTTTAAGAGCATGGAGCCTTGGTCTAACTTTGCTCCAGCTGAAGTCAAACAACATTTATACTTTGTGGTGCTGCTAGGTGATATCGTGAGTGCAGCAAAGGAGCACAAGGGTGATTAAGGGATGGGAACACCTATCATATGAGGAGAGGCTGAGAGAGCTGGGACTGTACAGCATTGAGAAAAGAGGGCTCAGGGGATCTTACCAATGTATATAAATACCTAATGGGGGTGGGAGGTGGGGTAGCGATGGAGCCAAGCTCTTTTCAGTGGTCCTCAGTGACAGGACAAGAGGTAATTTGGCACAGCTGAAAAAACAAGAAATTCCATTTAAATGTAAGAAAAAAACTTTTTGCTGTGAGGGTGGTTGAACACAGGAACAGGTTGCCCAGAGAGATTGTGGAGGTATTCAGAAGCCATCTCGACACAGTCCATGAGCACCCTGCTCTATCTGACACTGCTCTGAGAATGGGTGTTCGACTAGGTCATCTCCAGAGGTGCTTGCCAGCCTCAAAGACTCTATAATTCTATCATATAAAAATATGATTCTATGATATAAATTCTTGTTTCCAATTATTTTGCATTAAATTGTGTGCCATATCACAATAAAACACATATAGATAGGCTTTTTGTTTCCTGAAGATGGGTCTCAATGTTTATGAATTCATAGATGCTTTATTTACAGTTACATTTTATTTAATTATACTTATTATATATTTTTATGCACAGCTGCACTTATTTACAAATATCTGAACATATGAAAATCCAGCATAAAATTAGTCTCAGCTAAGAAAATGTTCCCTAAAATTTTGATATTATTCTTTCACCAGCCCTTTAAAACCAGAATTACAAATAAACAAAACATTAAGTTCCCTTGCTAAGGAACCATTCTTTGAAGCTTCATCAGCTTTTCTTCATCATCATCTTCTTTCTTCATCTTAACCTTCATCTCTCACTTCCTCCCAGAGCTTTGACCTCCATGACCTGCCTTTTCCTGATTTGCCTTTAAGTTTTACCTTCTTGACTGGGCTACTGCATTTACCCACTTGTAGACCTTACTGAAGAATTGGGATTATCGCAGACAATATTTAATCACAACTGGATTAGAGGAAAAAATGAATACGTTTTTTGGTCTCAGAACTAAATAGTGGCAGGGAACCAAACGAATGACTGTTCTGTTCAAAGGGCAAACCTTCAATCTTGGCACACATTTTGGGAGGGCAAAAGCAATCACCCTCCCACTCCTCTATATGAAAAGAACAACTGCATTGCAGAGCCAGTATGAAAAAAACCCCTGTCTGTGCTTGGCCTTGTGCTGCTGCCAGTCCCAGGGGCTGTGTGGATCTCAGGGGTTTTGGCATTGCAGCTTCTCTTTAAGTGGAAGCACACACAACTCTCTGGCAGGCTATGCAGAGAGAGAAAGATTTGATAAGGTTGGGTTTTTTTCCCTGTCCTTTTTTTYCCCTTCTTTTTATAGGCAGGGGCAGTAAAGCCTTGAATAAACAGCTCAGAAAGAGGCCCATAGGGTATAGATGATGAGRCTTTTTCTCCATTATTATTAATCTTACCTGTTTTCATAGAGTTTTAGAACTCAAAAGATTTTTCTTCATAGCTGGATTGGTTTCCCACTATATTACAGCAGTAGTTCAACACTTCTACTCCTTTATTTCTAGTTCATGTGATCTGATCAGCTCACTCACCTGTTGTGGAGATAGCTATATTTGTTATCTGTCTCATCACAGTCTATTTCCCCTGCGTTGCTTAATATAGTTCTCCAGCTTGTCATCATATTTCCTATCTCCTGCCACCAGTATTTGAACAGTCTTTACTTCTCATCAGTCTCAAATCCATCAACTAGAAATGGAAGGTGTTGACAACATTTTCACTTATCCTCTCAAAGAATATTAAATCTTTTAGTAAACTGATCTGTTTCAAAAACATGCTGTTGGAAAACAAGCTATTACACATCTAGAACTTGGCTTTAATTTTCTTTTCACCATTTTTTCTGGTTAAGTCATTCTCTTGGTTAATGCAATCAAATAAAATTAGAAATAAAATGAATTACACTGGAGATAAAATCACTGCTATAGATCTCATCTGTTCTCCAAAAGGATCATTCAGTAAATGGAGATATTTTTTAGTTTCCTGTTTAGTTTAGAAAATAACACCTACTAAAAGTTTCTAAAACACTGTAGAAAAGGATGGTTATTCACAATCCAAAATATCAAACATCAGTAGACTTTATGTTTGATATTCATGCTGTGAATCTKGAATATATTTCTGAAAGGCATGGGCTGTTAAAATATAGGCACTTTGGAATTAAGGATCTTGTCAGTACAATTCTCCTTTTTAAGGACCTGTTCTGCCAAGCTCAGTTTGTCTCTGATATTTATCTGCTTTTACTCCACCACATTTCTGTTCTGTCCATTCTTGTAATTTCCAAGTTATGTATGTATCAAATCTTTCACTGACCTGATTTCAGAAAACATTTAAGCCCAAGCTTAGTCTCCTTAGTCAGTGGTAGTTTAAACATGTTCAAAGTTAGGTGTCTCCGTAAGTGCATTTTAAAACAGAATTTTGCTAATTAGCACCCTGGTGTTTGCTGACTGCTACAGTGTCTTATGTGCTTCTCATGCTCCCAGACCAGGTATATTCTTATGCTCCCAGAACCAGTTCATCAAACCATTATCTTCTAAAACTTACTTCTGTTCCATCACAGTTCTTACATAGTCCTCAACTCCAAAATATGGAGATGTTTTCAGTAAATTGAAGTATGGGCATGTCTGGGCAAATTATTTTAACTTTTAGTTTTTCTTTTTCCTCACTTCAATTATGTCTGGTTTTAGATAGAAGGTGTTCAGAACAGGATGGTCTTTTTGCATGTTCCTTTACAGTTTCAGTTTCTCAGAAAAGCTGTGATGATTTCTTTCCCCTTTTACCCAGCACTGTTGTTTTAAATCTGCACATACGTATTGTTTGCTATTTTTCCAGATGGGCTAAAGTTTTATAAGAGTTTGAATGTCTTTACATTTTGATTCATTCTTTATGGTCTACAGACTCACTCAATGCTCGTAGCAGCCAATTAACTGACATATAGTGTGGAATTCATCTTGCAGGTTAATAAACTTATGTTTACATACACCTACAAATTGCTAAGTCTAGCTCTAGATTCCAGTAACTCTGTTAACAAGCTCTGCCTTTAATGGTAGTTTAGACAGTTAAATGTTGATAGATAATTGCCTGAACTGAGACCTGAATCCGGCCTCTAGTGTGGTGTGATACCGTCATTGTCACTATTTTCTCTGTGGTCTAACAAGCAGTAGCAAAGCATCCATACCAACCCAAACAAGCCTTAAACCTAACCTTCAGCCCTCTGAGTATAAGTACTTGACTTTGTAACATCGTGGCAGAAAGTGGAACATACCATGTGCGAATATGCTCACCTTCACCCTTGGGTTAATTCAGGTGCCTAGTGTCAACAAGTTAAGGTCAGTCTTCTATTAGCGCTAGTCATTTTTTCTGGCCTATATTTGGGTTTTGTTGAYAATTTTCCCAGCTTACATCCTCTGCTGATTCTTTCCTTAAGATTGTTTCATAGTGATATTTCTTTCCCAGATAGTGGCAGAGCTTCCGACTCTTCTGTTTGTCATGACGTCCTGCTATAATCTGTATGCTGGCTGCTGCTAACCAGCCATCTAGGAGGTTGTCAATAAAGCACCAGTCTCCCTAGGTTTCTGCTAAAGTCAAGATAAAGCYCAAGGCTTAGGGCTTGCTTAGGGAGCTCATCTCTCTCTGCTGACCACAAAGGCAGGCTACAGAGGTATACCAAATTAACTTAGCTTTTGTGAAGACCCCTTTAGCCATTCCGAGAAAAGTAATCAATCTCTTTGGAACCTCTGTTTTCCTTCACAAACCTCTGCTGTTCTTAAAATAATATGAATATTTTGTGAAATCCACAGTCTACATCCAGCACTATCTTTAAGAAAGACTTCAGCGTCCTTCTGCCTGTGGACTATGCATAGTATCACTGGAAAGGGAAATGGTCATAGTCCAAGGTGCTCCTGTTTGGGTTCTGTTGGTCACTTCTGAAAGACCTGATMAAAATACTGACACGATTCCTACAAAAGGCACCAGAGGCCCATGTGACAGCTAGGTGTGCTTCCCATTATAGAATATAGAATGAAAATGTCACAAAATAAGAACTTCTTCCACTTTCTGTTTCTCTTGAAAGAAAACAGGTCTCAGAGCTAAGTCTGATGCACCTTCCTGTGAAATTGCTGGTCTTAGAATACAGAGATTCTGCCATAAATGTGGTATCYTGTAAAGCCTTCTCACTTTTAGATCCATCATGTCTCTTAGGAACAGGACATCTGTGGGAAAAAAGTGAGTAAGCTTCTGAAAGGGGATGGTAACGTTTATAACAAAACTGATTTCATTCACTCACTCTCATGTTCTCACTGTTTTCACTCATTCATACTCTCACACCCCCATACTTACAAGCACCAAGACATCAAGTGGTCTGGCCAGGATCACTTGTGAGACCCAGTTCTCACTCCGTTTCTTGGGTTCCTCTTGACTGGCAGCAACAAACTGGTTTTTGGATAGGTCTACACCCTTAAAATGATTTGTTGCCTTAGAATCTCACTTATTCCATCTTCCACAAGTCTTACAGGCTCGTTGGATCACAGGATAATTCAGGAAGGGGCCTCAGGAGGTCTCAAGCCCAATCTCTTGTTCAAGCAGGGTCAAATCTGAGGTCAGACCAGGTTGCTCAGGTCTTTGTCCAGTCGGGGTTTGAAATCCTCCTGGGATGGAGTTGCCACAACACTCCTGGGCAGTCTGGTCCAATGCCTGACTGTCCTCATGGGGAAAAAGTTTTTCCTTATATCCAACAAAACCTGTTTTGTTTCAGTTTACACCTGCTGTCTCATCGTCCTGTGAAGAGTCTGCTTCCATCTTTGTCCTGRTTTTGGCTGGGATAGCATTAAATTTCTTCCTACTGCTATGTTTTGGATTTAGTATAAGAATGTTGGTAACACACTAATGTTTTTAATTGTTGCTAGGTTATCTACTTCTCAGGGACTTCTCAGCTTCCCATGCTATGCCAGGCACACAGGAGGCTGTGAGGGAGCATAGCCGGGACAGCTAGCCCAGCTGGCCAACGGGGTATTCCATACCATGTGACGTCATGCCCAGTATATGAATGGGGGGGKGTCCAGGAAGCAGCTATCATTTTGGCCATTTTCTCGGCGGGTGGTGAGCAATTGCATTGTGCATCACTCATTTCGTATATTGTATCATTATTACATTATTACTATTGTTGTTATTATTACTCCTTTCTTTTCTGTTCTATTAAACTGTCTTTATCTCAATCCATGCATTTTTTTTTCCAATTCTCTCCCCGTCCCGCTGCGGGGGTGAGGGGGGGGTGAGCGAGTGGCTGTGTGGCGTTTAGCTGCCTGCTGGGTTAAACCACTTGTATCTTCTTGATAATGTCGCCGTAGGCACTGGAGGCTGCTGGTAGGCCCATCCCAAAGGCATCCCTTCTCCAGGTTGAAGCTCAGCTCCCTCAGTCCCTCCTCACAGGACAAGTGCTCCCACCCTGAGCATCTTGGTGGCCCTTCATTGAAGTCACTTCAGTTTGCCCATGTCTTAACCAAAATTGCGCTGGTTTTGTTCCCTAGTTTTGGRTACCTTTATGGCTGCCTGGATTCTTCTTGGGACAGCAGGAAGAGGAATGGCACAGACGAAGGGCTGTAACCTTGCATCCTCCCTCTTGCTATCACTGCACAGGTCTCCTGCTGGTAACTCATTTGTGCTATGGCCTCATTGGAGCACAGGCCTTCAGGACTTCATGGAAATACCATGTTTCTTCAGGTTTATTGATCTGACTGATGTTAGTCACAGCCTTGGATATCAATATATACCATTCAGTATGGCATGTATTCTTCTGCTGCTTTCCCACACAGATAGTTCCATTCACACTTCATTCATACCAGTCTTTGTATTTCCATCAGCAGTCTCTATGTGATAAACTCTGGGATGTATACGACCTGAGAAAAAAGTAATAAATAGGGCARTTTCTTAGATAGTCCACAAAATGTAGGGAAGAGAAGATTTGTGTCTTGTTTGTATGTATGAGATCTTGATTCACCTTTTTTTCTTGATGTTTGTAAAAAATTTTGAAGATTCCCCCTTGGAAAAAATGCATGGCTGCCACCTAGCATGTGACCTGTCCACTGAATGCAGAAGATGGCCATATAATTGAATTAGAGCCATGGCATTGATGGGAATGCAGAAAGGATGTGATACAACAAAACATTGATAATTTGATGCTGAAAAGTTGCTGATCCACTATAACGTAAAAAAGGGCATGACCTTGAGGTCAATCTTTTGAAGGAAAGGGGAAGCTGAGCATGGCAACTGCAAACTGCTCCGCTTACCAGACTTTTCCATGTAGCTTGTATTACTCCATTAAGTTACTCTCTGACTTCTTAGCCATAAATGAAAAAGTAATTGCTTAATAATATTAACTGTATAAATCTCATCATATGGATAGACAGAATAGCTCTAATTTAGTAATAATGTTGCTAGGTTTCTTCTAGATTTCTTCATCTTTGCTTTGATTTTTTTTCTTTCTCATACTAAACCTGGATTAGGCAGAAACAAGCAGAAAACTGAGCTCACGATACATCAGTTCCTATTTTGCTGATCTGAATAGTTTGTATAATTTTCATAAACTTTGAATGTTTATCCAAAGTGAACTTTTAATCCATTTCAGTTTAATTTTGTGTTATTGTGTGTCATCTTCCTGATTTTGAGATTCTTTTTGACATTCATGATAAAGTGTATTTGCCCGGTGGAAATATTGGGAAATTTTCATTCTGTTTTCAATTAGAGATAAACAGAAATCAAACCCCTGGATCTCAATATTTCTGAATTTTGAGGAAACTTAGATCAGAGCCAAAGTCTGGAACGCTTTCTTTTTTGGCAACTGTGTTAATTCTGGATGAACTTTACTGTGTAAATCAAACGCCCCTGCTTTTCAAAGTGATGATTGACAGTGTGATTCYTATCAGTAGAAATAAGACAGACAAATTCTGGTGTTTCCCCCTGAAAAATGGGGCTTGATTTTTTTGAAAATATTTCATATTAAAATTTTGATTATGAAGTCATCACTTGGAGAGAGCTGCTGATTGCCATATCCAAATAGCTGCTAGTGTTTTTAAAAGAGCTGAAGTGGGTGAAAAGTAGTGAGGATTTTCTCATTGTCACCCCTACACTTTCTGAGAAGATAAAGATGCCTTTTCATCAGGCTTAGCAACAGATAAATGTTAAAAAAATGGAAGTGATACAGGTACAATTTGTCCTTTAAATTCATTGTAACTGTATGACTGAATAGTTGAGTCAGTTTTTAAGAGGTCAATCAGAAGCTGGAAATCAAGGACAGATGGAGAAAACAAAGAGGTTTTCCACTTCAGTGTAAAAACATACACATACTATTTCCACACAATTCTACTGGATTTGGCCACCAGTGTACGCAAGATTGCCCTTCACATTTGTCTGTAAACTTTCCCTATTAGGAAAAAGGAGGAAAACCCTGGACAGGGCTATCCTTCTGCAGCGCACAAATAGACACTGATATAAAGAACAGTCAGAAGAAACCATTTTCAGAGTATAACTATCCTACAAAAATTAGGAATTATGCTATGTATTTTTGAATGTTATCTACTGGTATTTAAGTTACTGCCTGGCTGTTCGCATATGCGAGCTTTGAAGTACTCTTGTAACCTTAAAGGGATCTGAAGAAAAGACTCATATCCTATGTGACTTCTGTCTTTTTGAAATTGTAAGGAAAAGTGATGGTTAGAGAAGTGGCTATACCTGTTCCATGCCGTTCTAAATTCTGGAGTATTTTTAATATTATAATTGTTATGACCTGGCCAAATTAAAGGTTATGCAAATTAAATAAACCTCATGTCACCTTTAGCAAACCAGAGTAAGAGGTGAGAAAGAGTTTTTCTTATCTTCTGCCCAAAACTTATTATTTTTAAACCTGTGGAATTTTATTGGAACTGAAGATATTGCCTGTAAAGTTTTCAGCTTCCTTCTTTTCTAAAGTGTTTCATGTCAAAGGAGTGGAAGATAGATGATGTCCCTCAGACAAGGAGGTCATTTTGGGGCACAAACTCATTAACATAGTAAAAAGAGCTTTAAACTTGTTTCAAAAGCCCACAGGGCAAAAGTCCAAAGGCAAATTAAAACCCAAACAGCAACAACAATTATTGATCTAGTCGTGTGGATGGAATCTGAAGACATGCAGAAATCAGAAATGCTGCTGGAGAGACAAGACTGAAAATAACAGGGCAATCTGCTGAGAGTCTATGCACAAGACATAAGGATTCAGTGGCTTGAAGATTGAAACGATGATGACATAAAGAGAGTAGCAGATGATGAAACATAAAACCAAACTGAAACGCTGGTTGCAGAAGAGTGCAGCTTGTATATAAGTCAAGTGAGAGCAGAAAAGGAATAGGTACTACTATATACATCAAGGATAATCCTGGATATTGAATTGTATGGTCATTTAAGCTTTTTCCAGCTATATTCTTTTCTGGGTTTTGTTCTTCTGTAAGTCCACTTGAGACATTAGGATTTGTTGCAAGGAAAAAATTCATATGCTTGTTTGTCTAACAATGTGAACTTAATGCTTAATTTTCTTAAATTGAGGAAAATTTCTACAAATAATTCTATCAACCCCATGAGATAAACAACTGAGCTGTTTTGATTTGATCCAGTAGAGGGCAATGACACCTATTCACAATAGCTTTTCAGTACACCATGAATAAACACCCTTAAAGTTATAGTGAGAATAATCACACCACCCCTCCTTTTAACCTTTCAGACATCAGGTTAATTAGGCAGAACTCCAGTTCATACATATTATCCCAAGGGAACACGTTACTGTATATTTTTCCTTTTTGATGTACAGCTGCAGTATTAAGTCAGGCATGATTTACATATATGATGCRATAATTAGGCCTAGGAGCCAGGATGAACCCATATACTGTGGATAACTGGTTTAGCTTGAATAAGATAAGCTTGAAGATATTACATGAATATCATTTTTATGATTGAAAACATGATAAATACTGCATATTGCTGGAAATGTTACCCTGTGGCTGCACCAGCGGCAGCCTCAAACATCTAATTCTCTCCAGTGAAGGTTTATTCTGTTTCTATGTGTATCTATAATTATTATTTACCATTTATTTAGCATGGTCTGTCTCCTAAGGAATTCGCCATCTAAATTAGTCACATATAGGTGACTATTAGGTAGGAACTATTTGAAGGAAGGCAGACAGAAAGGATTTGTCTAGGTAGGTCATAAACTGTGCATTTCAGAAACATCTTCTTTAATATTTCAAAAACATCCACTCATATTCATTCATATCTAGCCTCTCCTATTCTCTGTGTTGATGTTGTCTAGGTGCATTCTCTATATACTACCATTACTTATTATTTTTAAGGCAATAAACAAGACATCCCCTAATTCAAGGTACATTTTCTAATTAAAGCCATTGGCCTTTAATACAGCTTCACTTTGTCTTTCCTTGCTGTGTTAAATCCAAGAAATATTACAAGCTTACCAGAGTAGATCCTTCTCTTGCAAGCTACTTATAGAACAGCATCCTCTATGATACCTTGAAGTGAGTCATTAGGGCAGTTTATGTAATTTATATTACTTGAAATTGTAACGAAGTTATCAAGAGATTTTATATAGGAAGTTAAGAGTTCATCCAAATTCTAAAAGCTGTAGAATTATGTATTGATTGTGTTGTTTACATGATGATATACATTGATTACTATTCAATCTCTGTGTTAAGAAGCTTGTACTGCATTCCAGTGCAATGACTGGACAAATAAGCTTAGGAGGCCTCATTATTCAGTGAATATCATTGATGAGTGTGCTTAACTCTGTACAAAAATGAATAAAAGGACAAGGTACCTGACCTGAAGTTTTTGCAACTTACTATTAGACAGATATGATGATTGGATGGGACGAGGGATTAGACAGATGGGATATGGGGAAAACTTTAGAGGGATTGTCAAGAAACTGGTCATATGACGACTCATTCTAATCATGTGCATGTGTTGACACTTCTTGGTAAATAAAACATTATAATTGGGAGGCATCTTCCGATGTTTCAACTGAAATGGGTTTTGGTGAAGGATTTGAAGAAAGTCAGATTCTGGGAGAGTAGAATTAACAGTACAGGCTGGAGGTGAAAGAGATCTGGGGAGGCGGTAATTAATAGGATATCAAGACTGGCATCATTTGCAAAGTAGAAAGGAAAATGGAAAGGTAATACAAATGAAGACAAAAGAAATAGTCCATGCATTTGCCTGTCTAAGATTCATTCTCAGGTTGTCATTGGCACAGGGACAAACCTGCCTCTCCTTCTTCCCACAGAGTTTGAATCCAAACCCTTATCTGAACACTGAGAAAAAGCAGAGGCATTTAAATGGATTTTAGTTGAGGTTACCTCAATAAAAAATAATGTGTCATACTTAATAAATAATTCTTTATTATTAGCTGTGTGATAATTTTAATGTTATTCAAGTAACTTGGAACTGTTGTTGGTGGTGGTGTTTTATTTTGCTTGTTTTTCTACTGTGAGTACGTTGAGGTCACTTCTGATCAGTCTTTGGAAGATTGAAGATGCCTGTGAAACCCAGTTTCTAGAGTAGCCTCCTTTTGTTTGAAATGGGTAATATATACTTYAGTGTTTAAAATAGAAATGAGTCAAGCAAATCATATGTTTGCTATTTACAGAAACTCTTTTAAAGGTTTAGTTTTTTTTTTTATTCTGTCTAAAGTTATATTAGAAAGAATTTCCACACAGCTACTGCAAATCTGAGTAAAATCTGTAACTTCTCTTCTAAATTTGTCATGAGTTTTTAACTATTTCATAGAAATCCAGACATAGTTTTAAAAATAAAAACTGAGTTATGGCTTGGGATTTTAAGTGCTTTAAGAAATTAATAGACTATTTGTGAATTCAGGATGGTCTGAGTGTACCTATATGGCTATTCAAAACCCAACCATTGGAAAAAAGTCCATAATGCTCAACAACATAACTGTGATTACTAATTTAGAGGATGATAGATTCTTGACTATAGAGTGTTCCAGCCCTGATGCAAACAGGCTGGCTTTTCTGTCATGCTGAATATCACACACCGGGACAAGTTAGTTATAGCTAAATATGCAAAATTATGGTAACTGAGAGGTACTCCATTTTCTCTAAATTAGATATTGTTCTTTAGATTTCAGCATAGTGTCCTGCCAATAAACCAAGCCTGGTTGTCTCTGATTTAAGTAGTGACATACTGAAAACCTTGTGGGCTTGTGATAATGACAACATTGGCTTTTAGGCACACTGGTTTTGCTTTTGTTCTTATTTTAGCATGCATTTTTTATGTCATGACTGTGGATATTCCTTCTCGGAGTAGGTGTGGAGCAGCTCTAAGCATCTTAATGTGCTGAGATAAATAAATGTGTTCCAGAAATGGTATTTTGAGTCATGGTTCTCACATTTTAAGAATGAAAATGAGTTCATTGGTGCCTGCAAATTCCTTGATTTTATTTAGTTAGTGATAACATAAATGTTTGCTTCATGTTGTGCTGATGAGGCTTTACGTTTTCTTAATACAGTCATGTTGCTCTGTCAATCCAAATATTGTAAGGGGCATATTGACTAGATTTATCATTTCTGATCTATCTTTAGACTTTCACAGATTACAGTACAAGATTAATGCCATGGAGCAAAAAGGGTACAGCCTGTCTTAGCTCAGTTTATACCTTTTCATGTTTCTTCTGGGAAATATCCCTATTGTCTCAAGTGTCATCCTATATGCCTTCCAGTTTTGGAAACTCCATTCTCTTTGTTTTGCTGTGCATTAAGAGTTCCAAAGGCATGGCTCAGATTTCTAAGTCTTGCAAGACAAATATTGAATTCAGATTTTGCTAAGTAAAACCCCCTTAAAATGTATTTATTTGTATGTTTAAATAAACACATATTTTGTTAATCATCTGGGATTTTGTTTTTTATTTGCAAAATTTGTACAATTGAACCTTCATATAAAATGCCAAAATATGTGACTGTTTTTAAAATTATTAGTTTTTTATAAATCTATAAAACTTTTTGTTGTAAACTTTATTAACAAAAGCAGTAGTTAACAGATATAAAAATAAGCAAGTTACATAACCATGGCAGGCTCCTGCAGTCTTTAGCTTTTCCCCACAAATGACATACACAACATTCTTGGCTGGAGCTTTATTCAAAACACATTTCAAAGACACAACTGTAAAACATCAGATCCTTCCAAAGAGCAAATTGACTAATGGGAAGAAACAAGACAGACCKGCTATGCAAGGCAAAAGAAGTCTCCACCTAACCCAAATTCTAGTTTCCAAGAAAGTTACCAGCTATATAAGTCAAGAAGAGACAATTCTTCTCTTAAATTCACTTAACTAACTTGGGATAACCACAAATGGCTTTATACAGTCTGTAATCTCCCTGTTGATATCCTTCCTCTTATTTATTGCGTTCATGTCTCTGGTGAGTGTCTTCCCAAGACAGGACATCACAGAAGATTATAGTCAACCTACAATTTGACTCCTGAATAAAGACGTGGTCATATTCTAGTCTAAAGACCATGTTCACACCCAAGAATATTGGAAAACTGATGTTCTAGCACAAGGTAGATCACCAGTTTCAATGCCTTCATGTTTACGTTAGGTCTGAGGTTAAATATTGGCGGATACATATTCACTCAGAGTTGAAACAACCTGTATAATAATTCCTAATTCGTCATCTTTTCTGCCTCTTAATGCTGAGTGATAACTTTTGGTCTAGCTTGTTATCTTTTAAAACTTATTTGACAGAACTAATACAAAAAATATGGACAAAAGGGAGAAGAACTCACAGATCAATCAGTTGAACAGAATGCTGAATCTTCTCTACTTTTCTCAAATATTTCAGACCTTTCATTTGAACCTAATTAGTTTTCTGCATTTTTAATTACAGTGTGGTATTGCTGGAGTTCATAAGCATTGTTTGGACAGATCAATTTTGGGTAGGAAGATTTTCAAGAGAGGCCTGGGTATTAAAGTGAGATTGATGTCTTGGTCAATAATAATAATCTCTTTAAATGAATATTGGACTTCTGCCACGGGAAGGCAATTAAGGGAATATGGTGCTACCATCTTTGTACTTATGTCCATTTACATTTGCATGACCACYAACAGCAAAAGTTGGGATGCACTGAACCCAACTCAGGTGGACTTTTAGTTGTATCACTACATTTGATTTACTTAAATTCATACTGAAATTTTGGTCAAATGCAGTTGGGTATTTTTTCCCCTCCTATAAGGCATTATAAGMCACTTTTGTTTTTTAAAACTTCTGGGTTTAAAATTAAGCAGAAGATTGATGAAATATTGAAGAAAATCCATTTATTTGATAAATGTTGTAGAATTATTAGGGTATTCTGTATAATCACAGAAGAGTCTGACCTTTTCCTGCTCAGCTACATTCTTTCTTTTGACATGTTAGTCAGTCACCTAACACTGATATACACAGTGATGCAAATTTTCAACGGATCAGAAGAATAAAAACCACCTTATGATTACCGTGTCATTCTAATGATTGTGTCTACTCACATGGAGACAATTAATAACAGTAGGTCATGTGGAACACCATGCTGGGAAGATGCGTTAATGGAAAATTTCATAAGCCTTAAGTTTTTGTTTGTTTATTTTTGGGGTGGGATGGAAGAAGACAGGAAACAAGGGGGTATTGTAAAGACAAAGGGTTTTTCATAAAATCAAATGCTTTAAATATCTGTGAATCCTATCAGACAAAGGTATAGGACTTACGTTTGTATAGGAATGACTATTAAATTAAAATAGACAGCTTTTGGGTTTGTTTCTGTCAGATTAAAATGTTAAGTGTTATCTTTTGAAATGTTTTGGTTGTGGTGGTGAGATGGTGTAAATTAAATATCTCTCAGATACATATTGGAATTTCTTCTCAAATTTAATACTGTTTAGATGTCAAGAGTTGGCTTCAGCCTATCTCAATATGTGTGATTTAATTCCCACAATCAAAATTTTTGGACTACAATTATAAATAATAAGCATAATCTGGCCAGTCTTCTTTTTTCCATTGTGTGCTGTTAAATGCTGAGATTAAGCAGGAAGATTAAGATCACCTCACATCCTCTAGGATCACACTGAGGCAGTGCTATACTTTTGTTCACTTTTACAGAGACAAGATCTATTTGCAAAAATAATGAGAGAATGAGAATAAAGTCAGAATA
Source organism: Oceanodroma leucorhoa (assembly GCA_030449065.1). Taxonomy (NCBI): domain Eukaryota; kingdom Metazoa; phylum Chordata; class Aves; order Procellariiformes; genus Oceanodroma; species Oceanodroma leucorhoa. The sequence continues at coordinate 4,244,057 of JASVER010000004.1, forward strand.
SAGGGGAACAATGCAAGTAATTTACTTCAGCTGTTATCAATAGTTTAACCAGTTTTCCTAGCTGCAGTAGGCACTGAGGTAGTCCACAGTTCACAATAGCTCTTTCCTGATTGTAAATGACAGTAGATCAAAAAAACCCTCCAATTTTTAGTGTTTCATTTCTCTTTCACTTTCTTGCATGAATTGTTTCCTAGCATTTTCCTAAAGAGAGAAATAATCACTGATTTGGAGAAGTAGAAAAAAAGTAGCACCCACCTTAGAAATGCATTTGAAAATGTTGCATCATATATGCCAAACTTGCTACTGAAGTAAATATAAATAAAGATRAGCCTCTGTCTTACTGACGTTACCTCATTTAAGATGAAGAATAATTGGTATTCACAGATGAGATGAACATTTTCATCCACCTAGTAACAAGCAAATTAACAAGACACCTACTGAGTTGTCTTAAAAAAGACACTACATGTAAAAAGAATTAATTACTATTYACACTGGAGTACAAATCTCCATTCATGGTAAGCTGTGTTGCTGACTTCGTGTAGATCACGGAGGACAATACAGAGCAGGTGTCTGGTCATCAAACACCATGCCCTTCTTGATGGCTTTGACAGTGGCAGTCCTTCAGTGAAGAAAGAAAAGTAATCTGAAGAGTCCCTGCATGTCCCTTCATGTTTGTTGATGAACATTTCAGTTTCTTTAAAGGTCCATTTATACCATACTCATCAGCATAGCATTTGACCTTCTCCCAGTAGTGCATTAGGCAATATGACAAATATCTGTTACATTTTAGTTCCCTCTTCCTCTCCCCAGGGGAGAAAGGCTAAATGAATATAGATGCACAGAGATAAATTCAGACCTGCTGTAAGTAACTGCGATTCCATTGATGTCAGTAGAGTTGCACCCTACTACTTTTGATTTGAAGCCAGAACAGAGAACCACATTGTTCTTTGTAAAATAAAAATAAACAGTATGTGAAGGTGTTTCCAAACATTTCGATAATATTACCTAGGACAGATTCTGCCCCCAGTTAAAGCTATACAAATCCATTTGAGTTAATGACATTGCACAACTGTAAATGGAATCAGCCCTTGTACATACATACAGCTTACAAATGTCTGTGATTATTAGATACACTTTTCTAGATGTACACAGATGACCATGCAAAACTGCAAGTTTGGCCTTCTGTCTTTTAACAAATAGGTCAGTGGGCTGAAACACCTTTGAGTAAACCGTCCATTGCAGTTTTTGTGTACTCTCTGTATTGTCAATCGAAAACAGAAAATATTTTTTAACATAATTTTGCAGGTCAACTGCTTAGGATTTAGTGTGGCCTTACGAACCACATGTGGGCCACTGAACACAGTTTGAGGACTACCGAGATAGGATATAACTTTAATTCAGTTCACATCTGAATGTGTTAGAGCCTCTTTCGGAATGAATGATCTACAAGTGGTTCATATAGAATGAAATTGCCAAAAATACAGGTACTTCTTTCTAATTTGTCGAAGGAAATGACAAATTGAAAATATAGATAAACTTAAATTTAACAATAATTCTTTGAAGTTAAGATACATATGGAAGTAAATCAACATAAGTTACTGTGAAGTAAGTCTGTGGGATTTCACTGGTGTATGACTGGAGGCTTCCAGAAAATGATGGGTATGATGATGGCTTACTTTGCTAAGAGGAAGAAAAGTGATGGTGTTTTTCATCACCCTTGTGTGAGTTTTCAACTGAACTGACTAATGTACTGCATTAGATGTATTTTATAAATAAAAAAGAATTATGCTTCATGTGTAGTGTAGTCAGTCAAGTAGAACTTTAAGATTTAGAAATATCCATCATTTTAGGAGTAGTCATTGATGAAGAGAGTCATATATACTTGTTTTTATCTCTGCTTTTTTAAAAAGTGCATAAATTCTGATTTTGTCTAATTCTCTAGGAAAAAAGAGCAGGCGGTTTCTTTACTCTGTTTCTCTTCTTCCTCTTAGACTCATACACAGTTCCTTCATTAAACCATATTCTGACTTTTTATCATGATGAGTTGGAGTTGGCAGGCCTGAATACTTATTGCTGGCCTTGCAGCCAGCCAGAGCCACCAGCACATGAAGCACCTCTCTGCCATGGAACTTGCTGCCTTGAGCAGTCCCTCACTCCAGCAGAGGATGAAGCTTCCCACCACTTCTGCATCTGCAGAAGAGTTCTTGGTATGATCCTGCTTGTGGATGAGAGCTCTGATTGTGTTTGGGCCAAAACATACTTGAAAACTGCCGTTACCACTTTGCATTATGGAGTCAAGACCTTTTGAYCAGAGCTTCCCAGCTCTTAAGTGCAAACATATGTTGTTGTTATGTTCCACCTCTGTATTATGGCAAGGCCCAATTATATTATGCTCTTTCTATTGCCTCTCCAGGTTTCAGAAACACAGGAGCATAGTCTGGAGAGAGGTGCTCCCGCAGATTCTGAATGATAGAGATTTATTGTGGGTAGGTCTAGTTACAGCCTACAGATCTAATTCAATTTTCACTGCAGTAAGTGAAAATTTCTATACTTTTGAAGGCCTTTGGTTTATGACTGGCACTAATTTAACTAGATGCAACTGGAACACAAAAAATTAATCTATTTGTAACACTTTTGACACAAAAAATTGATAAGCTCCAAGCTCCATTCTGAGGATGGCTTCCTATGGAAATTCAAAAGATTTCTGTGAAGTCTTTTGCAAGAGAAGGGCAATTTTTTTTTTCAGAGGAATACTACATGGAGTAATTATGAATGTTTTCATGTTGGAGAAGGACAAGACTAATTCTATCAATACGATTGCTGCCTTTTACATCTTGACTCTGAATGACTTGCAGATTACAAGTTCCTGAATCAAAGGTCTTTAGGTTATCTTTTCATGATTAATGATACCAYGTTTTCTAGAGACAGAAATTTGTCACACTCTTCCTTCACTTGTAGACTTAGCTGTCTGAAGATACTTCTTTTGCCTAATATGTTTTTAGTTACCTACCATGGAGGAATTCTTTGAATCCTATGTTGACCTATTATTGATCATAAGGGGTGGTCCTTTCTCCAGATTCTGGCTCTAGTCCTCTTAGCTGGGAGCAAGGCTTAATAAAACTGAAACAATAAATATCTTATATCTACATAACACTTGAATCCAAAAACAGTTTAAAAAGCAAGGATGAATTCATTTACCACTGAAATGCCAGCCACCTCTGGGGTGGAACACATGGTTCTTATTTTCACAGAGCTAAGCAGCTGTTTAATAGTACAAAACAACAGTACATTATAGTTTAAGTCATGAAATGAAGAATAATCCTGTATCCAATTGAAATGTAAGATTAAACTTAGACGGGGGGAAAATAATTACCCAAATTGGTAAAATGATCAGAACACAAAGACTAACCCCGCTATTCTGGCACAGTGGGCCACCAAAACACTAAGGACTGAATGTGGTAAGGAACATAATTTTTCATTACATCTAAGAGCTGTTATCTTCAGTTAGATTGATTTTTYTTCAGCAAAGTGATTTCTTGTTAAAAAATGTCGGTCCATCAATATCCAGCCTTTCTGTGGAAAGTACATGCCATTTAGACAGGAAAGGTTTTTTGGAGTCTACTGTGGAATTTCTGATCAAAAAGAGATTGAGCCAGAACCACTAGTAACCTGACTGTTATGCACATCTCCCAGGATGTGGGAGAATGAAATTCAAGTCCCTGTTTAGATTACTTCACAGCATAGACTTGGACCTGGGTTTCCTATGTCCCAAAGGAAGGTCCTAAATTACTGGACTTGCAGCTATTCCGATCATGTTTTCTTCTTATTTTCCCATGGAAAAAATGCAAAAAAATTGAAAGGTCTTGGGTTTGGCTCAGTGTAGAATGTGAATTTTGCAATTTCAAAAACTTTCCTGGAACAGGAAAGTTATTTTCCACCCAGTTTACCTCCCGCTGCAATGTATTCCTTTGCAATAAGATGAAAAGTTACTGAATTTACTGCAGTATTTTCTTAGAGGGAAGACAATTGCTCTGTAGGGTTCACATGGGTTTATATTATACTGTAATGTTTCTATACATTCATCTATTTGCCATCAGGCTAGATCATCAGAAAATTTAATCTAGAAGTTAGAAAGTTTCTAGCAATTGCAGCAATCAACTTTTCAAATGTGCTTCCAATAAAAATAACATGAACACACACCTACCTGGTTTTAAGGTGGAGTTAATAATCCTCTAAAAGGACCTATTTACAATAGCCACTAGGTGGACACTACAAGATAGATGGTCCTTTTTGTCCCCATTCCTTCAAGGACTAATAACGTGACGTTGCCTGGCAGATTAAGGAGTCAGAAGACATTTTTGTAGTTAAGGAGCTSCTATCACTTGCTCTTGCTTTTGGTAATTACTTTTGATAACTTTTAAGTTCTGAAAGATGCCACTCCTGATCCAATGTCTTTTGTCTATCAGGAAACTGAAAAATAGATTTAAGACAGTTTACCTGTTTCACATACCTCCAGGTCAGGTGGCAACAAAATTCTACCACTAATGAGCAATGTTGGATTTGATTCAGTCGTGATTCTTCTATTCTATTACCAATGCACTGAGATTTCAGGTCTAATRAGGTCTATTGATTCCTGCAGATTTGTAATATTTACTAATCTGTCAAATTAATTATATTTCTGTCATATTACTGAAGAGGTGGCACACAATTTTAAAGAAATATCTATTACTTTCAGCGATATAGTTACCGCCTGGTGTATGGTCACTAAAGGTGTTGAGCCCAGGAACTGTGAAGTCAATGGACACATTTCACTAAGATTTGGATGAGCTCAAAATATTTGTGCAACCCTATTGGCAAGGAAGCCTAGCATTGAAGAAACTTGAGTCTAAAGATTCCTCAAGTCTCTTGTTCTCTTAAGGCCAACTTTTATGAAAGTCAATGGGAGGCTAGTTTCCAACAAAATTAATGACTGCATATTAATGGTTATTCAGAAAATTGAATTGTTTGGTCTTTGAGGAAGACACTAACCCTTTCTATTGTATTTGGACCACAGGAAGAGCACCAATGTTATTCAACAAGGTAGGAATAATGGTCTGGGGGAAAAAAAAGACAACGTCCAGTAACAAGAAAAAAAATTATCACAATGATTAGTCAAAGAACAACGAAAAAGGAATAATAGCATACAGAGCTCCTCAACATAAATCTTATTTCTAGTCTGATGGGCTAGATACAGAGACCTTTATAGTTAAATCAAATTAAATTGCAGTCATTGTGTATACACTCACATGTATATCTAAATGCAATACGTATAAAAAGTCTATACCAACATAAAAATATATTAGATGTTCTTGTTAAGAATAAACAAACATTGCCTTGTTTGGCAGAATTTTCAAATGCATATTGCTTCTTTTATTTATTTTTTTATTACAATAAAAATGTGTTTTGTATTAAATCTATTGTTATAAAGAAATTAGGCCCTGAAATCTGCCAGCGTGGCTTTTTTCCATGAAGTGGAAAAAAACAGCCCTCCTGTTTTAGATACTTGAAAACATTAGAAATCTGAAAATGAAAAGACCAGCCTCTGCGTAGCAAATTACTCCATAAAAATAAAAAGAATTCTTCTGTGTGAACTTAAATGGTTTGAAAGCAGAACATAGCAGAAGAGAATAGCGTGCATGGTCATAAAGGAAAACAGAGGGTTTAAGTCAATCTTTACAGATGTATCGGAGTCATTCAGGAAGAAAAAGAATAAAAAATAAATAAATCAGAGGTTATTTCACAGAGATTTGGGTCTGATTCCCCCTCTGCTGGGGCAAAGATTGTTTGCTTGAGCCTGYGCTTGTAAAGAAAATTCCAAGAAAATCCTTACAAAAAGTCTTTTCCTTGATCTGCTCTTAGCTTTGAACAATATGGGGACAAAATTTTATGGCCTTACATCTGTATTAAGGGGTATGACTTGTAAGGCCTGAGCTTCCAAACCTTACCACTCAGAGCACGTCCTTTCTCCTTTCATCTTCTTCTATCATTTAACCTGCACTTCATACTACACCTTATTATTCCCATGTCCATCTACATTTTGTTATGATCATTAATTCTGTGTAGTAGGTTATATATAACTTAGTGATACCAAGTTGTACTTAGATTCTATTCTGCAAGGTACTTTACAAATACCTAATAAAAGACAATCCTTGCTCCAGAAAGCAAAACATTAAAAGCGATAGAAGATTGAGAGGAAAATTGCAATCCTACAAGTTGTCCTGTCCAAGATCCCAGGGTCGACCAGTGGCAAAATCAGAAATAGTATCTTATCTCCGAGGCCCTGAACACTGCCTGCTCTCTCTCTTATTGACTGATGTCTCCTTTCTCCCCCAGGAACATTCTCAAATGCTACTGTAGCTGCCTCTGAACACTCAGTAGGAGACGAACATCCAGGTATAATGAGCCAGGCTACTTGTCAAAGAAGAAACGGTCTAAGTGTCCAGAGAGAAAAGAGATATTGAGCAAACAGCAAATGAAAATATATCTTGCTAGAGGTTTCAGATTTTTTTTTTTCTTTTGGAGAGATAATCAGTGACTTGGTTGATAACAGGAAACAGACCTGACATCATTTATTTGACTTTAGCAAAACATTTGACAGAATGCTACTCAGGGAACTGGTAAGGTCATCGGTGATGGCATCAGTATCAGTTAGGTGAAAAGGCTTAACAATGAGCTTTGTGGCAACATACAGATAGTGTAAATCAATGTGAAGGAGAGGTTCCTGGCAGAAAGCAAAAAAGGAAGGGCGTTTATGACGTGATATTGGGACCAGTTCTGTTCAAGGTTTATGTATAGATTTAGTGCTGGTGTGCCTTTCCTGGCTGYGAGCTGAATCACTGTAGTGTCCTGCTTAGTCATGATGCAGCTGTGCTCAAGTTTATGTGAAATTGCCAACCTTCCAATGGGTATTAGGAAAAAAAAATTAAAAAGAAAAAACAATAGGGACACCAACTATATTTAAGGTAGAATTCTTCAACTTTTAGATTGCTGATCCCTGGTTTCCTCTGCATTCATCTTCCTATGGGTTCACTTTAGCCCCAGACACTATTTTTGACACTATTGTCACTGATTGTGATAGCCCTCAGCTGTCATGTGGCCCTTTCATGTGAGTTCCAGTGTTTTGAAATGGCTGGAGGTACTGCTCAGTTGAGGGGTTACATGGTTTTTTGTATTTCAAAAGGTCCTGGCCAGGACACCACCAAAACCTGCGTATTCCTGGCTGCTAAAATGGTCTTTTGAAGATACAGGTATCTGAGTAAAATTATGAGAGACTTGTGGTTGCTTCAGACTGCACATTCCAAGCTCTGCCTTCAGTCTAGGATAGTTAGTAAGCCACCATAGTCAAGCTACCACCCATGCCTGTAGCAGACAGCACATTGTGAAGTGATATTGGCAGTCATTGTATATTACTCTGCTTGCTTAGGAAGCTTGAAAATCTGTCTACTTTCAGCTGGTTATCATCTCATAGCTGAAAGCAGTCTTTGACACGAGTCTGAAATGATGCTTGATGCTACTTCACAGCTCTTAATCTACTGCAAAAAGTTTTACCTGTGTCCACACTGCAACTGTGCAAATGTTGACTTGGAGTTTCTACTGTCAGACTGGACCATGTTATAACAGGAACTTCAACAGGTTTTTATGGTTGAGGAAGTATAGAGATACATACAAGGACCTATGAGGTTGTCTTCCCACATAAGGTAGAAGTAGGGACATTCAGAATCAGTTGACTAGGCTGGTGGAGGGAGGAGAAACCATTGAGCTGAGTTTAGATTAATGGCTTTCAAGGAAGGAAGCACCAGTGGTAGGGAGCAGAGCTTATGGGATGCAGATTTAACCAAACCAGATGAAGCCACCTCCAGCATATCCTTGCAGATCTGATTATGGGGTAGCACAAAGATGGCATAAAACCAAATTTTCCTTTCCTTATGGGCAGATCTTGAGATTGTCCTAGAAGTGAGGAAAGCATTCCTGAATAGGATTAGCCTGGCTCTGGTCTTGAACAGTTTTGTCCCAGCCAATTCATAGGATGCTCTTTTTTCATCTCACATAAGATGTCCACATGTATTATCCTTTGCAAGACAGAAGAGACAGAACTTAAATGAAATCCAGTCTCAAACACAATGGGGATGTTCTAGCGAGCATGGTGGCCCACCCAGATTTTGGAACTCTCTAGTCTGCAGTCTGAAGAACATTCATTGGTATGGGAAATGTAAATTTTGACTAAATAACTAAGGCCAAAGCCTTGCTGCTATGTAAGCTGGTGTAAGGGGCCTGATAAACTCTTTGTGTCATTTTCTTGCAGCAGTTACAGAGCCAGAGGTTCAGTCTGGCTTAATATCTCTCAAAACAGATGACAAACATCAAAGAGAACAGATAATTTGCTAATTAGGTTAGCTGCTTTGGACTCTGGAAATGGGTTATATTTAGTTTCCTACCCTTCCAATGACTTGGTTTTCAATCTCTTGCAAGTCACCTAAGATGTTCTGTGTCACCTTTAGATCATTTATATGTGTGCATTCATTATAGATGTCAAAATGTCTTAAAGACACATTTCACTTCCTGGCAGGGTAATTCCTAATACTAATTTTGGCAACCTGATGTTGCCACACTGAGAGTGTGTGATCTTTTGACCTCTTCCCCACCCTTGGATATATCTCAGACCATGCTTATTGGGTATGGAATTGCTACACTGTCTAAGATGTAGAATTGATTGCTTTCTTGCATGCATTCAACAGAATTTAGGAGGAAACTGGTTAGTTTGCTGTAGGATCTCAGTGTGAAGAAACAGAACTGAAGAGTAATTCTGGATTAAGGAGAACATAGTAAAAAGATGCTGCTATGATGAAGGATACCACTTCCTGTTTGAGGACCAAAGATCAGGAAGATACATAGCTTACTAAAACATAAGACTGGGAACTATCACTGAAGGATTTTAGGCTGTCATTCCTTCTCTGTTGGGACAGGATCCAGATAGCAGAGGTAGTACTGTCTCTTGTCTGAAGATTTCCAAATTTCTTTTAAAAACTCTTCCAAAAAAGCAATTTCACAAATCATCTTAGAAGTGCCACAGATGAACAAAATTATTGCCTGTTAGGAACATGATACTTACTTGCTAGGAAAATAACAAAGTGAGAGTACTAGCAATTCTAGTTGAATATTTCTGGTGTATGCTGCCGCCTTCATCAAAACCAGAGAAAGTACTTTGTGGGAAAGAAAAGAAGAAGGAGAAGAAACAACAGAACAAAAAGCTTAGATGTTAATGTGCAGTTTTCTGGTTTGTTTTCCAAGAGACTCAAGCATGATTAAGCTGAGCAGACATTCCTTGGACAGAAGGCAAACTTTTATAACCAGGCAGAACACTGACATTCTGGAAGAAGACAATACTTTTGAAAAAGAGGCTTTGAGTCTGCATATGACATAACAAATGACATTCAACCCTCCATGGTGACTTTTTAAAAACTTTGACAGGTCAGTGTATTTTGAGTTTTGAATAAACATGTAGCCATATATGTGCATACACAAATACACACAAACACTTGAATATTGTGTTTTGCGGTACTGTTTGTCCTAGTTTTGTAAAGTCCTGTATGTGTAGGCTTTTCTTTGTGCCACACTTATTAAGAATTCTTTGTGCAAGGTATTGAGAATAGTTGAAAAATCTGTCTAGGTGCTTTGAATAAGTACAATTCATGTGTGTGCCTTTGTAAGAATGCAGGTATTTTGTAAATCCTATTTTGAAAAGGGGCTGAACATGCCCATAAATTTACAAAATTATCCATCTTTGCTCATACCACAGCTTCAATTCACTACTCATAGCTGGAATAAATTACTTCCATCAAAGTAGGTAAAACTGCTTCGATCTATTCTCAGATGAATGTTTTCATCTTTATAGACTCCATTGGCAGTAACTAACATAACCAAAAATATCTGCATCCAGGTTAGAAGTCTCATTTCCCCAGTCTTTCTGTAGTCAACAGAGACACAGTTTTACCTAGTGGTTATTGCAGACCACTTTAGTTAACTGTAGTGACTAGCTAGGAAGTTTAGTGAAACTAATGTCCTTAATTAATCACAACAGCCATATGCCTGTAACTGGGCTGTGTGAAATCTCCCCAGTGTTTGTTATTTCATTGAAACATACATTTCTTCTTTTTTTSCCCCCTTTCTTTATTTCATACTGAAATATAATTCCTTAGTGGTTAGACAAATGTAATAGGACCTCATTACGCCCAATTTTCAGGGATAAGGTATCCATGAAAAGGATGTATCTGGAGTATATAAGAGAGTGTCAAGTTATATTTTAGGAAGGCTACTCGTTAGAAAGTACCAGAAGAGAATGATTTGAGAGAAGTTGCCAAATAAAATTCTTACATAGGTTCCATAGTAACTGGTTATACATTTCTTTTCTTTTTACCCTGCCAGACATCAGCAGGCTTGAGAAGCCATCAAAAGCCATCAGACAAGTAACCACATTATCCAGATTAGCTTCCCATCAAGAGAAAAACAGTAATTGAACCATGGAGTTGAGAGTAACTGAGCGAGGATACTGAGGGCACCTAGACAGCAAATTAAAACAACACAACTAATTGGTAGCATTGTAAAAAATCAACTTAGTATAAAACATTTTTATTAGCTGAGTGCAACTAAATACTTGACTGTTTTAACCACTTCTAGTGAAACAAATTGCTGATTTAGAAAGTTATGTAATAAGTCTGTGTTAGAAATAATTTGCCTAATTATGTTAGGCTTAAGAGTGATAAGAAGATTCTATGGTATTTTTCCTTCCTAACATTAGAAGTTTTCTGAGAAGTATTTAAGCGTAAATGAAGAGCAACAGTGAAAATATTATGTATAAGATCAGTTATCTTCAGCTTTTCCTAACAAGATGGTCTGATTTTCAGGTTTGTATTGGCCTTGGGTAGGATTCCTGTAAACCCCAAAGGTCTGAAAATCAGACCCCAAAAATATACTGAGGTATTGAGACAGCACAAGTTAAAAATTGTGGATAAGAGTTATAAAGAGGTGCAGGAACACTTGCAGCACTTTATGGACCCAGTCATTCAATGAAAGACAGAGCTCTGACTTTTTTTTTTTTTTGCCTAAAAACTGCTTTAGGAGAAGCAGACACCTAAAAGTAAGTCTGACCAGTGGGTGCCAAAACCTCTGAGCTCAACCCACATGTGCTGGTCCTTGAAACAGAAAGAGTGGGGATCCCTGTATAGACAGACCCGACTGAGCACAACAGTGTGACATGAGCACAAAAACCATGTGGATACATTAGCACTGTGCTGTGTCTGCACTAAATTAACAGTGGCCGAGAGTCAATGTAGCTCTGCCAGCTGTGTTGATACCCTTGCCAGATGGATACTCTTGCTGTGGCCTGGATGGGCATGTCTTCAATTGGAAATGATAACCTGAGAACCCGCCTTGGAGTGAAGTCACTCCTCCAGCTCTTCCACCAAAAGAAGGATGCCAAAATGTTTCCTTTCTTTTCTTTATTTCTTTCTTCTCATGTAATGACTTGGTCATCAGAGCATCAACCTGAGGTGTAGAAGATGAAGACTAAATTCCTTCTTTTGTCTGAACCTGCCACTTTCACATTCTATACAATTGCTAAAACTAGGAGTTGAGAGAGTGCATGTCAAATGGATGCTCTCCATCCCTCTTCTTGAAAGTGTAATGACCAAATATTTATTGACCAATCTACACCTTATTGCTTAAAACGCATGACTTTTATCTGAGTATTAGCCACTGAACCAATGACTTGGATTAAATTAAAGCTTAATTTAGAATACCTGAATATAAATTGAAACAAGGACTGAAATACAGATCTCTGCTTTATCAGGTGAATTTACCCAAGCACACACTAGTCTAGCAGAGCCATAATCACTCCTGTGCTCTGGCCCAGTGAATATTTAATTATTCCATGCAAGTTTAAAGACTGTGAACAGAATAGGGCTGAGACTGTCTTGCCACGGAGTATTTTATACATCTTAGTCACTTATATTTTCACTAAGAAGGTAGGAAATGCAGTTTGAAGTCTCCCTAGGCAAGTGAGGTCACTGAACTCACATCTTTCACATCCTGAGAAGGATCATTGCCACTAACCTACTCTATAACTTGAGCACTAAACCCCAGATGTTATTTTTTGTGAAGTTGTGGTGATGCATTCCTCCCCCTCGCACTTTTCCTCTGCGTCACTCTATGACCTCAGGAACTCCCGATAAACTTTGACCTTCCTGTAATGAGTTGGGTGGTAAAGCGTCCCTTGACTTTTCCCAGATCTCTTGCATGGCTGAAGTGAGGAACAGCATTGACCACACCAGAACGTCCGTTACCTAACCCAGGTGGGGGACAAAATYTGGGACAATTTCTCATTCCCTGACACCCCTATCTGAGCCTTAACTCAAGTGGAACGGCACCATTATTCCTGAAATCCTGAGAATTGTCACAGATGACTAAAGCCAATCACCTGGCAAACCTATGAACAGTGGTCCTGAGTGAGACCCTTTGAGCTCTCCTGGACCACAGCGGCTGTGCCCAGAATCTCCATCTGAGTGGGACACCTCTCAGAGTTCACAAACGCTTGRGTTTGTGATATTCGGAGGACCATGGGGACCTGGGCTGAAACACTCCTTGGCCGAGACACTCCTCGGGGCTCAACCCTTCACCCGTTGAGAAAWGCCAAGGCATTTAATGTGAGTATTTCACAGACTCGAGGGGAATTTTTAGCAGGCACCTTTATCTAGCTTTAGGCCTTTATAAATTTATCTAGCTGTGGGCCCTTATATGTGAATTGATTTAGATCTTTTGTGTGTGTGTGTTTGTGTGTATTGATTTAGATGACCAGTAATAAGCATAATCTGTAATCAAGTCACTTTAGTAACCAGAGTTAACTTGATTAACTCATTTTGTAACTGCTAAATTGGTCAATTATTAAGTGCTGTTAAAGACCTTGTGATTTACCTCAAAACTGTGAATGAACTTTAAAATGCTGCTAAACACATATAATCCCTTAGGCATAAACTGTTGACCAAGTCTGAGACTAAGATTAGATCCAGACGGGTTTTCTCTGAACCTCGTGACTCAACGGGAGGGTCTTCCTTACCCTTTTGTCCTCAATCTCTGCACAAATCATTCCAACACAATTCTGACATGATTTTCCCTGTGTATACTTAATCCATGTAAGGAGTAAAAGAGTGAACCTTGCCATCCAATTCTGTTAAGTTGTGCTTTTATAAATTTCTATTAAAATCACTTTTTGCTGATACCTTTGCCAGTGATTCTTTAAGCAGCCTCAAAACCATTCATTYGCTACAGAAGTCTAATGATTATGTATTCTTTGAGAATATCTTGACTGCAGACCTTGAAGGTGAAATGTTGATCCCTGTKGGATTTTTGTGCATAGTTGCCCAGGACTGTTGGAACTCTAGACCTGTGCAGGTTTTTCGAAAGCTCGTAGACTTGCAATGTTTCATAGACCAAACATCTGTGAAGAGAGAATTAAAATTGTGGGCCTTGGTGTTGGGTACCAGTCTTTTGGTGTTAGTCCTTCAGCTAGTGTCAGCTCACTAAGGTGTATATTTTACACCAGGCATTAGAGCTGTACTGTACACCAGTCCTCTTAATACTAGAACAGAATCATGCACCAATTTGAAAGTAAAAAAATGTTTGTTTCAAATACAGGTCTAATATGATTGATTAAATGCACTAGATGAACGTACAAAATTAATGTTACAAGGATATGAAAGGTTATTTATCAAATGATGAGTAATGAGAGTACAACACACTAATCTGATCATAAAAGAAAAGCTCAGCACACATCCTAATTGCTGATAGTAAACTGTGATGACCTGTGGTTCCCACTCAATCTAGGCAGCGTTTTCAATATAAAAGGAAATAAATTGGGTCTGACTATGTTTTCATTTACATGTGTGTAAAGCAGCAGACATTCCATTAAAAATGATGAGGAAAATTTAGCAGTGGTTTGAGATCAGAACATGATCCCTGAAATGTTTTGTTATATCTAAATCAGCCTTTATAAGAGATAAGTGTTAAAAAGATCCCTCTTGCATACTGTTATCCTTTGTTAATTCTTCTGCATTATTGTTACTTTAGATGCTGTCAGAACAAAAGGGATGTAAAGAAAAATGTAACTCAAGGCCTGCACTAGTAAGAGGTATAACATAAATATGGGACATGAAACTGAAAAAGACTCGAAAGACTTGAAAGGCAATGACATTCTAAAAAAAAATCTGAGTTAGGGACAGGTAGACTAAAATTGTATTTGGATAAAAATATAGACCTGTCTTTGTCAAATAGAGTAAAAATAGGTTTTCATACCCTTAAAGACAGATTGTTCAAGCTCTGTATTTGAAATGAGGATGCTAATCATCTTTGGCTTCAGCAGAAACTTCAGCCTGAATGAAGGGTGACAAATACCCCTAGGTGAGAACTTGCCTTTCTAAATGTTCACCAGTGGAGTATGGGAGCTGCTTTCTCTTCAAACAAATGTGCTCCTGGCACAGGTACAAGTCTGTCCTCTTCCCTTCAGGAAAGCTTTTCAGATGACAATTAATTTCTTTGGCAATGGGCATGCAGACATAATAGTGTATCTGACACATGCCTTTTAAAAATCAAGTAAAATGCACATATTTTTTCTGGCATATAAAAAAATAGTTGTCTGAGAAACAGGTGAGCGATCAGACACCACTGCTAAAATTTGAAATCTCTTCATAATTCTGGGCTTATTTTAGTTCCAAAAACGTCAAGAATCTCTGATTCATAAGAACACAAAATGTTGTGAGGCCAGTTAATCTTGTGCAATTTGTCATTCTTTTTAGCTAAAACCTCATTAAAAATTCTGTCTTTAAACTTACTATATTTTATGGTAAGCTTCTATGGAGAGAGGTGTACCTTAAATTTTATGTAAGAGGGTTTCTTGACAGACTGTGAACTCTTCACCACACAATCTGAAATGCATCAGAAAACTCCAAACTGGACTGGACATTGCATCATGTTATTAGTGACCAGTAATAAACTACATTGTACAGCATAAACACAAGAAAGCAACATTATGGTTGATATACCTTCCTCAACTCTTTCTGAGTTGTAAATTGTGAATGAAAAGAAGATTGATGTTAAGTTTCCACATTAAGTATAGCCATTGATTATGAAAGCATTTAAGTGATAAAACCTAGTTAGGATATTATGTTATGTCTTACTAAAATGTATTTGGCACCGTTCAAATTTAGTTTGCCAAGTAATCTGCTCTAATATTAATGTCTGATGTACTACGGACTCTGTAGTGGCCTTGCTTGGAATAAGCTATAACAAACTTACCAGGCTTTGATTACGTATTAACCAGTGGCTTGTAGAACAGATACTTGATGGAGGTGACGAGAGCTTCTTAAATACAGATGTTTCCAAATACATAAAAATGATCCAATAGTCTGGAGATCTCCCGTAACTCCAGAAATATTTTGAGAAGCACAGTGAGATGTTTGCCAAAGATTTAGACATTGACAAATAGTCTCCTTTGAGTGTGTGAGTTCACTGCCATTTAGCCATTCAGCTGAGCCACTGGGAAATGGGCACTGCTCATACGCACCAGGGGCAGTGGAACTGCTGGACTCATTTGGTCACGTTCAGAATGAGATCATGTGGCTTAATTTCATTTAAAATACGATTATTTTTGGTTTGGGTGTGACTTGAGGTTTGAATGTCAGGAAATGTGAAAAAAAAAAAAGACAGGGTGGAGGAGCACAAACTGGGAATTTTGAAGTAGAATCAGAGAAAGACAGAACAATCAGCACAGATGGCTGCATGTTGGTTTCCACTTGCTGAGTCAAAAGTGAGTCTGAAAAGGATCAAAAGAAATAATACTTTTAATTAAATGCATTCCTTATACATAATACTAAAACTGCTTGCACCTCAGGAGCATTTGGACCCCTGCTGAGAGCATGCCATCATCTAAGCCTTATCAATGCCACTTCATAGCCACAAGTGTCATTATAGCTACATATTGTGGTTACAGTGTAGATACCACATAGACCAACACGTGGAGCTTCTCTGGCTTCTGCAGTTGCATCATGTCTTTCAAGAACATAAAATGAGGTTTTAAAAGTCATCACCTACCCATAGAGGTGCACCTATGCCAAAATTTGGGGGCAGTATAACATCAACTTACTTTTTGAGAGCTTACACTAGTCTTTGCCGTAGACAGGCTTATTTTATTGCATAGTCTAAGAGTGGAGTCTTTTAGCTCTGGGTGTCAAATCAATGGAGCGAAATTAAGCAAGTATTTGGAGACATGCTACCAAAGTAGAAGTTTGTCTTTGTGCAATTGAGGGAAAGTCCAAGAGCCAGGCACTCTAAGTGAGATCTAAACAACCATAATGAGTCACCAGGTTTTTGTGACGATAGGTAAGCACATAAAAGAAGGAAAAAAGCCACGAGAAGAAAAGAAACTAAGATTCTAAGGATTATGAATATGTTTTAGTGCTTTGATAGTCATCTTTAAAACCAGGTTATGAAGAAATCAAATAATTTGAGGGAGATTTGGACTGATTTGAAATTTCTGTCCATAAACAAATGTCTTTACTTTTTGGCCAGGTGCTTGGCAGTATATCCACTGAGGGAAAAGTCAGAGTTGGCTGATTCATGTTTGTGGTGTTACACATTATTTTGGCAGTGTGTTCTGGTTCATTGTGTTTTCTGTTCTTCACCTATTGCTGACAACCTGTGGTGGAAGGATCGGCGTAAGTCCATTGCTCCACAGATGGCAGCTGACGCAGTGGTCCCCCCATCCAGAGGCACTGACGTAAATACTTCTGCTAACCACTCTGTTCATCAGATAATGTACCTCTTTCTTGCCAGCCCTCCTCCATCATTCAGCAGATAACTGGCTGAATAGCAACAGGGAGGAAAAAGCAAATGGTCACCAGGAGTATTGAGTGTCATTGACAGGCATATCCCTAGTTCTTATTGCGTCTTTAATTGGCAGACAGCCCTTTTCTCCCTGCATGGTTATGTGTCAGAGGAGTGCGCTTCTCCAGCACTCCACTGCAGAACTGCAATTTGACCTGCACCATGACCTGCTTGGGCTGGAGCAGAAATGAGATATGAAATGTCGAATAATACCTGCATTTATAGCCTGAACACAACCAAAGCCTGCAGGTTTGTGGATAACCATAACCATAAGAGAATGTTTTTGCTTTTCTAGTGGCTCCTGTAACTGACTGCTGAGGCTCTTAGAGGTGGATGAGTGGGCACAGGGCAGGATCCGCACCAGTCCACCCGGCTCTCTGAGGTGAGCCAGGCACAGCTCTTTGGTTTTTGCCATCACCTACTACAGACTGCTGTGGTTTCGGCAAAGTCATACAACCTCAAATGTACTGCCATTAATGCAGATCACTTCAGTTAATAGAGATAACTTTGCTTCTGTTGGCAAATTGTCATTTAGGCAGAGTGTGGGAGGGGGGAGATAGAGATATTTCCATTGACCTGTTTTTTGAAGTTGCTTAGACCTTTTTCCAAAGAAGTTACAACCTGTCTTTGATAAATGATGTTCTGTACATCCCAGAATTAATTATTTAAATTCCATTAACTTAATAATAGTATGCAATAAGTCTGCCTGCATACCCTTTTAGYGTCCCTTCTTTTTATTAAATTGGTGTTTTGATCGATTTGGGTTATTTTAACACAGAGTAAAAGTGGGGCTTAGGTCACAAGCCTGCAAAGACCTTAGCAGCCTTTACAAACTCAGGGTAATATTTTGTACTGCAGGTGAACTGCAATAACAACCCACCACTGAAAAAGAGGGATCCCACTTGCTCTTCCCTTCTCTTCCAATCAACCCTCTTTCCTCCCCTGGTCTACAGTCACTTACTTTATTTTGATCGTGAATATCTTCACACTTTTGGAGACCCAGTTCTGTTCACTAGCCAAACTGGTGAACCATTCACGTATTTTTTTTCTCATGGCCTTCTTTAGGATTAGTTTTCTACCAGGTTAGTTTTTGATCAGGTTAATGAGTTGAACTGACTTACAGAGCGTCCATAAACTGGCTGAGATGATCTGGACAGGCAACAGGAAGGTGCAGTTTAGGGGTGTGGAAGATAGGTARAAAGGGCTGACCCGGATCTTCCTCATTTGGCTGTGCCAAGGCGTTTGCGCATGTCGGACACAGTGTGTATAGCTTCATTCTTAGTTCCCAGAATTAATTCCCATGAATACCATCAGGACTCATCTCAGCTTGTCAGTGGGATCTGAATATTTTCAGGACGTAGAGAGTCGCTGCTCAGTGTAATCTTAGCAAATTCTTCGCTAGCTATTATAATCTGCAAATGCTTAAAACACCAAGAGAAATGAAGGGGCACTGACAGTGGCAGAAGCAGTCAGTTGGGCTCAAGCGCAGGGCTGAACCTAAACCCCAGCAGGAACCAGGGATATTCTGGTCTGAAATGGGGACTTTTATCAAGAGAAATCATACTGGTTTCAGTGTCTTAGTGAAAAGTCTGACATAGACAATCAGGTAAGCAACTTCCATACCAAATTCTGCATTCCTATAGAGTTTTCTGATCCTGTTTTTTTTAATATCTAGAACTGCCCCCAYATATTTGTGGAGTTGGGTATTTTAAATTTAGGATGCCTAATACATGATAGTGCTGAAATGGCCATGCTGTAAGTTAGAAAAAGAAAGCATGTTTCTCTCCCCCTTCACTGTTATAATTTCCCATGAGTTTATCTTTAATTATTCCTGAGCAAATGGAACATTTCTTCCCACTAAATGATAGCCAAATTGTATTTGCTTGGCACTTCAGAAGTTTCCAAGCCACCCTATCAGGTTTAATAACAGTTTATGTTTAAACGTATACTGAAAATAACTGTGCTCTGTCATGCAATGTCTGGTGTTGATACAAGATTTACCCTAAGGCTGGAATCTACCCTGTTTAACTGTTATCAGTACAGCTATTGACACAAATGACCACAGGATTCCCTCATCATCTTTGCCCTGCCTTTCCTGATTGCCTTATCTTCTCATTTTCTTCCTACTGCAGTAATGGCATTTCTTAGGTGGGGTTCACTCCTCAGCTTTTTCTGAAAGCCCATTTTCTTAAAAAAATAGCAACAATAGTAAAAAAAATCCTGGGTGGCCTCATTTGCTCAATTCAAGGGTGTTAAACGCAATATACTGAGCTCTGTGCAGAATGTATCGAGGCTGATTCCCGCCCAGGTTACTGTTCCAGCTGGGCAACTCCGATGAAAAGTGGATCTGACTACCAGCCTGTTCAGAGACTGCTTTGGGAGCATGAGCCTGCACAGCCCTTCAAGGTGCCATATAGCACAGCTTGTGTAGATGTAGTTTGCCTCCATAGTCTTCTCTCTTGAACTGTAAATACACCTCCATGGAGTCTTACCTGAACTTGAGCAGCTCTTAAAAAAAAACCAAACAAAAAACCCAAATCAAACCCAGAACCTTCCCTGGCCTTAGGATCTGCAACTTGGCAAATGAGATGAAAAACATCAGCGCCCACTTCAGAAAACTGTATTCCTACAGTATTGCAGGAAAGTCATTAGACACACATGATTTGATAACCCTATTTTTTTTTCAGGAGTGACATAACAAACATCCTTCTACTTGCATAATAGCTAATTAAAGCACAAAGATAAATGAGAGGGTTTAATTTTTTAATTAAAAACTCCCTACAAATATAATTTTTTTTTAGCTATGACAAAAAAAGGCAAATAATTTTGTATTTTACATTTCACAGTCTTGCTGGAGTAATTAATTTTGAAAGGAAGATGGTCCATTAGGGGAAGGGTATACACTGCTGCATTGCTTGTCTTGTAACATAAACATAGGACTTATTTGTTACAGTCAAGAAATAGTGCTTTTTGGAGAGATTTTCAGCTAGATGAATTATTTATTCATTTCTGTCGGTAATTTGTTGTGTATTAGGGTGTGGGTCTTTTTGAAAACACACAATTTATGCTACTCATAGCAGTGATAACAGCCCACTGTTTTATCCCTGTCACAGTTTTGAAGTTGGTGATATTAAGTTTGTACTGTTGTACTGTGTTGTACTGTTTTCTTGTATTCAGCTAACTTCAGCCTGGCCAAGAGTTTTGCAGCAGGAATGCTGAGGTTTAGTCTAAACACATTACCTTGTACTATATCCCACATCTCACCCCCAATTCGGGGCTTCCTTGGTTCCTGGCTGGAGGGAAGATGGGGGGTTAGAGGCTGCTGATCTTTGCCTGAAGAATCCTAAAAGTTTTGGTGGGGGCTCGTGCGACTGTTGTGGGCAGATGAGCTCAGGGCCTCTGAGAAGCAGTGTGGAGCCAGACAAGCTCCGGAGAAGCTGAGGAGCGACTGCGACCCCTGAGGCACAATCCCTCATGCAGATCTCCAACACACAGGTTTGCGCACGTAGGCTGCACCATCCCTCCGGTGCATCCAGCCAGTTCTGCAGGCTGGTGCAAGGGTAAGTGGATTAATGGTCTGGCTCTTTTTCACTCCTCTGGGGTAACTTGGGAAGCCAGGAGAGAGCAAATCTGCTCTCATGACAGGACTTGCCCATTATCCACATTTCATGAGGTAGCCACAGCCCACTTCTAGAGCTCCCTCAGCACCAGCCAACCCCCTGTTCGCTCAGGCTGGAGGCACTGGTCACGGGTAAGGCCAACCATGCTACAGGTCATGATTTCCTGAGCTTCACTGTTCTTGGCCAGGGCTGATATCTGAGCCTCAGCTACAGCTAAACAGCTTGTCATGGGCTGACAACCTGTATGTCATGGTGCTCAGCCTGCCTTAAGCTGGCTTTCCAATGTGCAGTGTAGACATAGACGTTTTATTTTCCAGAGGGAATATTTGCTTCTGTGTCTCATCTATGGGAAGGATGTACTAGGAAGGTGAGACCTCCAAACTTTTCTTCCTTCTCCACAGACTTCTACTAGAACAAGATATACTGTGGACTGTTAATATTTTGTGACTTTCTCTTTTCTTTCCAACTCTGGTGGCTGATTTAATATCTTGCCTAACAAAATGCTAGGCTTAAAAAATAAATCTTCACAATGTCTTTCCTGAACCTAATAAACATCCAAATGATTGAAGTTTTAAATAACCTAAGAAAACTAAATTCATTTCTTTAATTTGCGCTTCCAAGGGAAAGGAGTGCCTTTGGGTCCTTGGCAGATAGAACATTAGTCTTTCTCTTTTTCTTTCTTTCTTTTTTTTTTTTAAAGTATGAAGATGATTTAATTTTTTTTTCAGGTTTAGAAAAGTAAGCTCCTACATGTAGAGGTAGGAAGTTCACAGGGAAGTCAATCCAGGCTGTGTTCTATGGCCCTGAAAGTTGCAGGTTTGGTAAACAGAAGATGACCATGCAGTAAGCTATGCAAATGTACAACAACAAGTTAAATATTAAATGATATTTAAATTAGAACATAAATATAGCTATGCATAATTCAACAGGAGGATGCCTTTGCAGTCAGAACAGGCAGGAGGTCAATGACCCTTGAAGGTAGTTCTTTCAAGTGTTAATATTAAGTCTATATAATGAAGTCAGTCCTTGCACAAGGTATATTCTCATCCTGGATGGGGAAATAGGAGCATCATCCATTTTGAACACATGTGCAGAGCATGTGGTTTGAATCTCCCCTATGCGTAATTTGATGATTAACCTTCTCAGCTTTCCACGTTCATATTCAGAGTTTGCTAATGTTATGCCTTCCATTAAAAAGGCTATGATGAAAATATTTCATGCCTTGCTCTAGCAATGCCAATTAATTCTACCTCAGGTAGAACTATCTTTTATCTTAAATATTTCTAACATACCTTTCTTACAACAGTATCGAGGAGCTTCATCAGTTTTTCAATTTGCTTATCCAGCCCATAAGCATATCTTTTATTGCTGCTTTTGTTCTGTTATAAATAATCTGCCCTGAAGTTAGACATATTGACACTATCTGGTCTGCAGTGCGCAGGAAAGGTCTGTATTTTTATGGTTCAGCACTCAAACAGCTGAGAAGCAGTTAAAACATATTCTATTTTACAGTAATTCATTTCAGCCCTTGACAGATTGATTTCCATGGGGTTATTTGCTTCTTTCTGCACCCTACTTCATAACAATGCTTACTAGAATGATTTATTAACTCAGTGCCAAATTCTTTGATACCTTAATAGTTAGATTAACTTCAGGACATGAGGCTAAGTTATTTTTTTCCCAGGTGCTTGGGGTGATGCTTTTCAATAATGAATGAATAGGGTCATGAACTAGTAGCACTTTTGTGCTTGTGTGTGCCAAAAATGTGCTTTCTCTAGGAGCATTCAAAGCAGACATAAACAAGCTGGATAATAGCTCCTATTCAAAATAATCTCATTTTTCTATGCTTAACAATGAGCACTCAAACAGCCATCTAGTTTGCAGATCTCCCCCATACCACTGATTTTTGGCTTCCTCACTTATTAGAACAATATGAAGTCACCACAGAGCCAAAGTGTCCATGAAATCAGAATAGGTTAAGTAGAGCTGTGTGAATAATCGCTTTTGCAGTTCACTGTTGAACTAGGAAAAGCAAAGGTTTTCTTACATAGAACTGAAATTATTTTTTTTATTCTTTTACTGAAATGAAAAATAATTTGTTTTGGTTCAAGCAAAACTTGACATTTGCAATCCCTTGTTTTATTCTCCTTAGTTAAAAAAATGTAGATTAATTTCTTAATGAAATGTCAAAAATGAGAAATAAAAGGGTTGATTTTGGACATAGCAAAACAAAACATTTACATTTTTGAAAAACAGTTTTTTTGAAATAAAAAATTGTGGCAAAATCAGGAGACTTGCAAATTGTTGAAGTTAACTCAAGAGAGTTTCTGGCCAATAAAATATGCAAGCAGGAAAAAAAAAAAAAATACTCAATGCCATTGTCAGGCTAGATTATGCTCTACAAATGGAGAAGAAAATTAGTTACGTTATCAGAACACAACATTTATGCTCCTGTCTCAGACTAACAAGTTTTCTCTCACAATCTCCCAGAAGTGCCCATTTAATGATGTTGACATATCACTTCAATTTCCAGGTAACTGAGTGCAAACTCAAATAGCATACTACTGCCTAACCCAAGATTTTAACACATGCATGCTGGGCACTTATAAAGAAAACTGTTTAGTAGCTGCTGCTGCACTACAGTTTTGAACCGCCCACATGACCTTGGTGCCTTTCCTATATGCTCTAAGTGCCATTTTGTGCCGTGAGCAATGTGTAGTGTAATATGATGAACTGAAGAGTATCGATGAATAAAAATCTCAGCCAAGATCATTAGGTTTATTGAGCCAAATAACATTTAGCATAGTGGTAGATACTGATCCTGGGCTGCACTCAAGCTAACAGTGCTATTAAGAAAACAAGAGTTAGCAGGTGAGTGGGATGACCACAAAGTGTATGAAGATAAGCAAAAAGCTCTTGCAGTAGAGTAGAACTAACTTAAAATCATGGGACTGTGGAGGATGGAAGGGACTGTCTAGTTCAACCTCATGATCAAACCAGGTCCAACAACAGGTCTTCAGGAAACAGTCCACACACTTTATGAATGTCTCCAGGGATGGAAATTCAGTCGAAGGAGCAAAGAAGGAGGCAATATGATATTTACCATATATAAAAAATTATAATCTCTTTGATAACTTTCAAAACTCTATGCTAAGAATATTCATCCTGTATCTTTGTTCATCTCAGCTGCCCTCTGCCCACTCATATCTTTCCCTTAGACTTTGCAAACGCTTCTCTTTACCAAACTGTTATCATTTTTAAAATTTTAATCAGACAGAGAATTATCTCCTCCTTCTTCTTTAATTATGAAATCTGGTCTCTTAGTGATGCCAATCCAAAATAGCATCTCAGACCAGGACTGGTGTCTGTGCAAACCAGAATTTTATCATGAAAGGATTTCAGTTCTCATTTTTCATTTTTTCCCAATATCAAGGAAATTTTTTATGCCGCAGAAGGCTGATATTTCTTTCAGCCCAGGAGGGTCTTATGATCAAAACCCCTACACCTAAAAAGATGTGTTCTAGGCAAAGGAAGGGTAACCTGCAAATGGACTATGGGACCCTATCTCAACCTTCAAAGTTTCAATCACAGTTGTGGTTACTTAGCATTTCTAAAAATAAAATATATGAAAATAAACGCATCTGAGTTTCCAGTGCAAAGACATACTGTAAAGACAAATTTTCAGGAAGGAAAACAATGTCCAAGTAGATATGTTGTGGTAGATATTTGGAAATGTATAACATACGCCATGAACAGATGACTGAATGGAATACTATATATATTTTATTATCATTCCTTTGAAAATGACTGACATAATATACTACTTCCCAGTATTGATTAAATTTTTAGGTGAGAGAATGTTGTGGTTTAGCCCCAGCCAGCAACTAAGCACCACACAGTCGCTCGCACACCCCCCTGCAGTGGTGGATTGGGACAGAGAATCAGAAGAGTGAAAGTAAGAACACTCGCGGGTTGAGATAAGAACAGTTTAATAATTGAAATAAAATATAATAATAATAATAATAATAATAATAATAATAATAATGATGTAATGAAAAGGAAAATTACAAAAAGAGAGAGAAATAAAACCCAAGAAAGACAAGTGGTGCAAATGAGAAACAATTGCTCACCACCAATTGATCGATGGATGCCCAGCCTGTCCCCAGGCAGCGGCTGCGTCCTGACCAACTCAAGCATTTATATGCTGAGTATGACATCATATGACATTTATATGCTGAGTATGACATCATAAGGTATGGAATATGCCTTTGGCCAATTTGGGTCAGCTATCCTGGCTGTTTCTTGTGCACTTCCAGCCTTCTCATTGGCAGGCTAGTATGAGAAGCTGAAAAGTCCTTGACTGCTTAGCAACAACTAAACCATCAGTGTGTTATCGACATTATTCTCATCCTAAATCCAAAACACAGCACTATACCAGCTGCTAGAAAGAAAATATACTCTATCCCAGCTGAAACCAGGACAGAGAAACAATTATCTAGCTTGGAGGCGTCCTCAGGAGGTCATCTGGCCCAACCTCCTGCTCAGCACAGGGCCAACTTACATCAGGTTGATGCTTTCTTTACTAATCTCTTCATCTCTAAAGAGAAATAGAAAACTAACATGAGACAAACTGATGCAGTGCTTGCAAAGCAAGATGAACCAACAGGCTCCTGCTCACTACTGTGACATCAATTTACTGGGTTTTGTTATGGTGACATTTGATGACTGTGTGTTTGCTGGATGTGGATGGAAAACGAGCTGTGCCGGTTACTTTCCCCGTTTGTCACTTGTACATGCACAAACACTCACAATCAATAATTCATGACTACTTTGTTCCTGAAAGACAACTCAGCACTTGAGTCTCCTCTAACACCTTGTGCCATGATCCATCTTCCTTTTAGCAGGTCTGGGGTATGGTATAAATTTGCTTTCTTATGCAAATGATTTGGAGGAATGACGCCTTGTAATCTGCTCTGATCTTCCCTGCTCAGCTGAGTTTTCTCAGAACCTAAATTGCTGCCAGGATGGATTGTCTTTTTGCCTTTTTAGCCACCATATTGCTATTAAGGGAGGAGAGGTTAGATTATCTCTAGGATCGGTCATTTGCAAAACCTTGGTTTCAGAGTGCATTTCTTTCCCCTGTAAATATTTGGTTGTTATGCATTAATACCAAATGGCAATAGATACTCTAAAAGGTATTTACTGGTTACCTACCTACTCCTTCTCTTGAGCTAAATCACCCTCTCATTCAGGATAAACTAACAGCCAAAGCTTTAATTTATTTGGAGTGGGATGAGAGAGCGTCGCCAATGTATTCTTGTCTTCAGATGACCTGATTATTTTCTTTTCAAACATGACACTGAAAATCAATCCTTGTCCTTGTACTATAGACAGGTATATCCAATAGACTAACACACAATTAATAGACTTCCCAATAGGAGTACTGCATGGTTAGTATACTGGTATTATAATTCTCTGATTTCTCTTCAGTCAGGAGGCAATCATATTGACTAGATGAATAAATAAGCTCCTAAATAACTTTTTTTTTTTCTCAGACATCTGCCTGGTTTCATACCCTGTACTGTTCTGATCATATTTGCAATCAGCATAAACACTCCGATTTCTTGAAAATTCCTAACTAAATGTGGAAGGAACATGACATGGTCTAAAGATAGATATTTCAGAAATAGGTTTTCTGTTTTGAGATATCTACTTTTTGGCACTTTGTCTTGCTTTTCAGAGATAAAAATGACCCCCCAATTCTGCTGAATGCGGGTGGCTTTTTGGATGAGCTCCTGCTTTATTTCTGGTTTGGCATTTAAAGCCAGAGATACTCATAACTAGTAGCCACGTCTAAAAAAAACCTGTCTGGAGTAGTTGTCACTGGAGACCATAGATACTCGTTCAGGAGTAAGTTTACATGCAAGCAAACCAACTGCCCTCATTTTGTAGGTTAGAGGCAAATGCACTAATTGACTCTATTGTGTTGCATCTTATTAAACCCAGTTGACTTCCATGCACAGAACAGCTACAGAATCAGATGCTGTGTGCATTTAATTAATTAAATGTGATTATTTTGATTCATAGAAAAAAAATGCCCATCCATTGTTCTGGGTGCTTTCACGTTAAACAATAAAACATTCTAGGGCTTTTTTGCTCACCCTTTTTAACGGAGCTGTTAGCCATTAATGGGCATCACAGACTGACTCACTCATGAGGGAGCATTTTGTTAATGTGAAGTACAATCCTGTTCGAAAGGTCTGGTTTGTGGTTTTTATCTAATTATAAAAAACTATATTATAGTTCCAGGAGGAACTAAAGAAGTAAAAAAAGGGTGTGGATATGGGTGTTGGTATGCTTTTAAAGCAGGTTCAAGCAGCCTGGGTAACTTTGATTTTTCCTTTCAGCATTTTAATTTACATTAGTTGCTTATAAAAGCATTTGATTAAATGAACCACTGCTCTATTCTTATGCTCATCAGTCAAGTTTGTCTTGCTGTGCTACATTTATGTTGTGACTCAGGCCAAACTGTCCTTTTCAATGTAGAGAGAAGGAAAAGAAATATCGCACTGCCATAAAAGGCTGAGGTGGCTTGTGCTTCTTTGGTATTTTATTTTCTGTGCTGGGTTTGACCATGGATTGAGACAGTCTGCAGGTGATTTTGCTCTGCCTCCTCACCCAGCTGAGGCACTCCACTTGGTGGTCTCCTGTGAAAGAAAAATCTTTTCGAAAGCTTGCATGTAAAATCAGCATCGGCTTCTGCATACTGGGCTCCCCTTATCCCCTCACGGAGCAGCTATGGGAGACCCCAGAAGGTCCAGGGCACCTGGGCATCCCCATAAGCACCGTCCTCGGTAGGCAAAAAATCGGTTGTGATTACTGTTGACAAAGATTCGTTCAGACCTTTTAGTCATAGCCCTGACGTAATTCAAATAGCCTAACAGCAATGGTTGGCTTCATATTGGTGGCCTGGAAGTGAGGAATAGAATTGGGCAAAACTATACAGTCATCAGGTAAACAGACAGATACCCTCTTACTAATCCCAATAGCTAGCAAGGATTTATAAATATTATTTTATGTCCTGGGAATGTAATAATTTTTGTTCTGGCCAGGAAAAAAGCCTCTGTTCTTTTTGTTTAGCTCTGAGCTGTTCTGAATGCCATAGGGAGAAAAAAAGCCCAGAGCTTAATCATTTATTATTAAATAGGTTGTACAGCTCAAGATCGTGTGTGTTGCAGCATTTTACCTCAGAGTCATTAAGTGAGTATTTTATTAAGAACTACCCTATGATGTGACACAAAGGTCTTATCGTTAGGTGTGTACATATTACATCAAATAGCAAGGAAGGACTTAGCTTAGTCATCAAGTTTTTCAAATTAGGAATGTCCATCTCTCTTAAAAGGGCATAAATGTTATATTTAAAATGATCTTTTTATAGGCTTCTAAAGGATTTCTTTGAAATGACAGCATGGTTGCTCAGACTTTATTTCAAGAAATTAATATCCTTCTGCTAGAGATGGTTATTATCTATTGCCTTGCACTGACTGGAGGTTCTGCCTGGATTAGAGGCATCATCATCCTCCCAAGCGGTGCTGCAGCCCCACCTGAAACAGATCGAGGTTTTATTTCATGATGCAGCAGTGAGACTGGTACATTGGAGGGATATGAAGAACCAATGCATCACAGTGTTGTTCAGTCTTAAAAAACAAGTTTACCATGGCCAATTGCCAATATCTCATATGCCATGAGACGGGTGGGCTCTGAGGAGGATTTCGAGGTTTCTCGAAATGGTGCATTTTATTTGTGTAAATGTTCAGTGAAAAATCACTGCTACCTAAAGAACATCTTGAACCAAGCTCACCAGTGGACCTTTACTGCATCCCATGGAGAAACAAAACTATGGGCTGGTGACTTTGCAACCACCTCTATTTTAGACTCAAAATTCGTATTACTGCTCCTCCAGCAAAACAACCGGAACTTTCATGGAAACTCTTTCCTCTTCAGCAGTTTAGTAGGTTGCTATACCAATCTGCAGGGGAAAGAAGGAGGCTGAAAGACATGATGTGATTTATTACCCTTTAAACAATAATTGGAGTTCCAGAAACTGCCGCTTAAGATCGTGTAAGGTAAAATGCCTTTGCAGAGCACAGGAAAAAGATGGTTAACCATGTTTTCCTCCAAAAGAAAATCTGTTTCAAAAAGTGTCTTTGCAGAATGGTATTGTTGATCATTTCATGTTTATCTGGTTTGGGAAAAACTTTCTTATGGCAGAGGAAATTTTAAGTATTTRGAGCCATGAAGCTTCTGCATGAGGAGCTGCATAGATGTACCTCCACTCAGAAAAAGGCACAAAGTAAGAGAGACATCAAGTTCCAGCACAACTCTGCCTAGCACTGACAACAAAATTATACATCCTCTGCCAGGCTGTTTGCAGCAAGTAAGCAAATGTTAGGAATTAAAACTAAAGTGAAATACGTCAGTTCTGCCTCAATCCATTGAGTGCTTGGCAAATTAGTTTTCACTGCAGTCCAGGAGCCACCTCATCTCAAAGTCAACCGGGCACTTGTCCGAGTTATTAATGTTTCTAGATAGAGGGACAGGACACAAAGTTATTTTGTTTGTGCAGAACAGACTTTAATGCTTTCCTTTATTTTTTGCCTAGTACAGACTTCCTTTAGTGGGAGGCTTCCAGTATTTTTTTTATTCTGACTGGATTGCAAATACCACAAAAATAGTCTCTACTGTGGTATCCCCAGTTTACAGGGAGGCTAGGAAGTGAAGAGCTGTTGCAAAATACTTCCTTAGAGAAACTAACTCAGTTTTTGCAAACATATTTCCTTTGCATGTAGGTCTTGGCTTTTCATTAAGGGTTTCCTGGGTCTCAGAAAACTCACCTACCTACATATGTGAGGTGTTTTTATATAAAATAAAAAGTCATCATCTTACTGTCCTTTTTCAACACAGCTGTATACAAAATTCTCCTTTTTTTCTGCAGTTCTGGATGCTATCTCTAAGTGAATAAAGATTCTTTAATGGCCATGCAGCAGTTGTAAATAATGGATGTAAATTCCCTGTATTCAAAAAATATCTTTGTGTCCGAAAGCCTGTTTGTTTTTCCCCAGTTAAATCAATTGGTCTCACTGTCTACTTTTCTATGCAAACTTTGCTTGAGAAGATATCTGTAACAATTCCCAGCAATTTACAGTCCTGCACCTGTGATCCTGTTAGACACTTTTAAAGACTGTCARCTTCATTTTTTCAGACTTGGAAAATTTTAAAAAAATATTTATTCTAGTCATGGTCTGCTGGCATTGTAATAGTTTCAATTTCATGATAGATCCTCAGTACAGCAATATGTTTTGAGCTTTTTTCTCTTTTCCTGCTGAAGTCCCAAAGAGTATTTTTAACAAATTAGAAAATGCTTAGAGAGTTGATTTCAGTGGGGTTACTTAGGGAAAACTGAGTCTGAGCGTAGGTGTTCCTAAACTGGAGCCTTAGCTTTTACTTATAACTATAATTCCTTCAAACTATTTAGGCAGAAACATGATTTTCAAGTTTGCTGTATACCTTTAGCTGATAGCTTAAGGTATGTGCAAATGATGGTATTAGTCTATTGATAAGATATGTACAAATGTGGAAATTATCAGATTATGTTGAAAACTTCTCTCAAATACAAGCAGCTCAGACTTTGATGAGGTTAAGACTGAATTAACATCCTAACTTTAGGACTCATGCAAAGACTTTAATCCAAACTTTTGGCCCACTGTTGTAATTTATTTCATCCTTAACTCTTTACTTTACTGGTAATGGCAGATTTAGAAAATATGCTAAATTTTGCTTTGCTCTTAGGGAGGTGTATGACTTCTTACTCTAAGAGACACAAACTCAGAAATGACAATGTACCAGCAATGAATCTTCATGTCATGTAAGGAAATACTCCAGTTTCTCTTAATCTTTTCCAAAATAATTTTGCACCTCACTTCCACAATATAGGAGCGAAACAGAATGGGCACCTTTGCAGAATAACTGGTCATTACTCTTCTTAGGCTATTACAGCAAATGAAGGAGTTAATAAGGTTTACAGGTTGGATTTTTGTTAGGATGTGCTTCTTTAAATGACAAGAAATCACCAGGAAGTGTTGGGAAGGATTTTAGGCAGAATGCTGTAATGAAATAGGCACAGGAGCTTTGGAATGAAAATGATATTGGTTTTATTTTATAAAAAACCTGCTGTTTCTGTGTTAGAAGAAATATACTCTCACAGGGATTTTTTTCTTGTTGTGGCTTGACAATCTTGATTTACACTGTCTTGGTTATATAAAATACTTGTTTTAAAAAAAAAAAAGGCATACAACATCAGTCTTGATATTCTTGGACATTCTTACCCGTGTGTGGAAAAAGAATGGTAGTCAAGTTAAAGTGGTGGTGTCTGGTAGCTAGGCATGCTCACCCAAATAATCTGCTTGTGGATCAGATTCAACAGACAAAACTTAAATGTCTTGTTCTGAAGCCACATTTTCACTCCAAGGCTTTGTTGTCACTGGCCAAGAAGAGTAATTTAAACTGACTTTTTACTCAGCATCCAGCTCTAAATTGTAGCTTTACAACCCTACTGTTTGTTGATATCACAGGACAGAAATATAACCTCTCTAGGAGATCTTTTCTTTGCAGATTGGAAACATCATTTCAGAGATACAGTGTTTGTAAAAGAGGATCCAGGGCCAAAAAATCGTAGTGAGATAGGATCAGACATCCTGTATCATAAATTCCAGGAAATGGATAGGAAGTCTAAAAGCATGATTGCAATGTACAGTAGCAATTACAGGAGTATACCAGTTGTGTGTTTACCACCAATTGCTTTTTTTTGAAGGAGGCAATAGAGCAGGTACCATGGGAGAGGAGGGGGTGCCCCCACTCTGCTCCTTCAAGCCCTGTATCTGCATTAAAGAAACTGCGTACCAAGGGATGCACCTTTGTCAGATCAGCCAAGAAAGCTGCTCTCTTTGTGGTTTTTCATGGAATGATCATTGATTCTTTCGTGGATTTTAATAGCCGTTCCTGAATTTTCATCAGTGAATATCTTAACCCCAAAATCTTAAAAATTCGTAAACATTTCAGCTGAGTAGGCAGAGAAATATTTAGTTGCTGATGCTGAGGAAACTTAGTGTTTGTTCACAAGAATTGGGAGATAACTCAGTGGGAGCAAAGCTGGTGAGACAGGTATCCTGTGGCTGCTTTATTGCAGCCTGTAGTCAGTCTACATTTTGCTCAGCATGATAAAATATGCTGCAGTTATTTCCTTTTTTTTTTTTTTTTTTTTTTGTTTGTTTTTGTTTTGTTTTGGGTTTTTTTGGGGTTTTTTTGGTTTTTTGTGGAACAGAAACATATTTATGGATCACTTGGTCTACTGGTGCTATTGTCTACTGGGCATTTTTCATTGCTCCTCGGTGGAGAAAGGTTTAATATTTTTCCTACACAGTATATTTTTTACCCTCCTTCAGTTCAGTCTCAGTGCAGCCAATGGCTGGGGAATGACTTCAGGCAAAGCTGTCGCACAGCCCTGCGATGGCAGCTAGGCTGGCTGCAGACTGAGGTACAGCAGGTTAACAGTGATGAGACAGCCCTTCATCCCTCCCTCCATGTGGCTTTCCCTCCTTGCATGTATTTGTCTCTGTATATATTGGCAATCTCCTGGAATAGTGACTCTTCTGACTGGTATGTAAAACCTTAAAGAAAGTCATTGTTTTTGCTGTGGTTCTGAATCCCAACCGGGGGTGCTGGAAATTAAACTTGCAGTTTCTGAAAGTGTAGCAAGATCTAGGAGCCTAGCAACTGACTTTTCAAATGGATTTACCAGATTTGTATGGTATTTAATAGCTTGTGTCTTGAAAGCCATTAAATTTACATTATACTTTATCACATTACAAAGAGTCATGGTTCAAAGTTACTGTTTTGCAAGAAGTCACAAACTTGGATTTGGATACAATTTTTCATTTTCTTCTTCTACTTTTCATTAAAAATAACTTTTGGTATACTGCTGTTATGATAGAAATGTAACTCAAAATTGTCTTCTTCCAAAAGAGTTATCTAAGCAGCTGAGCAATGCTTTATTTGTAATAAGTTTTTTTGCATTAGTTTGTTCAGTGTACCCCATCTCATTTTCTGCAGCCCTTGGAAACTTATTGAAGCAGCAGTATAAGATTAGACCTTTAAACAGTGTCACCAAGAACGTTGTATTTCTAGCAGTGCAGTCCAATGTGCAAAAGCATGAGTATGAAAATGATTCATGTCATCTATTAAAGGCTAATTTAAATACTGGAGTACTGTTTTACCATTCAGATGCTATAAATTATTGCATCTACTGTAGTTTGAGACTAAGTCGAGCCAGCCTTTCCAACCTGCCAACAAATTCCAACCCCAAAGGATTTTTAAAAAATTGTAATTGTCACAATAGACAGACATTTTTTTATTTTACCTATATGGATAATAATCTTTCATACATTTTAATACAATCCTAATGAAATCTAAAAAATAAATTTCATAGTTCATCTGCTGGTTTACTGCAGAGACTGCAGAGCAGTATATTAAAAATGTATTTCTTTTTCACTGTTACTCTCTTTATATTATCAATCAAGTAAATCAAACTTGGAATTCTAACTTATTAGCATAAAATCTCACCCAGACACAATCTGCTTGATGAACAGGCTTCTAACTTTTTGTTATGGGGACATAAATTATACTGATATTACCAGGAAAAAAAAAGTCTACTACTTTACTCGGTGGTTTTGATGAAACGCTGTATCAGGTTATGGCTGTTTGAGAAATATAATGTTTTGTTTGAAAAGCACAGATCTAAACTGATTAGCTTATTAGTTGTAATACCTGTTACTCATGTTTCCTGCTTAAACATTCACTGCTATAAAACAATTTAACATTCTCCTGTGCACGCACGCACACATGGATGCATATATCTTTCATGCCACAGATGTCTGCCAGCTATGTATTTTCATATGAAAGTCTCTGGACTATTTAGTTCAGTTGCACAGAATATTCCACTTGGTATGATTTAGAAAATCGCTCTTTGGGCCCAGTCCTGCATTTCTTGAACACCCATAGATTTCTGCAACTAACATGAATTAAAAGGGGGTCAGCTTCTTGCCTGCTTGTACCCTGGTATTTTTACATCTCTTATGTAGGTAGGGATCCTGTTAGATACTGAAAACACGCAGCAAGGTTTGGAGGTGAGTTTCATTCGAGCTGTGATTACAGAGGCATTAAGAACCTGCTGAGAGTGGGCCTTAGCAAATCTCCATTGATTACCTGCCAGGCATGTCATTGAGCGACTTTACACAGTGGGGCTGCTGGATTGGTCTTTTCGCGGAATTTTTAACATCTCATCTATACAGCTCATCAACATGTACAATAAGGAGGTATCTCTGCCTGACTGTCATACAGAAACTGTTCTACTTACTGGCAATCTTCATCTCTCCTTGCTTTCTTTTCTTTTTCCCCACATGATTGTCTTGGAATTAATATATAAATAATTATTGAAAGATGAATTGTACTTGTACAGATATCTTTCTTTTCTCCACAGTAAGCCAGTCCTCTGTCTACACTTGGAATTATTTAGTCTACCAGAAAAGTGTTTTTTACACCATTCTTGCACATGGTAAACATTTTACTTTTGGAAGAATTCAGCACCCAGGATGAAATACCTTACTGGTGCAAGTGGTGACACCGAGCCTGCTCGCCTGCGCTGAGGTGCCTCACTCTGAGCTGGTCGAGTTCACAAATCCGGCCCCAGCAGAAGGTGCTGAGCACTTGTGCATCTGAGCTTTGATGTGCCCAAACCCGTGACCATCTTCCTCTATATTCAAGGCATTACTTATGGTGTGGCGTACRGGAATGCCACCGCCAACTTTCACAGAGGCAGTGTGAGCCTCAGACTATTGATCCCTTATCTTTTAGGAGGATCCCTTTGCCTTTCTTGTGAAAAGCCTCTATGCCCTGAGAAGGATCACAGACTCAGACATTACACGTTAACCTTTATTTGAAGTAYGTGAAGATACCAGCGTAATCTTCCCTCTTTCCCCCTGCCGAGGTACAGCACTCTCCGTGAGCAGGCACAGTACCCTGTAATGGGAAATTAAAGTGAGAAACACGCTGCCTGCTGTCAGTACCTCCCGAGGAAGTTTCTGTTCCTCCCTGCCATACGGGGGACTGACTCACAGCCTATCTCAGATGGCTGTCAGATTGTCAGTGACCGTGATAAGGCTTTCACTTATCCCAGCTGGGGAGGCTTAGAAGCAAATAGGAATTGCAGTGGGAACCAGCTGCTTATATGTCTGTGATGAGCAGGCTCACAGGAAGATTTTTACTCAATTTGTGTGCCTTGCATTATTTAACTTACCACCTGATGTTCCTGTCATGCAGTAAATCCAGAAAATTACTATTTGCTGAGATTTTCACTGTGTCAGTTTGTGCAGATACATAAGATAGTCTCCCAAGTCTCTTGAGCATTTAAGATTACATGAAGGAATCTTAGTGTGACATTTTAGCTGGTTTCTCTTCCGTGGCGTGGTGCTCCAGCAGTGCCTAGAGCTTGCAATTCAGTTTTTGTTACTGCAGTCTGTAAGAATATACCATATATTATCCTGGTCTCTGCACAGACACGTCCTGCAGGTTGATAATGATCAGGTACACATACAGAACAATGATAAAGATAAAAATCAGTGTAACAAAAACAATTTGCCTGATGATCACAAATGTTATTAATTGATTAGCACGGCAGCTTTATGCTGTGATTTAAGGCAAAGACAGRTTTTTATTTAAAAGACAGTGACTTGAAAATACAGCTCAGACAAAAAAAGGAAATGCAAAACTGAGAT
The DNA here is from genome assembly GCA_030449065.1 of Oceanodroma leucorhoa. Classification (NCBI taxonomy): domain Eukaryota; kingdom Metazoa; phylum Chordata; class Aves; order Procellariiformes; genus Oceanodroma; species Oceanodroma leucorhoa. Next base: position 4,279,533 of record JASVER010000004.1, read on the forward strand.
TCAAATATAACTGTGATCTAACTATACCAAACAGCATACTTGGCAATATTACCGTATTTCTACTGCATATAGAGCATCGTAGCCACTCTCACAATGTGAGGGGAAAAAAAAAGATTTTAAAGTCAGAATTTAAGTTATTTGTTAAGCAGTCCCATAYTTTTCAAACAAGATTAAAATTCGTTAATACAAGTATACAACAGAGTTTCAATAAAACTCTTGAATTTTGATCCAGGCTTTAGCATTGTTTATGTAGTGTCAGGCAAACTGTTTAACCACACTGAGCCAGGCAGTGACACTTATATTCAGAATGGATGGTACCTGTTTCTACACTTACAGCTACTACATCTGCAGTTGTTCAAATGTGCTATCACTGACAACATATAGTTCTCCTTAGCGTGAATGGGGTTATGAAAAACATTTTCCCCTCCACAAAACAGGCAAAGCAACAGCTTCTTATTTCAGAGGATGTTCTGAAGACCAGTTATTTTACCATTCCCTCCCATAAGGCTATCTTTATCCATTAGCACGTGGAATTATACATATTACAGTTGTAGTTTTGGCTTGGTTTTGTTTTTTAAATAGCATTTTGACAAGCAAGTAATAGTTCTGAATAAATATTTCTGTACAAAGGGGAAAAAAAAGAAGTTACTGCCTCTGTTGTAAGTCGGCAGTATTGCTTAGGAGTATTTTTCAACACAAGTTTTTTGATGACACTTTTTCAAAGCCTCTCAATTCTGATATCTTGTTTTATTTACTACCAATAAAAACATTTCTGACCTGTAGAAAAGTGAAGCCTTCTACACATTCAGATTACATCCTCATCCTCCAGGGAATTTCTAATGTCTTGGAAGCCAGCTGCATGGTCTGCTCCTGGAAGGGATCGATCATCGGAGGCTTAGAAAGTGTTATCTATCCTCTTGAAGGGAAGGGCGGGTAATTCAACCTTTCACCCTCCTGTGAGTCATTGAGCAAATAGTCCAGCAGATGGATCTGAGGTTCCTTCAGACTTGTGAGTTCCTGACGATTCTCAATATGCTCATTAACCTTGTGCTTTTGAAGAGAAACCCAGTCTGATGCCTGAAGGCTTTCTATATTGACATTTCTGTTGCCAGTAGAGTTGAAGGAAAATATCATTTGTTTTTCATGGGAAAGTTGGGAAAGGAGAAAAAAAAGGGTTGTTTTTAATTTAGCATTTATGCTGACATTTCCCATAAATGAAAACAGGAAAATAGTCAGTTTTCAAATATTAATTATATTTTTCAAAACTGGGTTTTCAGTATTAAAAACAAGTATTTTCCAGGATTCAATTTTCAACAAAGAGAATCCAATTTTTTTGAAAAATTCTTGGGGGGGGGAGGGGCCACAATAAATATTTTCATTTGCGATGAAAGGGTATTCTGTATATGATTATGAATGCAAACAACTACCTAAATATAATTATTTTAACTAATGTTTGAGCTTTGGTGATTTTTGAAACCTCATCTTTCTGTCTTATCCAGCCGTGTAAAGTTTATTTTTCAATAAGAGAGCACTAATGGGCAACAGAAAGTTGATGCTGAATTTGCCTCTTCTCTGAACGCAACTGCCACAGAGAGTCTTTTGTAGAGTGTGGATGCTGCAGGGAAGTCATGCTCCAAGTTTCCTCCCCTTCATGAGGGGACCTTAAGACAAAGTCCAGCTGCCTGGACCAGGTATTTGACACCCCAACGCTTATTGCAAATAGACATAATACTGAATCTAATGTTACTTAGCTGTTAACCTCAGAATATGAAACACCTCTGATCAGTTGTGTCAAGAACACATGCTCTCCCTCAAAATTGTGCAACCAGAAAAATTTGCAAGCTCTGCATACAGACCTATACATTATTTTAATATAAATGATGGTATCATAGGAGAAAAACAGGAAAAAAGAAGAAAAACAGGAAAAAAGGAGRAAAACAAATGGGATGAATGATGCTGTGAAAGTGCCTGCTTGGTACATGGGTCATCAAAAGTACTGAATCGCACCCTGCAAGAGCCTGTTCTCCACCAACTATTGCTGAAACATGGATGCCAAATGCAGAAACTTTAGATGGCTAATGTTAGACCATACAAGGTCTGCACAGAGAAGCTGCCGTATCTGAGTCTCTGCCCAGGCTTGCTGAATTGGTGCTGATAGGGGCTGAGGGTTTGCCTAGGCTTGTTATGTCCCCTCATCCTTTTTGCCCGGGCTTGTTGCAACTGCTGTTTTCTGTCTGGCTTAGCATCTTTAATGTCTTCTTCCATACAAAGCGCAGAAACTAAGACAAGCATCTATGGCCCCAGGAGGAGCTGTAGCCATGAACTAGGCCAATTTTTAATTCTGCTTTTCAAGACTATAGTTGTTTACAATGTCTGGCTATGTTAACTTCTAAAATGTGTTGGTTGGTAAAGATAATGACTAGTACTGAAAAAATTGACAAAGTCTCCAAGTGATGTAGAGTAACACTGGGTCGAAAAGCTAAAAATAAGAGTAGCACTATTTATTCTTTCCAAAGGAACAAAACAGAAAATGAGAAACATCTTGGTATAGCCTACCAGAATGCTGACTTGTATAACGTTAATTTGTTGATGGTACTGAATGAAGTGCAATGCGGAACAAGCAGAATAAAAGGTTACTAACTACTCACTGTACTATTTCAGAACTTGTAGCTACACTGCCACAAACTCTTTGCTTGGGCTAATATTTCTGAGAGGTCTTAGTAAGGTGTGTGTTATCCCGCAAAGCRCTTTTTTGCACAGAGGTACTTTTCACTTTCTTCCTCTTACAAATGTCTATGTGGGTGAGAGGGCCAGCTTTTCAGCAAACTGATAACGACTGGCAGCATTCAGTGAAACAGTTCCTCACTGCACATTAATCCCACGGTTTTTATGTTTGTAGCCATTCCTGCCTGCAGCCGGGAGACCCAAGTACCTGTAGTGTAAGAGAATGATAGGAAGGGAAAAATGAAGCTGGCATCAAGAGAGAGCAGGATACTTTAATAAAACAGCTGAAAGTATCTTTTAGGATTAACCTTACCATTCTGATTTCTAAATTGGAGGCAAATTGATCAGACTTTATTCTATTGTTTTATGGAAGCATAAGTAAACATCAGTGGAATAGAGCTCTGCTACGCAGCTACCTTTTCTATTCATCACCTTTACCTTGTCACAAGTCATAATGACAGTTAGTATAAGCAATAAAATATGACTATAGCGGTCTCGGTCTTTTCTAAGCTAATGGATGTAAGCCCACAATTCTCAGCCTAACAGCCAGGCATTTGCCCCATTTGTTCCTTCTCTTTTTTTAACACTAGTGTACTTCCTACTTTCCCCTTTCATCCACAGAAATTTCATACTATAGTCAGCACAGTTGGTGTATTACCTGATAATGGGAAATGAATCAAGCTGTGTACTGCTCTCTGTGCCTTGCGGAGTATCATCATTACATGATAATAGTGGAGATAGATCAGAATGGCAGAACATATGTTTGATTAGTATCTCCCAACAAGGGCCCAAATTTTATTGGTATTTAATATCAGTAGGCATCAGAACAGAGATCATCAGTTTAGTGAGAATCTATGCTAGGCTTAGTATAATTATCACTACTCATAGCCTTGGGTATTGGGTATTATTATGGCGGCAGTCATGTAGAGTTGTAATGTCACACAAGTAGCTTGATATCTATCTTTTCTGAATTTCATTCCGCTTTATATATATTACATATATGCAATATGGAAAACAGAAGATACCTAAGTGCCCAGCGGGATGATGATCACAAAATATGCTCCAAAGATGACATTCACTGCACATATTCAAACAGCTGCAGTTTTACATCAAAATCCTGGATAACTCTGCATGTTTTAGTTCAACAATTTGGTAAGATATAGTAGCAATACTATCATTAAGGTAATTTACAGAATTCAGCTTAATTGAAGACTTTTTGTAGAAAGCTCCTACAGGAATGGCAAAAATAATCACAAAACATAAATTTAAATGGAATTTGAATTTTCAATATGTCTGATAAAACAGAACTTGAACAAAAAATATTGCCTTTAAATGATTTTTTTTTTTCCACTGCAACGTCTCATTATTTCATCAGAAATTCAATAACTCTTATCCTTTGACTACAGTCTCACTCCCCATGTGTGGTATCCTTGAAGAAATTTTGCTATTATTATTATCGTTATTACTGTTAGTAGTACTTCCAGAGAATATATGCCTAACCATTCTACCCCTGGGCAAGATCTCCCTTTGCACCCAGTGCTATATTAACTCAGAACAAAAAGATATCCCAGCCAAAACCTTAGAAATCAAAACACAGGACAACATTGGTAGGCAAGCCAGGTAAAAGAATGAGCAACAGTCTGGCTCACCATCACATTTTGTGAAGAAACCACTGAGAAATTTTTATTATGTATGGTTTAAAATGGTTAAAATACCACACAGGAATAAAATACCATTACAGGTGAACAGGAGGGAAATGGCAATTAAATGATGTGAGAAAAGAAGGTTATTCTCTGAATGATGGTGGAATCAAACACATTTGCCAGGGCTGCAGAAAGAGGGATCATGAGACCGGGAAACAGAGACACGGGCCTGGATGCTCATGTCAGCTACTGAGAGCTTGGCACTAAGCTTGGAGAGGTAAAAACCATGAAAACGCTCCCTTACAAACAGTCCTGGGAGCTTGTGTTGTACGGGGAGTTTGTGTGTAACGTGCAGGGAAGAGGCTGAAGGCAGACGAGACAATCTCCAGTGAGATAGGCAGTGCCGGACCTGGCCATTGTCCTGCCCTCGCTGAGGACTCACTGGCAGATGCAAATCAGTGGGACATGGGTTTCTGYTGCTGCAGGGTCACCCACTGAAAGGCCTCCGAAGAGGAATCTGMTAGTGCCGTCTGTATAAAGAAAATAGGAAGCGAGCTTCTTTGCATATGCAGAGGGAAATGAAACAGTTGCGTGCGTCATAGCTATTCCTYATTAAACTGTTTGTAAACAAGTTGTTTGTTTAATCTGCCCTGGAGTATGTGTTACAGGATAAAATGTTGCTGGTGAACTAGCCACCACAATTATAAAGGGCCATGAGATGATGCTTTGCAGCATAGAGCTGATCATGGGCAATTTACCACAAGGTAAAATAATTATATTTATTTCTTGCCTAAGTCATCAGGAGGATCTGCTTCAGGGAACTGGAGCATTTTCAGTGGAGAGCTTGACCAGTCAAAATAATTGAAAGCAGTTCAAAGATATCCTGAGAGAGAAAAAACAGTCCTGGGAAATAATAATGTGGGGTGTTTGTGAGTTTTTGGGCAAACTAGCCAAGGAAAATTACTGGGTAATTTAGCTAGATAGCTTCTCAAAGTGACTTAGAGCCTAGTGAGAAATCCTTATTTGAAAAAAGTACGGAGGTCTTCTGTCAGCTTTAAAATAACTCTAAGAACTGGCTCCAAGGGATTTTGTGAACTGAGGAATGTTATACTTTAGGACCTTCTCTGTCTTGGGTTAACCAATTTCAAAGAGATCAGGAATGTCAAGAAATTTCAATAATTTTAGAAGGGGCAGTGAGTTTGCTGTGAACCCTAAAAGTGAGTGCCATGGGTGCTCAAAATGCATATGGGCATCTAATTTCATACTGGATTTACCCAAGAATGAACATAAAAGCAATAAGACAAAAAGGACCTTTAATCTCAGTAAAGGATAAAAGGAATGAGTTGGTGAGAATGTCAGGTAGATTAATTAAAGGAGTCACAGTGAACAATATTAGGCAGTAAATAACATTAGGGCATAATATAATTACCATTTCTAAGAGTTATTTATCACCAAGTAACCCTTTTTGGTCTAGGCCAGTCTTAATCCCCCTGGGCTCATGTACTTTTCTGGAGCAGACACACCTTTAATTATGTAAAACCTTAGCTTTCTTAATTTTTAGGGCTGATCTGTGCTTGGACAAGTTATTGTTCCACTTTGGTTAGATCCTTCCAGCCCTCTGGCCCCAGTCCCTCATGTCTTTGCTGGATTTTTGAGCTAGAGTCTRGGGCAGTGCACGTGCTGAAGCATCATCCCTTTGTAACTCACTGAGCCTTCCAAGGCTCTCGTGTGCCASCGACTGTGCATTTCTCAGGCACTTCCTTGTGGCACTCATTTCCAGTTTGATTTGAAAAGTTTTTTTCTCCTGCTTTCCTACACCCTTTCTTCTCAAAGTGGCAGCACATTAGAGTGTCCTGTAAGCACAGGGATGAGTTTCCCTGAACACCTGCTCTTTGTAAGAAGTAGGACATCTTTTGATTCTGATGTAATATACTTCTCTGCATTATTTTGTAGAACCAGCCAAGCCAGTGCCACAGGATAACCTGCACTTTTCCCCTCTACTCCCGGTGCCCAATTGACTTGTATGTTTTTCAATTTAGAATGAAAGCCATTGCCTGATGGAAAATGACCATTTGGTTCAAGGCAAAATGTTTACAAATGCGGATTCTTTACAACATTTTCCTTAAAAAAAAAGATAAAAAGGGAAAAAGCATTTTGAGGTGGTCAGAAGTGACCAGGTATGTTTCAGTTGTGCATTTGAAAAGATCTTTTTTGTAACAGAATTCATTGTCTTTAAATACATATTAAAGCTTAGTAAAACATTTTAAAGGTCGAAATCAGACAAGAATGATCTGATATTACTGAGGCAATACTCTTGGATTAATCCCAAAATAAGTCTTTTAAAACTACTAAAAATTAATTCCTCAAGATATGTCAAAAACATTATATTTTTTCTACTTTCAATGGATGGAAAGAAGAAGTTACATCTCCTCTTACTGGAAAACCCTCCTTACTCTTCCCAGAGAACATCTCTATAAGCTATTATGTGAGTGGACCTTCTTCACCTCCGCTCTTCAGGTTCTGGGGCTGCAATTTATCTGACTTAACTTTGATCTTTTAAAGGTTTAGTTAAAGTTTGATCCTCAGTCTTCCTCTACAGACACTGAAGAAAGCTGAGGCACCCCAGAGAGCCCATACAGTAGGGAAGAAGTACTTTATGGAGAAAGTATCTACCTTGTTTTAGAAGGAGCCTAGACAGCCAGATGAAGTGAATAGTTAAAGGAGGTTAGGAGATGAACTTTAATGATAACTGCTTTCTTGTAATGTTAACAGTAAGTACAAAAGAAGTAATACCAGCCTTGCCTTTTCCCTCTCTGAAAAAAGAGGAGAGCAGAGAAGGGCAAGTGGAACTCAAGAGATTTCTGTGGTGCTTGCCTTGGAACAGAAAATTCCTGAACTTAAGAAGATGACTTTTTCTTCTCTCTTCACCTTTTCCTTACAGTCATCTATGGCCATATAGGTATATATTGGTATACATATATTCCATGGTCACATCACAGATGACATAACCTTTCCTTAGTGAAACTGAATAGTTTTCTAAAACTGAAAGATTGGTATTAATTAGTCCATTAATACCAGTGTCTAATTTATTAAGAATTTCTTGAACACCTGAATGAGAAGCGAAAGTTGGTTTAGGATCCTAAGCTGACAATACATCTGAAAATTTTAGTCTTATGTATGCCGTGATACAACTATGCTACTTAAGCAACCTTGTTATAGTGTTCTGAGTCCTTGTCTCTGCTAGGTATAAAAGCTACGTTTTTACCTTAACGTTGGTGAAGATTATATTCATTAACATGTAGTGAAGACTGAAGGTGTAATTTAACTAAATTCTGGTAAATCAAGGTAATCCCTAAACTCCTACCCAATGTTCTTCTCAGTTTGTTTAAACATGTGAAAATTGTATCTTCACTAGGATTCTGTATTTCTTTTTACCTGGTGTGTGGTCAGAACACACAGTTTTTTTCCTAGCTTGGGCATACTATTATATGTGGTAAGTCTAAGTACATAGTGGAGTTTGCCTTTTATACTAGCTAAGCTAATGAGTAAACACTGAAAGAAGCTCATCTTGGTAAGTTTAAGATACATTAGGAATATTCTGATCTACCTACACTATGCTTCTCACACGCCTTAATTGGAGCCTACTAGCAATATATTTAGAACATATTTAAATACTCAACTCCATGCAAGGGCTCCCAGTGCTGAAATGTTACGGCTGGAACACTTAGTAATACTGTATAGCCTCTTTTCCATACAAAAGAGCCTTGGAATGGTTTTAAATGACAGAACAATGTGAAGATAAAGGCGTGAGTGGCCTGGAAAAGTTTACTTCCTGTATCAAACTAGCAGTGGAAATACTTCTTTAAAGATAGAGCAATTGAAATGAATACCATAAAAGCATTCATTAATATACTGTTGTATTTATAATAATACTCCTCATTTTTATTACAGAACTGCTGTTACATCAACTGTGCTACTTTCAACTCTTTTGCAAAATGACCAAGCCTTTGCATTACGTAGGTAAGAAAATACATAATGTCTAGTCAATAATTCTGTTTACTTTTGACAAAAACTCTGGAGAAAACCTGTGCTGAGGAAGATGCTGAGTGTCAGGCAAGATGACAAGTGTCTTCAGTTTCCAGTGTGAATCAGGAGCACTGAGCATCTGGCAGGATTGAACCCTGCATGAAAGGCAGCATTCAGGGTCAACATGTGGGGCTGTGTCAAATTCCTTTGATATTCCGAGTCCATAAATGTAGGAGTGGATATGTTGCTGTCTTCAGGGAGGGTTTTCTTCCATCTGTAAAAAAAGTAGTAATATGTCTTACATTCTGCAAATATATATTTAACAATGTGCTTCATGCAACAAGAAATCCAAATATCTCTTAAGACAAGTTGCTTATGAGTTAAAAATATTCACCTTTCTGACTTAACTGTTTCAGAGCCCCCTGTGCAAAGCTCGGCGTTTGGAGCACCAGACATCTCCCCCATCACGAATTCTCACCACGCCACGGCAGGGAGAGGCACACATTCTGACTGACTTCAATGGAAAGACTTACTTCCCGTATCAAGTTAACAGTGAACCATTTCTGGAGCAAGTGAATTTGAGGACAAAATTTTGGCCTGTAGGCCAAGTTCCTCAAGACAGAAACATTGGAGGAAAGGCAAAATGCCACTCACATTTGCAGTGTGGTATAAATAAATAATATGGGCGGAAAGTGAAACTSCACTGAAAGTCATCCTTGCTTTTAGTACAAACAAGGAGCTCCCTGTGCAGCGAGCGGAACAAATGAAGACTGGTTTCCTATGGATTTGTGCCTCATGGTTGGATTCTCTGGTGTCTAGTAAAGTGTAAGCCCCATTTAAAAGTTTTTGTTGCATTTCAGGCATTTAGGCCATCTCTCACCCATGGTGTGAGCTCATGTAAAGCCTGTTCCTAAATGGAGCATGCTAAGGAGTGCTTTTTCTTCTGGACAGCAATGCCTTTTTACTAAACTTGTAGAATTTTATCTCTGACACCCTTTTCTCACTGACTAAGACTGGCCAACAGGTTTAAAACAGTCAGATAGACAGGAAGTCTGACAAGCACGGGCACAAACAGATACACATATATATGTAGATAAAGTAATCTTATCAGAGATCTGTTAGATTAACCTGGGTTACCTGATGGTTCGGTGCCAGCCCATAACTGGCCCATGTGCATGAAGTTCCCAGAAGACCAGGTGGGTTCCAATGACCTCCCACAACAAGTGTCTGTCTTGTGGCTGAATTCTTCATTTCTGGCGCAAGCTACCCGCATGAAACACCTCAAAATACAGGTGGGCCTGTCTATGCTGCCTTTTGCACACCCTTTCAATGGTGTCCCCCTTCTGTGATGTTTCCCTGTAGAAGGGGACTCTGAATCTCTCCTCTCTATTGTGCCAAGAGTCTCGTGGAGAGCCTGAAATATGTTAATGCCCACTAAAATCACAGAACATGAGCTTTATAGGGAGTTATTTAACTCTCTTATGATTAAGGCCATTTTTTTTCCAAGCCATTACTACCCAGGTATTTCTTTTGTGACATTTCTTGCCACATTTTTCACTTCTAAAAACGCGGCCTTGCTTATGGCTTCTAATGACCTATTCTGGAAATTTTAGCCTCCTCCAATTACAGGGAAAAAATGGAGTTCATATGAAAAAGGAAGGTTTTTGCCTAACAGAGATGGGGCCTCTGGTCTGAAAATTCCTCCGAGGCTGTGGAGGCCTGTGCCGCCTTCTGCCAGTAAGATTATGCTGCGTAAGTGGATTGTGACCCAAAAAAAAGACTCAATTGTGTAAGACAAATGGATGTTGCCAGTTTACAAGCGCTTTAAAAACAAAGCATCATCTGGTCACTGCCAGTTATTAGGCAATTTAATACAACATCAAAGGAATCAAGGCAGTTACCTGATTTCTTCCATATCTGCTGAGTTAATCCAATATCATTTCTGGCCAATCTTAAAACAGAATGAGAATAAATATTGCAGGAATAAATTAAAAAAGATCAGTGAGAAAGGATGTTAAATACTCCTCATTAATCTGCCGGGGAAGCAAGATTAAAATAATTACAGTTTAAAATTTTACACAGGTTTCATTAAACTCCGACCAGACTTTTCAATAAAGGATCAATGGCAATTGTTAAAGATGCCATCTAAGAGGGCGGATGTATTATCTGTATTTTATAGTAATGTAAAAATGTAATAACTTTTGGTCACAATTAGCTAATATAATTTTGAGCTGGAATATTGATTGGAAATCACACATAGCAGCCCTAGGTGATTAAAGGGAGATACTGGGTTCTTCTAATGGTGGCTGGACATGAATACTCCAGGTGCTCAGTTATCAGCCACCCTGCTGACTTTTGCCTAGGAAGGAGAGCAGGCTTTGCAGGCTGTTTTCCTCTTCCGCCCAAGTTGTCAGAGAAAGAAATGGAGTATTAACTACATGCGTGCTCAATACAGGTGTACTGATGTGGAGGAAGTGGAATTTGTGTGGTTCAAGATCTGACTGCGTTTCTTCCAGAATCAGTAGGGGTGGAAGAGGACAGACAACTTTCTGTTCGTGACTGGTGTTTACAGATGGCACACTTGGCAGTGTGTGCCTAGTGCATTGATCATGCTACATTATTCATCTACTTAGTCCTTTTCTGATGAGCAAAGGAAGCCTGAAATGAAAATTTCATTACTCTGATGTGAGATTGGCATTTGCAGTCCTTGCATACTGTGTGTGCTCTTACTTGGATGACATGTAGCTCGTGATAGGTAAAAGTTGTTTCTAGATCTAGAAGAGTACCCCAAGTTCTGGAACAAAAGGAGATGTATTGTTCTTCCAGATCCACCATGCAAAGCCCATTTTCTTAGTCATTGACTGTAAAGATTCTGTTTGGTTTTGTTTTTTTTGTATGCAGCCAAGTTTAGGAAAATTCTAGCAAAGAAACAGAGAGGGAAAGCACATTTGAAGAGAAGAGATTTCTAATTCTAATTCACATTTCTAATTCTGTGAAAATTCTCCCCGAAATGTAACCTGTTTAAAGTTTCAAAGCTAGGAGAAAGCAAAGCTGCAAGTTTTTACTCCCTTTGTGAGTTGACATGAAGTTAGGATAAGAATTTGGACATAAAATAATTTTTTGCATCTATATTCAATGGTCAACCGTGGTTTTCCCTCAGGAAGAAGAAAATKATTCAGGTTGGCAACATTAACAAATATTTTCTTAAATCTCTTTATGTCATTTGTTTTTCATTTGAGTTTCCTCTTGCCCTGCTTTATTCATGTTGACATCGCTTTTATAGTGAAATATCTCCTTCCTATAAAATTTGGCATTTAGAATTTATTTGAAATGCAGAGTTCCTGAAAACAAGAATTAAAATCTTTTAGAAGATTGAAACTAATAATTACASTATTAAAATAAATAAGGAGGTTCAGCCATAAATTAATCTAGTTTTACCATAATATTGTTTCAATTTAAAACCAATAATTCTTACAAAGACAGAACTTGCTGCCCTGCTCACAAAGTAGATGAAATGATACATATACACTTGTTGGCATACTGTCACCCTTTTTTATTATCTCCTGTTGGAGATTCTCTTGTGTCTTTCTCCATTTTAATGATCATTTTTTATTTTATTTCTGTATTGCTGCACTTCATTGTTACAATAAAATAGAATTAAAAAATTAAGGAGAACAAAAAAAAGAGTTAGAAAATCCATGCTAAATAAACAGATTTATTCTTACCCCTAGTAAGAATATTTTCTTTCCCCCCTAGCTGCCTGAAACAGCTTTTTTCCAAGAAACAGCCAAAATTTTGAAGTTTAGTCCTTCAACTCTTCAAAAAAGAAGAAAAATTGTCCTTCATATCTATATTCCTTTTAATTTACTTCTTTCTTTGTCATTGAACACAAAATCAAATTTCATACAGTAATAAGAAAACACTTTTTTTTCTCATTTGCTCAAACTTAAATAAAATAAAATAATTTTTGTATGTTATTTTAAAAGTACATGACAAAAATAGATAYATAGATATACCCTTTGCTGTAATTGTTTAATAAGTAAGTATTCTATAATTTATTTTTTAACTCCTTACAAGACTGCAGACCTGACATTGAAGAACAGCTGAACTTGGCATGTTTCTGATTTCTGGTAAATATCTGCCATGCTATAGAATCCTGCTAAATTTATTGCTGTGTATTTAAAGTCACAATATAAAATGTATTTCTTTGTTTAAAAGAAAAGAAAAATGTAAAAGTGAGAGCTGGCTTTTGAAGAATAATACCAAAAGGCAGTACGAGATGAGACCTTTTTATACTTATGCCTAAGTTTAGTCACAGTAGCAAAATGCTGTATAGCAGTCAATTAATTAGGGTTTCTTTTTGTGAGTGTAGAAAGTAAAATATTTGACAACATGGAATAATGAGGTGGTAAAGGGAAGATGCCCTTTTTTCACAGAGGCTGTTGAGGCATGATTTGGCCTGCTGTGGTGTGCTGAAATCGAGTGCAGGTTCTATCCCTTCTGCGACCACACAGCTGAACCTAATTTTATCCTATTGCAAAGACTGGGATCTTCAGTTAGCATCTACCACATCCTGGCCCCTTAATCTGTGTGTTATATGGTGGCACCTCCCACAGTAAAAGTTCTAATACTCTCACAGAACCTCAAACTAATTGTTATTGCATGACAAACATATGGAACCACAATTCATATATACCAGTATTAGTTGATTGCACTGAATATATTTAATCTTGTTTTCACCACTTGATTTTGTTTTTTAGTGGAACTTTCCCTGAAACAAATGCTCTTTAAAACTTATTTTAGGGGTACTGTAGCTTGTATTAAATTATGTTTTCAAAACCATATTTTTGAAAAATAAAATCTCTTTCAAAGTATCATACATTGGAAGTAGGAATGATACAGCAATAAAATAAGTTAATGAAGTTCTGAAGTTCTTCCACAGATACTTTTCTTTACTCAGAAGGTGCCTATATTCATAGCATCAAAGACCTAATGTAGTTGACTTCTCTGCTCTGCTTTCCTTAGACCTTCAGGCTGAACTGTTCATACAATCAGTCCCAAACGCATTTTACTCATCGTGAGTCAGACCATCTTCAAAGTTTAAATAGGAGACCTTTGCTAGCTTAATTCATTTAGATGGAAATAGGTGAGGAAAAACTCACCCAAAAAAGCTGAGTAGGCAGATTTTAGTGAGGTGGTTACTGCTGCTAGGATGGTGCCAAGCAGGATGGAGTAGGTTGGAAGGTGAGGCTGAGGCCATTTCAAGAGGATCAGCAGCCAAGCCCGTAGCTTMACTGCTTATTCTGTGCACTGGGAGTTAGTCTTGTGTGTCAGCAAGGATCAGACAACATTCTTCTGGGACCAACCCTCTTTTTGGGTGTTTGAGGTAAAGAACAAAGTTGAATAGTTCCTAATTTGGTGGTTCCAATGTGGGATGGAAACACGAAGTCAGTGGCGTGGGTTATTCCCCACCAGTAGGAAACCATCAAGTTTTAAATTCARATCTTAAATGATAGGATTATCATTGATTAGGCTTATTGATAACCAGACACTCTTGCTATACCCTTGGAGTCTGGGAACGTTCAGGCTTGGAATCTGGATTTGTGGACATCTTTGATTTGATTCACACTTGCTACTTATGTACTTGCTGCCAACATTGTTTAGATAATGCAGCACATCTGACAGGCTCTGTAGGAAAAGCATGTCAAACAATGATGCTCTTTGTTGTGGCCCGGTTGGAATGTTAAACCAGGCTTTAAACTACAGTGGAGTCAAGAAAAGATTAAAACATTTTTTAACAAAGGCTTCAAATGCAGAAATTAAGCAACTTAGTCCTTCCACATCACAACCCTTGGATCACAGCCAGGGTAACATTTACAGTGTATTGAAGGGGCTCATTCATCCTGCAGATAAAGAGATTTTTTGTTTTGTTTTGTTTTGTTTTAAAAAAGGGAATATATTTTCAGTGCAAAATCTTGATCTGCCCAAGTGTGCCAGGATCACACTACATGTTAATTCTTAAAATTATTTTATTGCTCATGGGAATATAACAAGAAAGATATGACATGCTGTTTATTATATACTTTTGCTCTGTATCATTAGTTTCCTACATCTGAAGACCAGTGATGTCACTGATTGCTTTGACCTCTGGTGTAACTCAGACTGAAGAACATCAGACAATATCTTGCATTGTGTTTCAGGTAAAGTGCTTTTTTTAAGACATCTGATGCTAATTTAAATTCTTCAAACCAGATTCCACAAAGACATACAAGCATTTTTGAAAAAAACAAAACAAAACAAAAAACAAACAAACTGTACAGGACTTGTTTTTAGAAGAATCTTTTAAAAATGAATCAAGGAAAAAGCATCTTTCCTGTAAGTCACCAGTGTTACTGCACTCAGGAATTGTGAATACTTGGATCACTTCACTCCGGAGTGAAGCAAGTTTCAAACCTCTGCTTTCTGCTTCTGAGGAGACTGTCTTAAGCACCAAATATTAAGCTCACTGGTGAAGGGAGCTTCATTCTGCTGAAGGTGATTCCTTCCACCAAGAGAAGAGTGAGCAAGGTAGCACATAACTCTATCCTAGCAGAAGTGAGGCTTGGGGAGGATTTTTCTGTAAGAAACACAAATTAAACTTTGAATTTGTGACTGAATTATACCTCAGTCTTGACTTAGATGCCAAAAAATCATTTCTCAGAGGAAATGCAACATGAGAGAGAATCCATCACATCTAGATAAACTAAGTAGTACTAAGATGTAGGTACTTTGATGGACTTTAATAGAACATAAACTACTCTTATTTGACTAGGTGGATAAAATTTCAAGAAAAAAAATGTTTCCTTCTTCTATGAAGMGAAAAAGAAATCATATTCTCTTTCTCAAATTATGCAAGACCAGCTAAAAAGGACACCAGTAGTATGTTTATGAACGCATGTGTAGCTGTATGTATGAAAGTGTCTTCTCCATTACAGGTTGCAGTAATATCAAAAGGATTCCTGAACACTAATTGATTTTAAGGTTGAATGAACAGATACAAATACATCACCACTTTCCAGCTATATGCACATGTCAATGGCTGATCCATCTAGCAGACAAAATTCCCCGGTCCAAGGTACATACATACTGCCACTTGACAGTCTTACAAGTATCCCTCTGGCTTTTCAGATCCATCCCTCTAACACAAAGCAGACCATACCAGCAGTCCCTCCGCCCTGTACTGCAGCTGCTCTCATTCTGCTCCAGTAATCACCTACCTGCTCCATCTTCAACTTATATTCAACACCGATATAGGGCAATTTTTCCATTGCAAATGTGGGCCACAAAGACTTTCACATTCATTCTCTTCTCCAGACTACTGTTAAG
This sequence comes from Oceanodroma leucorhoa, assembly GCA_030449065.1. Lineage (NCBI taxonomy): Eukaryota > Metazoa > Chordata > Aves > Procellariiformes > Oceanodroma > Oceanodroma leucorhoa. The sequence continues at coordinate 4,295,291 of JASVER010000004.1, forward strand.
ATTAAGCACTATGAACTATATTCATAAAGAAATAACTCTGACAGACCAAAAACTTGTCTTTGATCATCTATGACTATGCATTTGGACATTTCTGTCCAGAGCTGAGTCTTTATATTAAACAATAGACCTATTGTGGACTATAAAACTGTGTGGAGAGGCCTCTGAGATAGTAGTGATATAATATTTGCAACCATATTTAAAGATCTTTTTGCAGCATCTTCCTTCATACTTTTTCATATTTTAGATTAATAGGATATTTTTTACAAAAGATTTGAACTTGCATTGAGCTCAATAGCAAATATCTTAGTTTACCATWTGATTACTATTATTTAGTGAAGTTTATCCCCGATATTTGAGAGTCTAATAAAGGTTATTAGGAGAGGAAATTGTTTCCGTAAAGAATAATAGCAATTCCCGTGTGATAATGTCACCTGTAATTGGAATGAACAAAGTGATTAAGAACATGTAAATGAAATTTGGCAGTTATATTCTTGTTTCAAAGTGCCTTATGAATATAGGTGAGCAAATAATGGGATGTTTCAGTCTGGTGGCTCACATACCTGCCAAAATATAAGAGAAGAAAATCAGTTATGATGAAAGCAGAAGTTCTTTTTGGGGAGAGAGGAGAGACAACTCCTTCCCTATTAGGATTTTATGAATTCAAAACATGTTTTTTCAGCCCATTATTTTTGGTTTGTTACGTATTTCAAAATTATTTAAATCCTGTATTTTTCCTTCTTTCATTTAAATTTTTATTGTTCTCTTTAATGATAAATGTTGCCTGAGACAAAAGACCAGAATTTTTACTTGAAAATGTCAAAGTAAAGTTCTTGGCATTTCAAAATATTCCCAGGTATATATTTTTTTAATTTCAGTCAACTTTTTCACATAGTTTTGGTTTCCAAAAGGTTTTTTTTTTTGCAAATTCAGTATTCATTAAAAATTTTGCCCCACCTCATTTACAAACATAAGCATACCCACATAACACCCTCTAAGGTAGCAAAGTGTCATTGGCCTACTCCAGCAAAGCAAGATGCCAAATTATTTCTGGGGAAGGAAGGGAGAAATGAATTTCATCCATTGAAATAAATCAACGAGCTCAGCTTCCCACCAAAGGCGCTTGGCATGCTGCAGACTTCAAGCTCTTACTTGTCTACAAACTTCTTGCTCTGAGGTTTGGTGTTCCCAGCAGTATACTGGTAGGTCTTGTCCCATGACAACATACCACAGCTCCCTTTCAGCCTCCATACCTGAACTTCCTTCCTTTGTAAGCAGGACAGGGAAGATGGTACATACCCAAATCTTATCATGATATGAGGTTGGACAGCAGCCAGGCTCAGGATCTGAAATCATTTGCAGGTTAAACACTAGGGACATATAGTTGTGTCTGTCCATSTGACATAAGCTTCTCCAACACCTTCGTTCAACCCCTCCTCCGGCTCTTTGCCTGGAGGAAAGGATGGCTGGATGGGGTCAGGCATCAGGGATCACAGCTTTTACAAGCCATCTGTTTCACATATCTTCTCTTCACATAGACCTGTTACAGACAATTATGGGAGGAGAGAGGAAGGTAGAAGTACATCTTTGTCCAAACAGGAGAGTGGATTAAGTATGAGATATGTATGCCTAGGGTGGAGGAATTTGCTCCACCTTTGTACATACCATCATGAGCTGTGTGCATATAGGTCTTGGGTGGGGATGACAGTCTTGTCTTTATCTCCTCTCGGGTAAACAGAGCACACTGTTCTTGAAGTCAAAGGTAGAGCAAGGAAATAAAAACAAATTGGTTTTCAAATAGGGAATTCAATTCCGCTAGTAAATGTGGGTTTCTACAGTGACAACTGCCAGTTGTTATTTCATGATCCTCTGAGGTATTGTGCCAAAGGTAAGAGACGGAAAAGAACTATCTATCCAGGCAAATGGATATAAAATGCATGGATCAAACTAATGAACAGTAAAAAAAAATGCTTTCTATGAAAAATAAGCTGACTCAAGCACTGTTTGACACAGTCAATGATAGGTAGGAAGAGTAGTCTACTTTTATTAGTATTTGGCCTGACCTACCTGGCTTTAGGAAAGGGCCTCAATTATTTTCTTTAATTGAATGACTTAGACTTATCAATTAGTTTACCCACATAAGATATTCCTGTAAATGATTAAACACTGTGAAATGATCAGAAATTTGTTAGCAATATCAAGGCAATCCAATTTTTTTACCACCTTTCAAATGAGTCAGCTTTCAGCTATGGTGCAGGAAATCCATGCAGACTTTGTGACATTTAGCAAATATTCTAAATCTGTCTCCCGCAAATGCAAGTACATAATTTACGAGGAAGCATGCTGTGGGATTAAACAGAACACAAAACTTAAGCCATGCGCTGCCTCAGGACCGTCTCAAACACTTAACCACCTCTTTGCAACAAACAGCTGCCAATATGCTAAAGTAGGCTTTGTGCTTATGATGTATTTGTCTGATGTCCTGTCAGGTAAATCACCGGTTTTAACTTGGCCGTCCTSTGTGCTTCTTCCCAGGGGTTTGATGGCTCCAGGGATTGCTGGAGGAATATGGAGTTTTTCACCTGTAAGGTCTTTGGTCTGTATCCACAGTAAGCTGAAAAGTGCAAAATCTTCCATATTGCTTTTTATGTTCCCAGTGCATATATTGTTAAGAGAAGACAGAAGGAGCTATTTGCAGTATGCAACAGAATGTTTAATTGCTCTGCAATCCTGCATGCCATTTAGGGCCTTAGTTGTTTAGCTGAAGCTCACACAGGCGATGAAACCCATCAACACTGGCACTAATTGGAACTCCTGTGAACAGTTTCAGCATTTGTCTTTCTACCTGCCACTTCAAAGTGGAGTGTTGTTGTGCCAAGAAGATACCTCCTCCCAAGTGACAATGAAACAGAACATTAGCACACCATGGAGAAATTCCTGTTGACTCCATCATATATAGACTGAATTTGGGTTCCAGTGCTGTCCATCTGGATCACTTGAAAAACAGTTCCTATAAATCCTGCATGTTTTCTGTTACTAAAGAAGACCACCTTCATGTGTAAAACTGCTTCTGACATGAAGGTTTATGACCTGTTTTATTAAAAGAGAAAACAGAAATAGGAGGAGATACCACCTCAGAATTCATAGGGTTATGACAGATGCTTTTAAGTGCTCTGAATAAACCAAAAACCATAATAGGGGTTTTGCTGACAAGTAAGCAAGGAAGATTATATGAGATGAATTAGTTTTCTCTCTGTGTTAATTTAACAGTTGCACCAAACAGGCTGAATAGCTTTAAAATATTTCTTTGCTTTCCATAATAACTGCATGTATCCCAACTATAAATAATCATTGATGCTGGTGCAGATCACAAGGTGATGTGACAGAAAGAGTGGACAGTTTAATAGACAATTATAGTCATAACGAGTAATGTAAACAATTAAATCAATTTCTATTGAGATATCAGCAGAAGAACATACACGATATCATACAGACCTGGCTTCTTCCTACAGTTTTTTCTAGTTTGTGTAGAGTYCAGCACACATTTATATTTGTGCTCTAGAATTCCTGATATGGACTTAAAAATTTAGTATTGTACTAAACTCTACAGTATTTCTTCCATGACAAGATACTACCTCTGCTCGCTGAACATCTTCCTCTAATATGCAGTTTAGTCCTTTCTCTGTTGGGTCTCAGGTATCATCATTCCTTCCATGGGCTCTGAGTCAGGGTCTTTGCTTAACAGGGAAGACTTAATAGTCCTTCTGCAGTCAGTGCTCTTTCTAAACCTCTACTTTGATTAAGACCTGAAAAATTTTCCTGTCAACACACTTGCTTTTCAGAGATGTTGTGAAGTATTTGACTGTAATGGTGGACAGGGATGCTCAGACCCCACCAAAAAGCCATGTAAATAGTTAAAGATGGATACCAGCAGAAGCAACAGAGCTTTCCTGCTAATATGAAATGGTGTACTTTAAAAAAACTATTTGAACAGCCATGTATCAGGAAACAAAAATAGCACTGTAGACAGCATTTGTCTACAAGGGCTTCAAAGCACTTGTTGACTCAGATTGGCCTGTAAAAAATTAGCACTTCGCTAACAAGGGAGCATGCTGTTGGATTAAAAAGAACATAATACCTAAACCATGCTCTGCGTCAGAACTATCTCAGCCACTTAATCACCCCTTTGTAATAAGTGGCTGCCTATATCCTAAAGGTGGCTTTGCTCTTTATGATAAAAGAGTCAAGCACACTGTCAGTGACTACAGCACCGGAGCAGAACAACTTGTTTTTCTGTAAATATTTAATTTCTCATTCTCAAAAAGCTAATCCGTGTAAGCTTTTCTATAGCTGACTGGGAAAAAAAAAGTTCCCTGCTACTAATAATGTATCTGGTACCTTATAATACACTGTACCTGGGGACACGGGTATCTGAAGCACTTGTTTAAATATATAGTTGGCTCTATATGGCAGGGGTCCCAGCTGGCCTCATCTGAATAATCGTCATCTGTTTCACTGAACTATGAGCTCCAAACTAAGAGCATAGCTGAAGTTATAAAAACCTAGACTATCACCCCTACAGAGCCAAAGCCTTCAGATTTTGCTCATACAAACCTCCCTCACATTTCTAATAACATCTTATCAGCACCTTGCAGAACTGAGTGCCTATTTTCCGTCCAATAGTTTCAAAGAGAAAAAAGCTGTCTGAACCCACTGAAATACAAAGTGCATCTGTAGTGGCAACTGTACACTTTGTTTCTTTTCTATAGGTTTAACTTTGGTTCTGGTGTACAGGATTAACTTGCATACCAGTAAGTGTTGGAAAGGATCTGACGACTTGGACAGGGAAAGGATAGGCAGCGTTCTTGTTTTCCTTTTAATTCCTGTAAAGAAGAAACTAATCTTTCCTGGTTTTAATGGACAAGCTCTTTTTATGTGTGACAATAGATTTCCCTTTCAAGAAAGCTTTCCTCGGTGAACCAGATGCTTCCTTGACCAATAACAGGCACTCACAGTCCCACTGACCGTTAGTGGAAGGGGGCATCTGGGAGTGGAAATGGGGAGAGATGGAGACTGTGGCATTACAGAGAGTAGTGAAATGCCTGATTCTTGCCCCTACAAGATAAGCTAGGAATATGATTTGAGGTAAATAAATATTCAGATGGTCCTCAGTGAATTTGAACCTATCTGTTGGACTGGGTGGCTGCATTAAAAATGGGTACAAGTCTTGTTGTCCAAGCATCACTCCTCTACAAAATGCATGTTGCAACACAAGCACATACACAGATGCTGGCCTTGCTGTAGAATCCTCATATGCTTTTATTCAGCCGGGGCCTGATCCTATGAGGAACCAAGTCATCACGAAACTCCCTTTAAGTTCAGTGGAAACTGAGGGCCTGAAATTATTTTGAATATTGTGCTTTATTGTAACTTTTTTTTTAAGCCTTTCATTTTTAAGTCATCTTTGAAGCCTTGGTGCTGCTATGGCTTTAGCTTTAAGGAATGGTTGTGCTCCATTTTAACCTTTCACATTTTATTAACAAAATCAAAACCAGGACAATTAGATACCTCCTGATTTTCATTTGTTTTAATATTAAGGGAATGTTTGAAATGGCACAAGTCTTGGGGAAAGTACTTCAAGCCGTGGCTGCAGCAGCACTGGAGTTCTGGTCACAGACATCAAAGATAACTTGAAAAGAAGAAAAAAAAATTGAAGCCGATAATTCTTTACATTTGGGGATACTTTTGAATAATTTTATTACATATATCAAAAAAAAAGACTAAGAAAAGAGAATTAACTACTATTGAAAACCAAAGTATTTTAAACTTACAACTAAGCTAAGACATTTCCCTATTTTGTCTTCTTTGGGGAAGACATGAGAAATAAAACTTTCTGGCAACAGTGAAAGGTTGAGTAAGCAGGTATTCAGGAGAATATCTGCCACTGGCTTCCTGTATGGCCATTAGAAAACCAGTTAGTACTTTGTTCTTGTTCTTAGACTCAGATTTTTCTACCTCAAATGCCTGTGCGCTAACAATTATAGGTTGGTTAATAGGGTTGGCAATCCTACTTTTATTTAAGATAGATCTGAATATTTCATGTCTTAAATGTTTAAACCAAAGAGTGTTTACTGTTTGTTGCCCTAATAATGGCACATTAAAGTAAAACATGGCAATGAATATATATATCATATCTGAAATCTCTCTTTTGTTCATATTCTTTCCCCTTATGTTGGACCTGAATAATATAGCCCCATATAAATTCAAAAAACAGTAAAAGACATACTATATTATTGTCAATTGTCTCTTCACTCCTTTTGCATGCTGTGCCTTTCCTAAACTTAATTTGCAAACTGCTTGGGATTGAGATTATGGCTGAAATTATGACCCTGTTGGGTTAAGGGAATTTTGCATTTGTATTTGCTCCATACCCTTTATGGTAAGGCTTAGAGAATATTAAGAAAAATTCCTTTTTTCTATATTCCCTGACAGTGCTGGGCTTTTGAAGGAGGAAGTTTTGAGGAGTTTGCAGGCATGAAAAATGAAAATGTTATTCATTCATAACTAAAAATAGCATTTGCCTCAAAAGGTGTTAGGGCTGCACTCAAACTAACCTGTGCAGAAGGCAAACATATGAGCTATTAGCAACTAATAGGATGTTGAAGAAGGTGAAAAATAAGCAAGCAGACTAGTCAAACACTAGCAGAGCTAGTCAGCGAGGATCAGACATTCAGTTATTTTATTAAAATGCCTCTTTCAAAGATTAAAAACAATAATAATTTAGAACTTTGAGAAATTATTTTCATTATCGTGCTTGTGCCTACTTGTGTAAACACTTTTAGATTAGCAACAAGATGTCTTCTTGTATTACATTACCAAGAAAAGAACTTAAGTATTTCAAACTTTTTCTGCTTTGAGGGAGTTTAATATAATTTTAAGAGTATCTGAATTTAATTACTATGCTTATCAAAAACCACAGCTTCCAGGCAGGTAGGTCCAGTCATTCATTCTTTCTCCAGGAGATGACCTGAAATTGTCCCTGTGCTCTTCAGCAAACAGGATGATTGCTGGCTGCTGCTTGGCTGGAGGAGCAGAGGGAGATGGTGTGGATGTCCTGGATCCCAGCTTTCCCTTTGCATATGGTCTGCAAAGAAACCAAGGAGAAGCTGTCCCACCCTAAGCTTGTATCTGGGGCTATGTCATCCAAACCCCTCAGGTCTGCAGGGGATGAAGGTGCCAGGGTACATCTTCAAGCTGAGCTTGATCCCAGGAAGGGACTCTGTCTCTGTTTTCGCTTTTGCAGCCAGTCTCGACATCCTGCACAGAACCTGTACATCATCTACTCAGATGAAGTGGTTAAGAAGTAAACTCACCAGCACTTTCCTCCTGTTCTCTGGTCTCTCTTGCAAGAGCTCCCACAGAAAGGTCCTGGCCTAGTTCAGGAAGTAATTTCCAAGGAAGGCATGTGGAGTAACAGAGATGACAGGATCTGACTAGGAACTTGCAGTCCACCGCAGTTGCCGAGCTTGGCAGCTGGAATAGGCCAAATGCTAGAGGTGTTTACTCACAAGGAGGAAATTCATTGCTACTTGGCCATGACCCTGTTCAAATTTAGGGTAGATTTTAGGGCAGCTAAGGTCATTCTTAAGCTGCTCTGCTGCTAGTGGCAGAAGCTGGTACTCTACGTGAACATGACAAATATTTCACCATTGTCCTCTCCAGGTATTCTCAAGAGTGAATTCTCTGCCACCCCTTTCCTGTCAGATGATGGGTCCTTCTGCCATGGCAGTAGTTTTACTGATAGCAACAAGCTGCTTTTGGATATTTTTAGTTTGAATGGAATTGCCATTTTTGGCAACTCTCTCCTCCCCTTTTTCCCCTTGGTTTCCCATCCTTGTAGCTCCAGGTTTCCCATCTTTGTACCTCTTACAACACTCAGGAAAGTGGTCCAAGTGCTAAGCAGATTGAATGGTGAGGGAACTTGGCCTCAGGTATTAAAAAAGAAATCCTTAGTGGCTTTAGGTACATCTGAAAAGGAGGTTTGATGACTTACATTTTCTACTCACTCAGCAGACCATGATGATTTTAGATGCCTGGTGTGTTCTCTAAATGACAGAGCTTTCCCAGCAAAAACCCTGGCATTGACACAACTCTAGAAAGAAAAGAATTTTCAGGTTTTGGCACTCCTGGATGTCATATAGTTTTCTTATAAAGAGTCCTGTCAGCCAGTTTTTTAACTCTGCTGGGTCTGTCTGCTGACAGAGGTGCAAGTATAACCATAGTGGAAGGAACTTATTAGTGTAGGAAAGATACCCATCTTTTTGTGATTCTAACTCCTCCTCCAACCTGTGCCTCGCTTCCTTACTTCTGTCATGAAGTAAGGAATAATACTACCTGTGTTGAGAATAATGTCTGATTATCATTTCTGTGATATGGTGGTAGGGATCATATGATTCCATGTAGATAGACAGACATGCAACTGCTCTGCAGAAACAAGGACATTTCACATAGATGTCAAATAAGAAAGAATATATGCCTAAAAGAAAGCCATTTCTGTTTCAGCTGCCTTTAATGGAAGATCATCTTAGAGGAGGATTTCTCAACCATGAAAAGTTCATTTGCTTATTAGACACAGTCTAGTAGCTGTGAACTTATGTGTTACTGGTTCAGCCATCCACAGCTGCATGTGAAATTATTTGCTGATTTTCCACATTTTTCCACTTGTTCAACAAACACACAGATTTGGGTGACTTTTGCATAGCAGTTCAGGACTGGCCTTTACAACTACATGTCATCCTTCTATAATGTATTTTACTGTCTCCTACCCCCATCAGGAATAAAGACAATTTTCTCTTTTCTTTTGTTGGCAGTAACATAAGATGTATGTGATACTTCARAAAATGTGTCTGAAAAAACATAATCCTGCAACACTAACTAGTGAGAGATATTTTGCAACAGTAATGGTAACAACTGAGATGTATGACGTAAGATCTGTGAGCATTCACTTTCCCAAATTCTGCAGATCCTCCTAATTTACCACCAGCTCCTCTTTGCTCAAAAATATCTTTGAAAGTTGGATATTGTATCAGCTTACCAGCGTTCATCTCTCTTTCTTTGAACAAGGAGCAAGTACTTGAATCCCACTTACTCTACAGTGTAGTAAGTTTCGAAAAGTAATTAGAAGCTATTTTATTATAGGTAAGTATGATTTTGGAAAAGCTTGTCAATATCTGTAGGTCTTGGTTTGATGCTCCACCTAACGAAGTGTGAGGCTTGATATTCTCTGGCAAAATACTAACTGTGGTTGATTTCTTATAATTTGTGATTGCACTGCGTTGGGATGGAGTTAATTTTCTTCATAGCAGCCTGTATGTTGCTGTACTTTAGATTTGTGACCAAAACAGTGTTGATAACACACAAATGTTTTAGCTACTGCTGAACAGTGCTTGCACAGAGTCAAGGTTTTCACCAGCCAGTAGGCTGGGAGTGGGCAAGAGACTGGGAGGGGACACAGCTGCAACAGCTGATCCGAATTGACCGAAGAGATATTCCACATCATATAACGTCATGTTCAGCAATAAAACTGAGGGAATTTTTCCAAAGTAGCTGTTGCTCGGAGACTGGCTGGGCATTGGTCTGCTGGTGGGAGGTGGTGAGTGATTGATCACTTGTTTTTTTTTCTTTTTTCTTCACTTCTAAAACTGTTGTTATCTCGACCCGCAAGTTTTTCTCACTTTTGCCCTTATGATTCTCTCTCCCATCCTACTGGGGGGAGCAAGCAATTGGCTGGGGGCTTAGCTGCTGGGGGCTTGGCTGGGGTAAGCTCACCACAATGATCCAAAATAAATATTAAAATTTTTCAGTACCACAGCGCCTGCATTTCAGCTGTGATGTGAATAATATTTTGATATTCCCAAACAATGCAAAAATGCACCTATCTGACTTACCAAAGTCTCTGGTGTAATGCTTCCAGTCTGTCTGGCCTTTAGCTCGTTATTCTTTCTCATGCAGGTGATCCACACAGGACAAATGCATGGAGCTCCCTGCCACAATGAGCTCCTCTGATATTGTTTTGCAGATCCGTTAGAACATCGGTGGTGCCCTTTTGCAGAGGGGTTTCAGTGTGATTCCTCTCTCTCCTGAGTATGCTGAAGGAATATTTGCCAAGTACCATACCACATAGATAGTCACTTAAAGAGGAAAAGGATACAGAAAAAAACCTGTCCTTTCACTCTTTCTCTGTGTTCTTTCACTGTGTCCGATCGGGGACTTTTGCCCACAGGATCAACACTGCATTGCCAGTGCACCTGAAATTCTGTGTGGAGAAGGAGCTGAGCAGCCACGAAAGACAGCAAGGAGGAGTAAATGATGGCAATTATTACAGTCCTGACTAATTAATTCCATTCTATATAGAATACATGGAAAGCAGTGATCAAGTCTGTGTGGACACRATAATTATTATAGATAATTTTTGTAGAGTAAAAAAGATTTCTTTCTTGAACGTAAATAAACATGAAACACCATGGATTTTACTTCACACAGTGAAGAAAAACAGATTAGTTTAGTAACTGGGTGTGTTTCTATGGTCTTTCTTCTGCAAGAAGTTACAGTAGATGTTCCAGTGATATCTTCTAGTCCTAATCTCCAGCAATACAGTTTTATGCAAGCCCTATTATTTGTATCCATGCCCAAGACAGTTTTTCTCTTTTACATTTTTTACACTCCTTTTAGCCAGCATCCTACTCTTGCTGATTGGTCAGGAATTATTTGGCTTTCTCAAGTAGTTTTTCCCAAAGGACTTCATCCCTTCCACCAATGGTTCCTTGTTCTACCTCCTGAATGACAGAGGCTGCATGTGGATTAAAAGAACTAATATATCAAATTATGTGGTGGGGAAAGAGATATTCTGGCTTAAAACTGAATTTTGTCTCCCTTGCTTTGGTCTGTGTTCCACCTCCAACCATAACTCATTGCCTCTCTCCTCCGCAGCACACAGGGTGTTCCAGACGGTAACGGGGTAATGAGATACACACAGGCCCTGCAGTTCTCAAAATGCAACTCTAGGAAGCAAAATGGTCCCACTGCTCTAATGAAGGTAGGGCACGAGGCCAGTCTGGTAGAGAATTCATTTTGTTTTCCAAATTATGCCTGGCCATTAGAACGTTTGAAAATATCAGAAAGTAGACTGGAATCTCCAAAAAGATTCATTGTTTTACTAAAGCTTTAAATGGAGCCAATAATCTATTGGCACTTAAAAAAGAAACAACAATCAGGAAAGCACTGAATCCACTAGGCATATAGTTTTCTACTGAAGTGTGAATGAATGACTATGACAGGGTCTCTTGGAGTTTCTAGCTGAAAAGTAGGGTGCTTTCTGTTTAATTCCCAAGCCATGTATGTGTGCTTAGACAAAGATGGTTGGTACATCACTGACCAGATCTGCCAACATACTTTAGCCCTGACCTGTAAAGTAAATTGCACTTTACATTTATTTAGTCACTGGGTTTGGTCTCCTCTGAATTATAAAACTATGTCTTGGGCAAAATGGTGTGAGATTGTGCTGTGAATTTAGTCCATAAATTCACACCAATATTTGTTTTTATCAGTATTAGATCAGTCCTGGCAGCTCTCCTTACAAATGTAATCCCTGTGACAGAGTAACTGTTTTTATTTCCACTGAAAATAACTTAGAAAATTTTCAGTAAGAGGTGGGCCTGAACCAAAATGCAAGTTCCAACAGTTCTGTGCACCTTCTTGTCCTACAGCAACTGAAAAAGAGTATTTTCTTTGTTTTAGCTTAACAGTCAAATTTAAAGTGACCTACAAAAGAGATATATGGTTACTGCAGAGTTCCTTTTGTGGTTTATTTAAAAAGATTTAAAAATTATTTATTTCAGAGTATTTTTAGCAGGTTTTGTGCAGTCTATTTTTTCTAATACTTTATGGATAAGTGAAAGCAGTATGCCATGCAGTGAATGTAATTATATGCAAGGAAAAAGTATATATTTAATTGTGGCTTAAATAACAGGCTTTTCCATTTGTTACACATAGAAAGAAAAAATGACTTTGGGAAGGAATTAACATTCTGTTTTTTCAATTAAAATCAGAAGTAGTCTATAATTACACCTTAGATCCCTAATGGGTCTTCTAGAAAATCATCAAAAAGCAAACAAACAAAGCCTTACAGCTCTGAATGTTCATATTTTCATTGTGTAAGGAGGCTTTTGAACCAAGTGAAAAAGTTTAGAAATGTTTCTGACAATCTGGAAGGGTAAGATTTCACAGGTCCAAGCAGTGGGCTCAKGACTAGCCCTTACAATTTGTGTAGTGACTAGCCGATTTGTTGTGCAGGTTAGGAATGGGAAATGGTGATCCCTCAGTACCAAGGGCCCAGAGAAGCCATGTTCAATAAGTCTCATAGATCTAAGGATGTCACTACTGGCATTTAGAAGTGCTGACTGGGCACAGTTTTCATTACTGTTTATGGACCTCAAGGGTTTAAGTTGCATTTCTTTAGCAATCTGAGATTACTCCTTTGCCTGTACTGCATCACGTACTTGTCTTCAGAAAAGAACCTCCACCATTTGCTTGGCCACAGAGCTCACGTATCTTCCAAATGCTGAAGATTTTGTTCCCCACACTGGTTTCCAACAGAATAATCTCATCTTTTCAGTTAGCTTTTTCTTGTTGGCAGCAGGAGGCTCTGAGGTGCATAGCAAATTGCTTATGCAGCCTACTGAACTTCTTCCACTGTGCTATGGGATGGCTTCAATGGCAGCATCCTCATTCTTCTGTTACTGGCAGTTGCTCACACATTCCCTGTGGTCATAGTTGTGAGTAGGAGAGCAGGCCTTCTAGATGTGAACATGGTGCTTGSATAGTTACATTACAACCCAAGATTCTCTTGAGAATTTAATTTTAATCCTAGATTAGCCAAGATATGTATGGTGAAAATTAAAATCCAAGCTGATACTCTTGTCATAAATTAGAGTAGGAAGATTATATGTATAAAAGATGTTAAGTGTATATATTTCCCTTCTTCCCAGAATGAAGATGCCAAAATGTAATCCAAGATTTTCACCACTAATTGAGTTTCTGTTCTTTGTCTGTTGAGGTCAGAATTGTAAAATGTCTTAAAGACACTGTCTGGAGTTTTGGCTTTTTCTTTCTTGTTGGAGAGAATGATTTGTTTTCTAAAAATCTGTTAATTAGAAATCAGATCTTATCAGGGTGAATCCTGTGACCAAAGACTATTTTAGCAATGAAAAAGGAGTTTATATTCAGATTTGTTTTCTCATATAATAGATATGTCTTTGGTTTTGTCTGATACTGAAAATATGTTTGTTATTTCCATGGCTGAGTATATTGTTATAGGTGATTTGAACAAAATCTCAGCAACATTCAACAGGTAGATGATGTATAGCACTGAGCTGGAGCTCACAAGGCTTGGCCTCCTTCACACCTTCCTGAAGACTGCTTGTAAACCATTTTAATATTCTTGTGCCTCAGCTTTCCTGTTTGTAAATTRAAGATTGTTATATTCCATTCCTTAGTAAACTGATTTGATATCTACCGGTCAAAAACCAGTATATTAGCAAGCAAAGATGGAGAACATTAATTTTTCAAGGCATTGTTTGGCATTTGCTTTGCTATTACTCTAGTTCTATAAATCATGCATGAAAAAAAAATTAAGACAAACATTCTGAATTTTCTTTTTTCAGACCCCCATCTTATCCCCAATAAGAATGTCATCAATTAAGTGACTAGTAAGAGTCTGAAATTTATCCTGGTATGCTACTTTTTAGGAATATAACAAAAATATGCACAATGAAATATATATCCAGAGCCTCCCATAATTTTATACTCTTTAGAGTAAATAACAGTATTTATTACCTGCTTTGAATAATTAAATTATTATCATTATTTCCGTAGCAGAGAAAATGTGGAAGAATCATTTTACAGAGCCTGCTCTAGATTGGCTAGTGTTCAAATAAATGCAGTTTTCCTGTCTCTGGGTGTTTCTGACACTAGAACTATATATTTGTTGCTTTTCTCTAAGAAATGCGAGATCGGGGGTCCACTTTCACTATAACATTTAGTGGAAAGACTTTTTACTGGTAGATTTGGGTACTCTGAGAAAAATCTTACAGAAGAGATTGCTCTCTTGCTATTCAAGTGGTAAAGAAGGGCGTTTCTTTTCACCTGTAGTATAAGCTGCCCATCCATTTTTTTCTCTGAGCTTGACAAAAGCAGGTTCATTTATCACTTTGACTCTTCTGGCTTTTGAGTCAGCAAAGTAGAGTTTGAACACCTCTTACATCTTTTTCCCCTTCCTATTTTTGAAAGACAGCCACAAGTGCTATGCTGAACACAAATAAAGACAGAATTTCTCCTGAAGAGATTTACAGGTAAACACTTGAAAGACTAGACGTTCTAGGAAATCCAGATGTTTGGAAGGACTTGAATGAAGAAAAGGTGATGTCTTGGCTGAAGCTAAGCATGAATGTTTTTACCAAAATATGCTGCTAAATTTAGCCTGGGTGGCTCAACAAATTTCCCTTTGTTACCCAGAGTTTTCTCATTATTACATTTTAGGGACTCATTTGGCTCATAAAAGGGGACAGATGAACAGCTCTGGAGACCAACCAGCTTATTCACCGAGTGAGCTTCAAAGAACTGGAACTGGAGGTGTTTCTTACCTCTAACTAGGGATGGAACACTTCTTGTAATGTGAGAATAATGTCTATGTCCATTCATTTTTTAATCTCTTCTTAAACACAGTCATGTTAGTGACAATTCTGTTGAGAATTTCTTTGGGTTAACCAAGTTATCTTTGGACAATCTTATTACGTATAGTGGTTGCGTGTAGCTACTGCAGTCAGGGAAACTCCTGTATTCCCAAATCCATCAGACTGCACCACTGTTTGGTTGCTCTTAAAATGAAGCAGCAGTTGATGGTTCTTACTTTTTTTCTGTCAAAATTCCTATTACTGGTCAAGAGCATAGTAACAATGCCAGGATTTGGGCACTGCTGTGGATTCAAACTGACCTCATGTCTTGATGCAAATCTCCTGAAGTTCATTCATAATACTACTGCATTTGTGCAGTGTTATGGAGATGTATTTTGCCCCTTCCTCACTGTAATTTTATACTAGTGCAATCTCAGTGTAACTCTGTGACTTCAGCGTAGGCAATTTTGAGGATGTTGTCTGGGAAGTCAGGTCTCCCCCTGAAATGTATATACTTGGGAGCTATATAAGCACAGTTAGAGAAGAATATACTCTACATTTGCACTACAGCTAATGCGATAAAAAAGAAATACACCCTTCTGACTTCTTGGAGTATCTCGCATTAATATCAGTGTAAGTGAATAAAATTTGGATCCTTGACTTTTTGAAATTTATTTTTATTCCATAAATTGTTTTAAATCATTTAACACAGATTTAGAGAAGTAGTACCTTTTAATGATGAAGAATCTGCCCAAAACAAAGGATCAACTAATTGTTTGTAACTTCTAAAACACTTTTTAGGGTTGTGTTATGGAGTGAAAAACCCTTACATATGGAGGTCTCAGAGGAGCTGCCATTCATTAACGTTTTAAACAGATGCTTCAGTGAGCAACATATTTAATTAAATCCACAACTGTTGTGCTTAAACAAGACAGAGTTTTACTAGAGTAAGCATAAAGTTGAATTCACAGCAACAATTAACCAGACTTGTTTGTACAGTGTGTTTTATCAAATGGGTAGAGTGGCCTTTCAAAGACATTAAGTGTTGATCATCATTAAAAGCCCCAAAACAAAGCTCAAGATCATAGTGTGCTTGCAGCCACTACATAAAAAATGTAGGTGGCTATTCTCTCTACAAGATCTGATGCTATTTCCATGGGACTTAAGGGGAGCAAGACTGAACTTTTGTAGGTGTTGGTGATATATGTGTATGCATATATATATGTATATATAAAAGATTACGTATGTATATATAAAAATAATGTTTTGTGAAGATCATAGACAAGTGTATGGCAGAATTCCTTATGTTATAAACAAGCAAGTAGGAACCACTTGCTTTTAGTTTCAATATGCAACCCATAGGAATGCTAAAAGGATCATTGACTAACACAAGACCGAAAGCCACAAGCCCTGATTACACCAAATATCATACAGGTATAGTCAGGACTAGAGTATACAATGACACCTTCACTTCCCTCAGCTCTGCCACAGGAACCTTATCAGCTTCAGAGAAATTACTCTAGATTAACACAGCAATTGCATTGGTGGTGTATCTGGGCTAGTCTACTGATCTCTGTGGAATTCCTCTAGTGTAAATAGTAGCTGAATAATGTTAAGATCTCTGTGTGGAAAGATTCCTTTGAGAATATCATGTAAGACTGCACACTGTCTTATATTCTTTTGTCTTTTCAATAGAATGCCTTGGAAGAAGCTATCTTCTTTCTCCTCAAAAAGCACAAGTTCTATGATGATGGAGATTTAAGGATTTTGTCTGAGTGGAGACTCTGCAAATTCAGAGAGAAGGCTGTGCTTCATCTGCTGTAGCATTGTGATGTGCAGCACTCTACAAACCACATGAACCATCAGAGGCATATCAGGATTTCGTTATTGCAAGAAAGGTTAGAAAGAGTTGCAGCCATTGTTCTTCTATGTACTCATCGTTCCTTAGTGTTTATGCATCTGTGGTGTAAAAAACACTGCAATGCACACTTGTGTTTTTGAGGAAACCTTAATGTTAATTTATGTCAACATTTATATAAACTAGAACTGTCTAGTCTTATGGGCATTAAATAAAGACTCTGGAGATTCTGTCCCTGCTCTGCCACAGTATCCTTGTGTCAGCAGAGGGACAAATGTCTTAAGCCACCTTGATTTTCCCGGTGCCTTCTAACTCCTCTTTGCCTTTGCATAATTTGGCCTGTACATGTTTAGTGAAAGATTTTTTTCTGTGCTATGCAAACAGGACCTCATTTTTGTTGTGACAACTAAGTAACATTGTAATGCAAATTATAACATTACCATTCTCTATTTCATTAATAGCACCGTGTGCACTATTTAATTTATTCAATATTCAGAGACAAGCCAAAGCACTATTTTTTCCTACTGTGGTAGAAATAAATGATGATATACTACTGTATTTCTGATAAAAGGGATTTATGTCAAAGCACTTGTTGCTACACAGCCTGATAATCCTGCACGTCATAGAACAAAAAAATCTTATGGTTAGCTTACATATTTATTTTTTTAAACACCAAAGAAAACCAGCTTTTCTCCATTCCAGGGCAATGACCTATCAGATTTTGCCACAAAATAATTGCATTGTCTGGTAAAATGACTGAGTCGTTGCCCATGACAAAAATCTTTGTTCTTTTGGGAACTCATGGAGAAATTTTGCCCTGGGTGAAATTCTCAGTTTTGCTCAATCATTTGTTGTTATTGATATTATCTGTTTTTATAAGAAAAATTCAGAACGAGAATGGTAGTAGTTCCACAGTTTCCACAGCTCAATAAATGTCTGAAACATGGAATATTTTGATAGCTTGAGCTCCGAGCAATGAATAAACTAAGATTTATCATTTAGTATTTTCTCAAACTGTTTACAAAGGTCTAGAGAAAGATAAGGATGTTATTTTGCAGTTTTGACAGCTTTCCTTTTGATTGTTAGGCTAAAATTACGAAATAGCACGTATTCCAAAGGAGACTTAACATGAGCTACCTTTGAACGTGCAGAAACAGGGGATCCAGTTCTCCTTTCGTCTTTCTCTCCATCATTTGCTTTCTCTGTGAAATAACATTAGAGTTAAAAAGGCGAATAATGAAAGGTGTGAAGACTGCCAAGAGAGTTGCCATGGTTTTAAAAGCAGTTGTAGCCAACGAAGCCAGAAAAAACTCAACACAGGAGCAATATTAAGAAGCCTAAGGAATGGTCAATAACATTATATGCGATATATGTCAGTATTCTGACCCACTGAAAAATACAGGGCCCAGTCCCAGTCTCCTTCAGATTTGATGGCAAAAATCCCATTTACTTCAATAACACAGGATTGGAACTTCTATTTGGAACAAGATTATCATAATTATTTTAGTTGGCTGAAGTTCTTGTTTTCGTATTCCCCATAACTTGGATGTAAAATGACTTTTCAACAATAGATATAGTATACTATAGCAGCAGTATTCTTGTTAATAGTAGGAGGTGTCAAAGAATTCACAGTCTACAGATAATTACTCTTTTCTACCTGCAATTATTACATTTAATTTTGTGAAGCAACACTGTGTTTTCAAGCTACACCGTGTTTCACAGTGCCATACTGGATGCCTGTGCATATAACTGAAAAGTCACAGGTATTTAAGTGCAGTCTCGATGTTATTTGTAAATTCAGGATACATATTACTCCTGTATTAAAGATACTCCACATTTTATCCAGTAAATTGTATTTCACTGAGCTAGCTTAGGGGCCAGAGCACAGTACAGCAAGAAAAACAAAACGTGTATTAAAGAGCAGCTCAGGAACAGAAGGATGTCACAGATAGAAAAGATTAACCTCGCAACCTGGCTTGTGATCGGGGTTTACTAAAATTACATGAATAATTAACAATATAAAATATTAAAATTCTCTTTGACACTGGAAATATTATTCATAATAAAGTAATGAATGAACTGAGGCACCCAAAGAAGCAGTTGCTTTTTTGAACCTGTTGCCTCTAGAATTAGTTGCCACAGAGATTATTATTATTATTATTATTATTAAAGTTATTGTCAATGTTATTTGTTATTTATATTGCTCTTTTACAGTGTCTGTAAACAAAATTTGTATTTCCAACTTTTTTCCAGGTTACCATGCTGTGTACCTCTGCAAAACAGTTGATTTGTTTTAAAGAAATGAACATTTCTCAAAGCAACAGCAATAGTGCCTACAAGTATGGCCAGTCACACACTGCTTCCTACATTAAATCCAAATGGGAAGCTTTGATAGACATAGCTATTTGGAATAAAACTTCTTTCTAATGCCAAGTATTTGCTGACCTGGTAATTAAAGGGTCAATTGAATTTATTGGATTTAATTTTTTACTAGGAAAGCAATTTTGATAATTTTTAGTTTTAGTAAAAAAAATGGTGAATAACTGCTCCGGTTATATATATTGAAGGATCATATTTTTAGAAATACAGAGATAATTCAAAACATATGAGCTCTGAAGAGTGCCTTTGTACACAACCTTTTCAAAACAGGTTCCATCAGTTCCATGGTATTTACGCTGCACTTTCCTGCAAACCACAACAGGCTGAGGTGAGTAATTGAGGTGACTGACGTGACAGGGTTGCTGCAGGCGATTGCATCCCTTGGATGACTGAGGTAACCAGGGATCCTCAAAGAGAGAAAGGACTCCTGCTAACTTGGGCAAACCAGGCGGCTCAAGTGCCTGCAAGACCTGCGGGACCTGGATGCCTTGAGTCACTGGGATGACTGCAACGACCCAGACACCCGACCGACCTCAGGCAATCCACACTCTGTTATGACAGAAATAGCTGAACACAGAAACTCCTATTTTCCATCCCTGGGCATCAGCTGCAGCGCAGAGGTTACTAAAAAAGTCTGATACTTGTTAAACTTACTTTGGAGGTCTAAAAATCCTGTCCTTGAGCTGCCTACTGCCGTTTGGTGTGGTGTCCCAGCAAAAATCTCCCTAAAGATAATTGAAATAGCGAGAGAGAGACTTTGTGAATTTCTCTGCTAAAGGGCCACCGCTTTGACTCCCACAGGAGGGTGATAGCACTACGGACACAGAGACCTTCTGCAGGAGAAAGGCGGGGGGTAACCCGGGGACAGCAAGMGCTGCTGACAGTAGGCACAGTCCAAATGAGACCTTAGAGACAACATAAATCCAAACTGTTGACGGGGCTAGTGCAGAAGCATTTTTGGTGGCAATAGTGGAGAAAGAGAAAGATGTGATGAGTGGACGCAACTAAAAATCCAATGCAGTGTTTTACTGTTGATTTCTAGTTATTTTAATTCCGGCTTTTCTGTGACCAAAACGTAACAGGGCCTAGGAAAGAGGTCCAAATGGTGTTCTGAATGAAATATAATCATTTTTATTTCCTCAAGCCAAAAGTTTATTTAGCATTGGTACAATAAATCTATCATTGTACTGATGGGAGCAGTGAATAGATATTGTAATCAAAGCACATATTTATGAAGTGATAAAGTAACTATCTCCAGAGGCTTGTGCCTCCAGCTCAGTACAATCCTTTTTTGAAGTTATAATGGCTCTGGAGACTGGACAGCTCCTGGGTTTGTTTCTCTTTTTTTCCAGCCAGTTCAACAGAATGGGCTGTGGGCATGAAAAGTAGCATAGTGGTGAAAAAACAGAGCAGTTCGAGTAAAGTCTGCCCTCTAGTTTACCCTTTTATATTGCACCAAACACTGCATACCCAGTGCTCTGGGAATTTAGCATTCCCTGGTAATATATTATATTATTATTTGTTCCTTCACTTCCTTTTATCTCTGTTCATGTTGCRTTAAGATGATAAAAATAGTAATGTGTTGTGTATTTAACCATCTACTTAATATAAAAAATGGCAGTTATCCATTAAAATATTTAATTAAATATTTAAATCATTTTTTTCAGTATGAAGCAGACATTTTAGGCTAAGCTCACTGAGTCTTACAAGTATTAAATCATTAAGGGTAAGTTTCCTCTATTACACTGTGGCATGTGTAATAATATAGCATCCAGTCTTAAGTGGTGCTGATCATCTCTAGGGAGATGTTAAACAGCCTCCACTCTCACTGAAACCATTGATTTGGTTTGGCTTGGTTTGGGTTTTTTTACGTCTGTTCAGGTTGTACATCATAGTTAAAGGAAGTGAGAATAGTATCAATGCAGCACACGAGGATTAGTCTTCCACCTTGCACTGTCAAGCATGGAAGGTTTTGTTCATGTGTTCAAAACCTTTCATGTTGTAAATCATACCTTTATCTTATTATCCAGTCACAACTGAGACCTGGTTTGCTCTTCTYGTCCTTTGAGTTTGATAAGAGTGTCTCATATGAAAATTAAACAAATGTTCTCTCAGAATGGTCTGATGATATAATTGTGAGATGAATTTTTAGTGTGTCAACTCCTGGAACCGTGAATGTACTGAACTTTTTATTTAATATCTTCTTTCACAGCTTGGATGATCTCTGTACTGAAAACTCTAATGAAATTCAAGATGTACATGCAGGGCTGAGCAGCCTGGAGTGAATTTGGTTGTGCAAGAAAGGTTTATGATGAGGGAGGAGAGAATGAATTAACACTGAAATTGTATTATATCATTCTCAGTAGGAGGACTATACTTTAATTGACCTGTGTATGAAAAACAAAGAAATGTTAATAGCCTTATTTACTGAAAGATATAAGCTGTATAATACCTTTGTCTGCCTCTAACATGGACATATACATTATATTCAAAAACTTATGGTTACAGTCTTATTTATTCCTTCCCTCTTAACATAACAGAATCAACCAGGTCTTAAACCACACTGGGTGATACTGTGATAAGCATCAGGGTGTACCCACACACTTCAGCAAACATTAAAGGGGTTGAAGGAAGGAGTCTGGGACGACTTTTACACCCTGTGCAATCTACCGATTCCTCCAGGGTGTGAGTGTGTCAGGAATATGGGAACTAGGAATCAAGTCTTTTAAAAGGCAAATGCAGAAGGAAGTATATATATATATCTATGTCTGAGTGCTGTAATGACAACTGCTCTTTCAGCAATTTGGAGTCAAAGGAAGGTATTGACGATGCACAATATTTTACTTATATATTTGTCAATGTATTTCATTCAATTTCTTTGCAATGCAGGCATCGTCCAGTTTAGAGTAACTTTTCCAGGCATTTGTATATGAATCATAACATGTACAGCTATTTGAACACTAGCCTCTCTCAATTTTCCATTTCCTATTCATGCAGTCTTGTCACTTCTCTGRGATGTCCCCTCCTCCTTCTGTTTCACCTGTGGCTCTGAGCTTGTCATGCTGTTCTCCTTGCTTTGCCACCTCTCGTGCCACCCCTGGGCACTGCAGATCTTCTTGTTCAGTGGCTCCAGGGAGRCTCCAGTTCCCCTGTCATGATGCCTACAGTCATGTTACTCCACAGGGAGACACTGGAGACAGTTTTTACCATGGATTTACCCCARATAATAAACAAATGTTGTGACCATAACCTACAAGGACTTTAATGATAGCAGGAGCTTCTACAACCCAGACAAAGCCATAATGAAGTACAGTGGCTGCAAGCTGAATGCAGATAAATTAGAAAAAATAGAACTCCTTTATTTTATTTCTTAATGGTGTGGGTAATTAAGCAGGGAGACAACTGGCCTGCAGTTGTGGTAGATTTTTTTGTCATATGAGATCTTTCAATGAAAAATCAACACAGTTCAAAAAGATACCGTAGCTTTAAAAGAAATTAATTTGCTGCAACAATTTCTTAGAGCAAGGGCTTGTGTTATTGAGGAGGCAGCCTGGATGTTCACAATGGTCCTTCTAACTTCAGCTATCAATTCGACATCAGGAAGTACCTAGTCACTATTTAACAACTCTCCATTTTTGTTGTAGCCCATTCTCTTGTCCTACATTTATCTGCAGGCCATGATGAGTGTTACTAGAAACAAAAGTCATGAGTAGGAAATACTTTTCAGCAGACATAGCTATTCCAGACAATACAGCATGAGCAGAAAAAGCAAAGCTATTAATATAATAATTTACGCTCATTTTTCATAACCTTGTCTATACTGTCACAATCATGAAATTACAGATAACCCAGGGGTGGCTTATCTGCACTTCAGGTTATGATATTTCATGACCTAAATCTGTGCATCACATGAAAAAAAAAAACAGTTCCCAAAAAACACCCTCCCCAGTAGATTTTAAACAAGGACGAAACTTATTTTCCTT